>CM046721.1:38793804-39196304 GCA_025584915.1 Monochamus saltuarius | reverse complement strand
AGAAAGTTTCCATCGGCAAATTACCGGCTGAATTTCAAACATTAGTTATGAAACTTTTATTTGAAGCAAATTTCAGGGTATTTTCTTTTGGCAATTTTTAAAAGTTAAATAAAACTGAATTGGCTGTAAATAGTTGTAAGTTACCATGTTTAGTGGGTAAATTGAATTAAACTAATTTATTCAGGTACATACGTTGAAAATATTAAGAATATGCTAAATTTGCATAAATTTATTTAAAGAATAGGTAGTCTTGTATTTTAAATATACTATTTGTTTTAAGTGTCATCTTAATATCGTTATCTATATCTCAACAATAAATAATTCTTTTTAATTTGTTGTGCTGTTGGTTTATGTAGATTATTGTAAATATTCTGTACTTGGTAGATGTTTTAAAATGGATCAGTACATAAGGGATTATAATATATAATATAGACACAGCAGTGTCTATTGAAAGTTTAATTTGTAAATTT
Organism: Monochamus saltuarius; assembly: GCA_025584915.1. Lineage (NCBI taxonomy): Eukaryota > Metazoa > Arthropoda > Insecta > Coleoptera > Cerambycidae > Monochamus > Monochamus saltuarius. The sequence goes on along the minus strand of CM046721.1, from coordinate 39,195,834 downwards.
GCATTCTTGTTTGATATCTAGAATACATAATGGGTTTTACTAAACAAGAAGAAGAAGATATCAAGCTTTGTCAAGAAAATTTTTTAAAGAAAATTTGTGTGATAAAGCATTTATGAGTTCTTTTGCTGATAAACTAGCTTATATGGTATTTGGTAAAATATCGGAAAAAATTGACAGTATTAACAATCAAATAGTGGTTTTAAATAATACTGTGGAAAACATTAATAGTGATTATATAAAAATGTCCCATAGATTTGAAGAATTAGAACAAAAATTAAAACTACTTCAACTTAGGATGTATGGTGTGAAAGAAAAGAGAGGTGAAAATGTTAAAGATTTAGTTGCTACTATATTTGAGGAAAAAATATTTTACATGGAGGCGAATCTGATATTATTAGCTGCTACAGAATTGGTAGCGCAAAACCAGGTAACAAAAAACCTAGGCCTATTATGTTGAAATTTTCAACAATGCAAAAACGCAATAATGTTTTTTTGAATAAGAAAAATCTGAAAGGCACTAAAATGGTTCTAACGGGAGATTTAATAAAAACTAGATACAAGCTGCTACTAACAGCGAGTACAAAGTTTGGCAAAGAAAACGTTTGTTCCCAAGATGGAAAAATATACTTCAAAATGGATGGGAGAAAACATGTTATACAATCGGAACAAGATTTTGAAAATTTGCAGCTAGACACTGTTTATTCGAAATTACTTTATTTTATTTTACCCTCATTGTTCATATATACACTGTATATTATAGCAATTGCATTTTGATTTATATATATATACATATATACAGTGTGGAAGAAAAGTATTGAATAAATTCATTATTTCTAAAACAACGAAGTTTCATTAAATTTTCTCGGACCCGTCGATTTTGCTTTTTAAAATGACTCTTTTTTCTATACCATCGCATTTCCGACATTCATTTGTTTTCGCGTGATGACGTCATCGGATATTTTTTTAAATGGAACCCCTATATTTTTTCATCAGATTCTTGTAGAGCTTTCTGAATTCAAAAATATATAATTTCAACACTTTATTCCTTTAACTCTCCAAGAAAAAAAATAATAACCGATCCAATAAACGCTGCAGGTGACAGATGTGAATTCTGATTAGTAGTCCATTGAAAAGTTACATTTGGGGTTGCATTTTTTAGAGGACGCAATTTTATTGTTTAGATGTGAGGGGGGGGGGGTCAAAAAAGTTTGTGGGGTCACAACCCTCCAACTTCGGCCGCCATCTTGGAAAAGGAGGTTAAATTGTTTTTAGCATTTATCAGGTAAACTATTGTTCATACAAAATTTTTTAAAAAACATTTTTTCTCTACAATTTTAGTCCAGTAACTTTTTGTTGTAAAATCAAAAATAACAAAGATATTAAAGAAAAACAATCAAAATTTTTGGACAAATTTTCTTTTTGACGCCATAATTTATTTATTTTTTTATGACATCAGAGCATTTTTGTAGAGTGGTTTTCAACGAAGAATTTTTATTATATACTATTTTTATTATATTCATTAGTTTGGGTTTTACAGCGCTGTGAAGTGAACACTAATTTTCCCTACTGATAAGTATAAATTTATATCAATGATATGGCATAATTTTTAATTATTTTTGTAATAATATTTTTTATTATACACATTTCAATATTGTTATGCTCTGATGTATTTTTTTTAAATAAAAAAATAAATAAAAAGCCGTAAATTTGTCCAAAAATTTTGATTGTTTTTCTTTAATATCTTTGTTATTTTTGATTTTACAACAAAAAGTTACTAGACTAAAATTGTAGAGGATTCAATTTGCAATAAAAAATATTTTTAGACCCCACAAACGTCAAGTTATGCCCCCCTCACATCTAAACAATAAAATTGCGTCCTCTAAAAAATGTAACCCCAAATGTAACTTTTCAATGGATTACTAATCAGAATTGATATCTGTCAACTGCAGCGTTTATTGGATCGGCTATTATTTTTTTTATCGGAAAGTTGAAATTATATATTTTTGAATTTAGTTAAGCTCTACAAGAATCTGATGAATAAATATAGGGGTTCTATTTAAAAGAATATCCGATAACGTCATCACGCGAAAACAAATGAATGTCGGAAATGCGTTGGTATAGAAAAAAGAGTAATTTTAAAAAGCAAAATCGACGGGTCCGAGGAAATTTCATGAAACTTCGTTGTTTTAGAAATAATGAATTTATTCCATACTTTTCTTCCACAGTGTATATTAAATTAAAAATACAAGAAACAGAGTTATAAGAAAATGTGAAAATTAAATAGGGCATACTAATAAAGTTCACCGTCGTCAATGCAATAATTTATAAAAGTTCTAATACTACACTAGTCGATGAAACATAATTTATTTAATAACCGACAAATTAAGAGCTTTTATGTAGGGAATATTTAAGTATGAATTTTTATAATATTCCATTGTTTGTGAACTTGAAAATTAGGTGAAATCTAGGCATTCAAAAGTTTTTATTAATGCAATTTTTTAAATATTTTACCAAGGTTAATAATTAATGGCTAATTAATTTATATGTTTTTTTCTTTCAATTGAATCATTTCCTTATTTAGCTAAAGCTTTTAGATAGTTAATCATTTTTATATATCAAATCAATATACATATTCAACTAATGTTTGCTAAAAATTCTATTGTACAAGTTTAACGATTGTACTTGGTGTTGTATAACGCTATATTGTGTGAGAACGCCTGAGTTGGAAGAAGCTGTTATACACGAAATTGAAGAAGACCCAAATACTAATACTAGGAAGATCGTTGCAAATCTTAAGATCGCCACTTCTAGCAGAGAAGAACCAACAAATTATTTCAAAGATGATAATAAATTAATTGGAACTAATTTTATTGCTAATGAAAAGTTGAAAGGGTTTAGCATTTCTTGGAGCTCCTACTGATATAGTTTGATTTGGAAAAACTTTTTTTTTTTGGATGAAAACAGTTATTTAAAATATGTCAAGAGGAAATTTGAGGTTTTTTATAGATGCATTAATAAAATTGAAGTCTCGAAAGGGTTTAATATTTAAATGAATCATTTTTTTACTGTTTAAGAAAGGTATTTTAAGCTAATATGTATCAAATCTCCTACAATTCCTATCAATGAAGTCATATGCATGCTCTCTGATACCAAACATCATATATAGAGTATATCAGGTTAGTAAATAGAATACATTTTTTAGATAATTATTGAATAGAGTTTTGTCTGTGGGTGTTCATTAGCATACCTAGATGTTTGGTATCAGAGAGCATGCATATGACTTCATTGATAGGAATTGTAGGAGATTTGATACATATTAGCTTAAAATACCTTTCTTAAACAGTAAAAAAATGTTACAAAAGCTAATAATAAGGAATATATGGGTAGATATTGTGGGTGTAATTCAACGCAGGTTGGGGCTTTTGTCCACTGAGTAGTTAGTTTCACACAATATTGTTAATACCTGAAAATATATGAAAAAACTATAAATGAATCATATTTGAAAATCCTAATATTTCGCCGACATGGAAAACGGAAAATAATTTGCACACCGGATTACAGTTTAGTATTAAAATAAGTTTATAACTTTGGACACTCTGTAAGAGAGGGCGCTCGCCTCGCTTAATCAATATTGTCATTTTCCCCGCCCAGATTTAATTTTGTGCATCGAATATCGAGTCTATTTTTATATCAAAAAGATAGGTTATACGACATACCTATTATTTCAATCAATATTTTGTAATTTTAGATTGTTTTAAACAAACTGAAATATTTAATACATTTAAATTTACATAGTCTGTAACTTTTGTTAATGAATAGGTACTTTGCTTTTTAGTTTAACATGTATATAGAGTGTATATGACATTATTTGCACATTACATTTAAAAATTATTTCTGTTTATCGTCACTTTTTGTGTAATGGTTATATTTTATTATGTTCTTTACTATTTTACCCTAGTAGTGACAGTTACAAAATTAATCCTGGCTGTTTTGTTCAAAAGATATGTAGTGTTAAAAATGGTAACATTGCTATGCCTTTCCGACATCTATTCATTTTACCAGATTCTGATTTTAGAAGGGGTGTTTCATGTAAAACAATTAATTTTAGCAACCCTAAGAAGTTACAACCCTTTCAAAGTAAGTGCTGATATCAAGTTTCCAAGTGTCAAAACAGTAGCTAAACTAATTGTATAATGATAAAAAGCAATTAAATAAACTGCTAATAGCGGCTGAACTAAAATGACAGGAACCAACTGCAGAAAGTATCGTTTGGAGAATCATAAGATTGAGATCCTGGCTTTTATTTTTGTTGTACGAAAACTAAAGATATTTCATCATTTGTGTAAATACAAAAAGATTTGTTTTGAATAGGGCCATTCAAAATTTTTAAGTATGAATAAGTTCTGATAATAAACGTACAAGGGGTACCAAATGACGAGTGCAATAGATCAGAGAAAGTGGCATTTTAACACAATTGCTTCCATGTAAATATTGAAGTGTTTAATTTGAGCGGGTATTAACATAGCACATAAGGAAACTTTTAAAGGGCTGTAATTTATTAAGGGATGCCAAAATTATTTTATTTTTTTTATTTTTTTTTACATGAAACACCCACTAAAAACGGCTCAGAAATCCACTGTTTCATCATCCTCAACTATTGTGGAAACACTATATTTACATATTGAATTTTTCAAAAGATACTTTACATTTTTTAAACATTCAGTCGATGAATAGAAATATTAGAATTTTGTAATATATCTTTATTTGATTTGAAGTACCTATAAAAAGCATTTTCATGTATCTGCTTTGGATTACCTTGTAGAAAAAAATCAGAAATAATTGGCCGAATTCAACACCTTGTAGTGGTTGATATTGCCAGCATATAGATATATATTTGTGAAGCACTTTAAAATTCCTACCCCCCTATTTTTGAGGATGCTAATCACAAATCTGAAGTTAGATTTCGGCGCTTGCATGTAGTTTTTGAAAAAAAAAAATTAAAAATTGTAACTGTATATATATTACGTTAGGATGAAGTTACAATACAACCCCTAATATTTTGACAACAGTGTGACATCATGAAATGAAGAAGGCAAAGGCAATTTTAACCTAATGTACTGTACACATAGAGGTTACAATTTTGAAAATTTGTTTTCGTAAACTACATGCGAAAATAAGGTAGGGGTAGGAATTTTTTTGTTAAGATTGGAGAGTTTTAAGCTATTGTAAATAATTTACCTTCATTTTTTTATATTACTACCTGTAGAAGTTCTTATATAATACAGGGTGAACCTTAAATAAGTACAAATATTTTAACCAGCAGTATAGTTCACTGAGTAGAACACATAATTAATAGTTTTTTTACAAAAAAAATCAGAAATAAAAAAGTGAAATTTTAAATAAATATTGTAATTTTTCTGTAGAAAACTTGTTGAGGACCGCTGACTTTCATACATTTATCAGTCATAGCGCTTCAGATTGAACATGTGGTTCACAGTGTTGCCAGTGTTACACAAATGTCTTTGCTTGAAGACATTTTTAAAGCCTTGTCTTATGGACTCGAAATTTACGAATATTCGCCCGAATTATTTGTTGGTGGGAAAAAATATCAAGTTTTAGCGAATTTTGTCAACAGTAACATTTTATATTATTTTTATTATTTTATTGACTGTCATGGCAGATTATCAGAAACCCAAATCAAACTTGCTAAACCCACATAATGATGAAAAGTGCCCGAGTGCCCGAGTGCTGTGCTATCGGCACACACACATTTTACTTGCTCTGAGTTTACAACTGAATTAAGCATATATCGTGTAGTTTTTCTGTTGCAAAAATTGTAGTGCGAAGGTATAAATGCAAAGTGTAATTGTTGTAATTTGTTTAGTCGAATCAACATAGTTCAAAATGTCTAATATTTGCAACAAATGCTCCGCTTTCTTGCGGCCGTTTTTATCACTGTAGATGTGTAGATATCTCAGTCGAACAGCTAAATATTTTACAAGCAATTCCAAATGCAAGATGGCAATGCCCCACTTGTCAAGACGTACCACAGAGTCCAACTTTACAGGATGGTCTGGATAATCATTAATCAAGGAGTAAACAATCAGCAATCATGATAGATATTAAATCGCAGTTGAATGAGCTACGAGGTAAGCAAGATGAAGTCTTGACTTCTGTATCTCTTTGTTCCAATAAAGTTTCTGATTTTGAAATAGCTTTATCTAAAATGCATGAACAAGAAAAAATTATTGAAAATCTAAAAGTTGAAAATGAAAATCTTAAAGGTGAAATTTGTCATTTTAAAACAAAACTTAACTAACTAACTTAACAAAACTATATATGTTGACAATGCTATTAAGCCTAGAATTAAAACTGTTATTTTTATTAACAAGTTTAACTCGGAAATGAATATTGAGCTATGCGGCTTGGTTTTGTGTCTTAATATTGAAGTATTTTTAATAGTAATTTATAGGCCTCCTTCTGGAGATCTCAATACGTTTTTGGCAAACCTGCAGGACTGCTTGAATTTCGCTAAGGAAAAATATGACCACATAGTTCTATGTGGGGATCTTAACATCGATTTTAATTCAAATTCTCTTAATAAGCAGATATTATCTGACCTTTTCGACTCGTTTAATATCAATACTTACCTAAATAAACCCACACGCATTGTAGGTAATGTACATGGTGTGATATCGAAATCTGCCATTGATTATATGGTAACTGATCTCCCGCAAACCTTGATTGATGTTTACATGTGTTGTCCAACTATTGCTGATCATACTGCCCAAGTTCTATGTGTTAAAGATATTCTGCCACTAACCAATCAACCCAATAAACAAACTATTAATACTCGCTTCATCAGCGAAGAGAATATAGCTAAATTTCAGTATCTTTTATCTAAAAGTGACTGGAATTTTATATACATCACGGACCTAAATTCGGATAATATTAATGAAGCGTTTAAGAATTTCTTAGACGTCTTGTTAACCCAAATTGATGCCTCGTTCCCGCATGAAACTAAAAAGATTACTCCTAAACATATAAATGTGACGGATTGCAAGAATTGGGTTACGCCTGAAATCAAACGCAACAGTGAATATTTAAAAAATCTGCATTGGCTCGTACAACGCTATAATAACCCCGACCTTACCTATTTTTATAAATGCAGAAAGCATGAATATAATAATCTTATAAAGAGCGCTAAACGAGAATATTTTTCTGCTAAATTTCAAATGCTCCAAATTCCACCAAGGAAGTTTGGAGGCTAATTAAATCGGAGCTACAAACTGAAAATTCACGGAGGTCTAAGATCGAATTAAATATAAATGGCAAGGTCACTGATAACCCGGAGGAGGTGGCAAACTACTTTGCTAACTACTTTGCTACGGTTGCTGTTGACAAAGTAAATGATCATTTTGGTGCTAATTTATCTGATGAGTGCACTTCTTGCGAACTTGGTGATCAATCCATTTTCATTTATCCGGTAACTCCCGATGAAATACGGCAAGTTATAGCCGATTTAAAAAACAAGCAAGGTTGTGGTCCCGACGGATTGTCTACCAAGTTTGTCAGGTACTCAAGCGACTACATCATGGAACCTTTATGTATTTTAATTAACGCATCCTTACACTCGGGAGTCTTTCCCTCCATATTTAAGATTGCAAGTATTGTACCGATCTTAAAAAAATGATCCTTTGAACGCTGAAAATTATAGGCCGATATCAATCTTAAGTGTAATTTCTAAGATTATAGAAAAAATTGTATTTAATCGCATAATGTCTTTTCTAAGCTCTTTTAATCTGTTAACTGATAATCAGCACGGGTTTCGAAAAAATCGATCCACTGACACAGCTACCATCCAGTTTTTGCAGTTTGTTCATGATGAGTTGGACAGGGGTAAGCTCGTCATAGGTTTATTCTTTGACCTATCGCGCGCTTTCGACTCACTTAATTTGTCTTTTGTTAAAGAAAAACTTTCTAAGATTGGTATTCGTGGCACTCTGTTAGATTGGATTATGTCTTATCTAACAGATCGATCTATTCAGGTAAAAATCGAGGAATGTGTATCTAAAGAACATGCCTTAGGTCTGGGCGTTCCCCAGGGCTCTGTGCTGGGCCCACTGATATTTTTACTCTTTGTGAATGATTTACCATCTTCTATGTCTAAAGGTAACATAACCATGTTTGCGGACGACAACTCTTTTGGGATCTCAGCATCTAGCCTTGTGGAACTCCTTGACAGCTCAAATACCGTTATGCGTGAATTCGTTGACTACTGTAACAAAAATAATTTAATACTAAATATTGATAAGACGGTGTGTATGTATTTTTCGCAGAGAAAACCAATACCGGATGATACTCAGTTACATTACAATAACACCTCAATTCCTTTTAGCCAAAACACGAAATTTTTGGGCATAATTTTAGACACAAAACTGAGCTGGGACAACCAAATCGATGAAGTTTGCAAAAAACTTAATAAAGCTTACTTTTGCATTCGTAAACTAAAGGAGACGTTAAGTACAGAAGCTTTATTAAATGTCTACTACTCCATGGCATATTGTCATATCTCTTATAATATTGTATTATGGGGGAGAGCGAGGAACTTGCAGCGTGTTTTTGTTTGCCAGAAACGTATTATAAGATTGATCTTTAATATTGCTCCCACTACTTCTTGCAAATATTCTTTTGTAAAGAACAAAATTTTAACAGTCCCCTCCATCTATCTTTTTACTCTATTAAAATATATTAAACTCAATATTACCAAGTTCAAAACAGCCGCTAGTTATCATAACTATGGCACCCGCCATGAAGATCTGCTGACTATACCTCACCACAATACTACTCTCTTGGAAAAATCGCCGTATTACTCCGGCATTAATTTCTTTAACAGACTGCCTAATACGATCAAAAGCACCAACAACTTCATCAAATTTAGATCGAATCTTAAACAGTTTTTATTGGAAAAATGTGTTTACTCTTACAATGAATTTTAATCTTTGTTTTCTGTCTACTATGTTTTTTGTCGACTATGTTTTATATGTATTCTTTTAACTTTACATTATCTTCTTATTATTGTGAGAATTTTATGACGTTCACATCTGTTTATAACAGCCTAAGTGATTAAATAAATAAATAAATAAATAAATAAATAAATGATTTGGAACAATACTGAAGACAAAATAATTTAGAAATACAGGGCGTACCTGAGAAACGTAATGAAAACTTATTTAATATTGTTCATAAAATTACTGATTTTCTAAGTGTCCCGTTTAATCCCAACACTATCGAGTCTGTTCATCGGGTAAAGGCACTGGATCTCCTAAAAATATTATAGTAAAATTCTTGTCCGTAAAAAGCAAGGATGAAATATTAGCCTCAGCAAAAAATAAAAGGGCTTCATCTACTGCTGCAAATCGAGCTCTATGTGTTGATAACATCTCGAATAATTTATATTTAAATGATCATCTAACTAGTGATAATAAACTATTATATAAAAGAACCAGGGAAGTTGCCAAAGAAAGAGGCTACAAATATGTGTGGCTAAAAAATTGCAACATCTTCATTCGTAAGAAAGATGCATCCCGAGTGAAAATTATAAAAATTTTTGACCAAGTGAACTCGTTGTAAAATAAATATCTCTGCAATAATTTGTATTTGTTGTTTATATGGATATTTCTGTTATATATCAGAATTGTAGAGGGCTAAGATAAAAAACGCGTGAGTTTAAACTAAATGTTATTAATGGCAATTCCGATTTCATACTAGTGACAGAAACTTGGTTAAACAGTGGTGTAAGTGACAACGAATTGTTTACTTGTGATTACTGTGTTTTTCGGCGTGACCGGGAGACTACCTCTAGTGTCAAAAGAGATGGTGGTGAGGTTTTAATAGCAGTCCGCTCCGATCTACAAGTAGTAAAGCGCGATGACTGGCAAAGTGATGCGGAGGACGTATGGATAACCGTTACTTCTAATAACATCAAAATTCATATTTGTTGTGTATACCTACCTCCATTTGATAATGTTGCATTTACTTCATTTTCTAATAATCTTTATCAACTTTGTAATAAAATGTCTGATGGTGTAGTATTAATTTGTGGCGATTTTAATATGGCTAATGTTTCCTGGATTTCTAGAAACAACGACTCACATTTGATACCAACTAATGTTAACCAGTATTCAAGTATATTAATAGATACACTATCATACTGAGACTTAATGTAATTTAATAATTTAGTTAATCTTAATAATAATTTATTGGATTTGGTACCTTCAAACAGCACTTGTGTAAAAAACTTAAATTATTATAACAATGCTCTAGTCCCCGAAGATGTTTATCACAAACCGATTGAATTTATTCTAGCTTGTCCCGTAGTGAAACTATTAAATCATAATAATCTTAATAAATATAACTTTAGAAAAGCTAATTATGAAGCAGTTTATGACTACTTTCTTGGTTTACAATGGTTTGATATATTTGTAGAAAAGCCTGTCAATGAATCATTAAAATATTTCTATAAAAAAATAAATTTTGCCGTCGCTAAATTCGTTCCAAAAATAAAAACAAATAAAAAATATCCTACTTATTTTAAATATAATACAATAAAAACTATTAAAGAGAAGAATAAGATTCATACAAGGTGGAAGGTGTATCGAAATCAGATTGACTACAGTAGGTTTTGCAACTTAAAGCATAAAACTAAAAAAAATGATTAGAACTGATTATAATAATTATGTAAGATCTATTGTGGATGGAATCCCTGAGAATAGAAAAAAGTTTTGGCAGTATGTTTCAGTTAAAAAAGCTAAGCCAGGTATTCCAAATGTTATGCTGTACTTGCGCCAAAGATGGCGGCGCTATTTGTAGTCAGTTTGCATTATTTTTCCAAACCGCGTATGAACCCTACAGTCAAACTGCTTTACAAATTAACTCGGGAAATAATATTAATAATATAAGTAGTATAAGAGTTGATCCTCAATAAGTTTTGAATATTCGGATTAATTTAGAGGAGAATAAAGGCGCCGGTCCTGATGAAATTCCTTCATTCTTTATAAAAAAAAAATGTGCAAACTCACTTTATATACCACTAACTCTTTTATTTAACAAATCGTTTGCAGAAGATGAATTTCCTCAATTATGGAAGGCGGCATTTGTGATTCCTATTTTTAAATCTGGAGAAGAAAATTTGGTATAAAACTATCGTCCCATCAGTAAATTAAATATTTTTAGTAAGATACTGGAAAAAGTGAGTTATGACCATTTATTTGACGCTGTTAAATCTTCAATAATTACGCAGCAGCACGGCTTTTACAATATACTAATAACATTACTAACCATATGGATTGTCAGATTCAGATCGACTCAGTGTACACCGATTTTAGCAAAGCATTTGACAAAATTAATCATAACATATTAATAACCAAACTGGCTGAAATCGGTGTACATGGAAGTTTCCTAAGATGACTTACATCGTATATTTTCAATAGATCGCAGCTGGTAGAAATCAACGATTAGCGCTCACTTCCTTTTACAGCTACTTCTGGTGTACCTCAAGGATCACACTTAGGACCATTATTATTTCTTATTTATATAAATGATATCAATAAATGCTTTAAATTTTGTAATTTCTTACTGTATGCAGATGATCTTAAGATATTTTCTCAAATAAATAACCTAGCGGATTGTACGTTATTTCAAAGTGACCTTGATTCATTCTATAGGTACTGTCTATTGAATAAATTACACTTCAATTTCAATAAGTGGCATTATATTTGTTTTACTCGTAATAAAAATATATTTAGATTTGACTATAACTTCAATAACGTAGTGCTCTCTTACTTAGAAGAGATAAAGGATCTAAGTGTTATTTTTGACAGGAAGTTATCTCTTTCTTCACATATAGATTACGTTGCTTTAAAGAGTAGTAAAATGTTAGGCTTTATCACCAGAGTATGTAAAGACTTTAGAAACGTGGATTCTTTATAATCATTATATTTTGCTTATGTACATAGTAAGATAAACTTTGCTTCAACCATTTGGAATCCTCAATATATGGTTCATAATTTCCGTCTTGAAGCAATTCAAAATAAATTTTTTAAGATATTTAAATTTTAAAATGACCGGAGTTTATACTTTTGAGAATACTCTTACAACAAACATTTAAAATTCAATCTTTAGAAAATAAAAGAAAGCAAGCTGACGTAATATTTTTATTTTAACTTTTGAATAATCTAATTGATTCTGTTAATTTAGTAGATCTCATAAATATTTATGTACCATCCAGGAATTTTAGAGGTAATATATTATTTCAAGAGTCTTTTTACCATACTAACTCTGGGCAAAACTCACCGTTAAACAGAATGATCAGAACTTACAATAGTTTATTTTCCAATGTAGATATATTTACAGTATCACTATCTAATTTTAAGACAGCCCTAAAACAAAAAACTGCTGCTTAGTATAAAATATTATGACATATTTTTTGTGTGTATATGTACATATTTATTTTATATTATTATAGTTGTTAAATTAATTATTTTTTAGTGAACATTGTGTTGGGCTTCTAGCCTGTTTATGTTCCTCTTTAAATAAATAAATAAATAAATAAAATAAAAATAATATTACTGTTTTGCAAAATTCGCTAAAAGTTGACACTTTCCTACTTTTAAATAAAAAATTAGGAAATTCGCGTGAATTTTCGCGAATTTCCCGTCCATGAGAACAAGGCTTAACTCGAATTTTTAGACATGTCAAAGAATGACTGAAATATGTTTATAAAAAATGTTTATGGCCACCTCCCCTCATTGCCATTCCTATACCTTACCGATAAAATGTGTTTATGTACGAACATGAAACTAACAAGAAAACAGATTCTCTACTCACACTTATCCAGAATCATTGTTAGGACATTCCAACTGATGTCTCACAACACTAATATCATTATCACTGAACTCATCACTGCAGTCTCACTATCACTCTACTTACTGTCACTGCACTGTCATTGGCACTATCAGTGTCTCCACTCATATTTCTTTCTCTGTTGTACCAATCTGCATATAATCTTTTTGCAGCAAGTGCGTTTTCGTTGCAAAAAAATATGCTTTTAGCATGTCAATCTTTTTACTGTGTGAATAATGGGCCATACTCTACTTAATTACATTGTGTTTCACCAAAAATATTAATTAATTAACACAAGACACTTAAAAGAAAAAACTGCCTGGAAAAATATTAAAGAGATTTAAATACGTTTTATGCCTTAGTGCCGCAACTGAATACAGGTGCGTTAAGCATAGCATACATTTCAAGTTTTTTAAAAAAATACTATACTCTATTTTTAAACTAAGAGGAGTATATGAAGAAGTCATATATACACAGGGAAAAGTGACTAGAAAATATAACTAGATCATTTTGGCGGTAAATTTAAAAAAAAAGAGAAAGTAGACAAAAAGCAATACAATTTGTTGCTGAGTTATGAACAGAACTATTTTATTTAATTTAGGATTAACTAGGAGGGAGAATAAACACAAAATAATCAACGAAGTGGCAACGTTAATCTTAGCCAAATATAACTGACATTTTAAATGTTAGTAGCTGACAGTATTGACATTGACAATAAAAATGAATTTATGTGAAGCTGTGTAAACTTGGAGACAAATTAACCAATACCAAGCTAGTGTTTAAGCGCGAGAAATTTAAATCACTCCTCTTAGTTTAAAAATAAGGTATACCTTAGTCTTAGAAAATGTAAAAGTATCTCTCTCTCTCTATAATAATAATCAATACATTTAAACAAACGTTTTGTGCACGTTTTAAATATTTTTAATTTAAATAAAACAAATATTAAATTATGTCATGTTGATTGCGGTTATATTTAAGAGAGTACCTATACAAATGGGCAACTCTATACACGTGTCCTATTTTCACATTGAAAAACACTATTCTTGGGTATATCTTTAATAGTGGTCAATCAGTTCTTACAATTACAATAATACAATACAAGTTGTTCTTACATTAGCTAGTTCTATATAAACCGTATTCCGGAAGGAACTGCCTCCATGTTGGGGCATACGCCTGTACTAAGCCTAATAGAACACTTCCCTCCTTAAATTTTACAACCAATTTTTAATTTGAAGTCTGTTAGGTTTCTTAACAGAACGTTTACTTGTTCTTAATCTATCTGTTACATCACTATCTACAATAATTACATTTTCATCTTTCTTATTACTATTACTACTTTTACAAAATATTTTCGTCAATTTGTTCAATTGGTTTATTTACATTTTTAGTTTCCATATTAATTTTAGTGCCAAACATATGATCTATGATTTGATTGATTTGAGTGTCGTTTCCAGATTTTTGCAGTTCTGGCACTAATACCAAGTATGTTTGAAGTCCTAACATTAGATAAAATATTAACGATTGTACAAGTTTTAGTGTTAATTAGTTACTCACAAATGCTGCTATCCATTTACTACATGCATCAACTATAATTAGCATGAACTTACTTTGAAATAGTCCAAGTTAATCGATATGTAAGCTACTTTTGTAAGCAAGACAATATTTGCAAGTGGTAGCAATATTCTCAATATCGTTATTTAACTGAGGCCACCACACATACGATCTGGCTACTACGTTCTTTATAGTACCTCGATGCATACTATACAAGTTCAGAAAGTACCTTTGGTTGAGAGTTTGTTGGAATCACAACTCTATAATCTAACATTAAAATGTTTTCTGTAAAGAAAAACAAAACAAAAGGTTTCAAAGCTAAAAGTATACTCTTTTTGGCCATTCATCATTTTCAAATTTCATTACTTGCCTTAATAAAACATCTATTTTTTGTTCATTTTTAAATTGTTTTACATCAATATCTCATTAAAATAATCTTTAATGGGTAATAAGTCGCATATTTAATATCATAATTTTAATGAGATAAAATTAAAGCCCAGCCCTGTAATAAATTAGCAATAATATGTGCTATGCTCCATGTAGGGTTAAAAATAGTCATAAAAGGTTTATGGTTCCAAAAATAATAGCTAAAATATCTCCACTTTGTGAATACTTCTGTTGTTTTTAAACATTTGTGTTTCATCTTCATGACATCTGTCTCGAGCTTTGCTGGATCTGCCGTCTAAATGTATGCATTTTATAGACATTTTTTCTTGATATTAAACGCATACGTCAAGCTGCTTATTTTTTTATTTAATATTGTGTGTACCTTTATTTTTAAAATTTTTTTCACTGATTAAAGTGCGAAGTCACTTTATGGTTCTGGATTCTAAATGGTTAATACTGACTCATTTGGGGATATGTGGCGAAAATTAAATTTAATATGTTGTGTGAAAATCATAGTTGTGAAATGTGGATTACTGAATAAATAGTTAATTTTTTAACAAACAGGTAAGCTTGTGTGCACGTTTAGGTATGTATAATTTTTGAAAATTGGACATAGTAATATCACGTAATATCTTCCTAAATACTTTATGGTAGTATTTAACCTGCGGAAATTCATTTTTAATTGTTTATAGTAAGGCCAGTTAAGCAGTTAAAATTTATATTAATATTGCTGTGTATCATACTACATACCCAATTTTACTGTACTTATGCTTCAAACAAGTATTTTTCAAATATAATTAACCGTATTACTTTCCTATTACGTTAAAGGAAACGTAATATTTATATTAGAGGAGATATGGCAACCTCGCAACAAATCATATGGTTCATTACGATGGTTATGACTGCGGTCCTCAAAATGTGGGTATTTTAAATTACAATTAATTTAATAAAGAAATATTTAAATGTAGTTGGTTATTTAATTCGATTAAATTTAAATTAGTGAAAGATTTTAGAATCAGAAAATTAATAAAAATAATATTACAGAGGGTGCTACGTACAGAAAAGTGGATAAACAAATTCATATAGTATTTTTTATCGAACATTTCTACCATTACAAATGTACTGTAACCTCGAAATTAGGTTATCGTAGAAACACTTCACGTAGACAAACAAACTTTATTGTCACTTGATTATACAAGAAATACCCTTCGAACAAATTTCGCAACTGTCAACGCTTTACTTTGACGTTTATCAATCGCCTTCGACTGCTCAATACAAACTGACTCCAGCGGCGAAAATTATCTGCTTATATAAGTTTTTAGAGTTCTGGAAGTTTCTGAGATCTCGAGAACGTGTCGAGAAACAAATAGAATATAGCCTGGAATATTCCGGAAAACGTCAAAATAAAGGCATCACAAAAATTATAAATTCTAACATAAACAGAAACGTAATTTACAAACTAACGAGGTAGGTGAGCTTCAATTATAAATTCTAACGTAAACAGGAACATAATTAACAAACTAAAAAGGTAGGTGAGCTTTCGTAACATTGCCCCCCTCTTAGAACTGAATCTTCATCTTGGCTTGGGGATTCCTCTGGATCCTGTAAACTACGTCATTCAATCGTGACACGACGGTATAAGGGCCTTCCCACGATTTCTGCAGCTTCGGAGATTTACTCTTGCTTCTTTTTGGGTTATACAGCCACACTTTCTCAAGCTCTTGAAAACCGCTGCTGTTGGCACGCAAGTCGTATCTAGTCTTCAATCTGTCGCTTTCCATTTTTAGCTTCTCTCGTATTTCTTCATGTACCATCTCAATTCGATCTTTCAGATGGCTGAGATAATCGTCTAAGTTTTCCTCGTGTTGTTGTCGATTCATAATTAGATTTATGGGTAGCCGCAACTCTGTGCCGAAAATCACGTTGGCTGGTGTTTTACCCGTGGTCTCATGAATTGCTGCTCGGTAAGCCAGTAAAAATGGAGAAAGGCAGGTATCCCAGTTGGTCTGTTTCTCGTTGACGGCCGTTCTCAGGAAGTTTTCGATGGTGCGACTGAATCTTTCCACCATTCCATCTGATTGCGGGTGAAGAGGTATAGTTCTGGTTTTGTGAATGCCTAGCAGCTCACAAATGTAAACAGATAAACAGAAACGTAATTTATAAACTAACGAAGTAGGTGAGCTTCAATTATAAATTCTAACGTAAACAGGAACATAATTAACAAACTAAAAAGGTAGGTGAGCTTTCGTACCAATACATTACCTGTTTTCAAGATATTTGCAGTTTAAAATATGAAATAATGTATTATTAAATTAAGTATTAAGCTAAACAAATGTCACTTTCTTTATATTGTATGCATTAGTATTGTACAGGATGTCTGTAAAAAGGTTATATAGGTATTACAATATTCATTTTACCGTAGGTTTGTAATGCTAAAATGTTATAATTTAACCGACCTTATCTTAAAGCAAAGATAAGAGATATGGGTGTCTAAGTTACGATTTTTCATCATAATTTAATCACCCCTAAACAATTAATGTTTGGTCTAAGATATGGTCAGTTAAATGGTGTCTTTTGGAGTAATCTATGGTAGAATGAGTATTCTAATGTAAAGATCTTTTACCTCGCCTTTTACACACTTTGTCAATGTGTCAATGTTTGTCAATGATTGGTTAATTTTTTACTGTATTAGAAAGGTATTTTAAGCTAATATAAATCAAATCTCCTACAATTCCTATCGATGAAGTCATATGTATGTTCTCTGATACCAAACATCTAGGTATGTTAATGAACAATTCCACAGACAAAGCTCTATTCAATAATTATCTAAATACATTAATCTATCTTAATTGGTTAATGTCATCGAATTGAAGAAACTTATACTTGCTTAATCTATGCATGTGTAAACGCGGCTTAAGAGTGTTTTAGAGAGCGTTTTATTCACGCATTAATACTAGAACGTAGTTCAGGCGTTTAATTTATGCTACTGTCAACTCATACTGATGCAAATACTGCCTGTCAAGCATTTTCTGAAAAAATTGAGTCTCTGTTTAGCGATTACGTACCGCTCCGCAATAATACAAGACATAAATATCCTATCTGGTACACTGCTGCTATTATTAATAACATAAAACTGAAAAATCGTTCCCTGCGTAAATATAAAATGTCAAAGTCATTGGTTGATTTGGAGAATTTTAAGGAATTACAAAAAATTATTAAAAGGCAAACGAGGGATGCATATAATGTATACCTATCACATGTAGAAGAGAGACTGAAAGGTGATCCTAATTATTTTTGGAGTTATATTCAGGGCAAAAAATGCTGCTCCAGAATTAATACCTGGTTGTCTAAGTATGGGTGAATTACAGTACGAATCTCCTCAGGCAATAGTTGATGGATTTAGAGACTATTTTGGCAGCGTATATATAAATTCTTCCGATCCGGACTTATCTGCTGTTGACTTGGGAAACATACCTGTTTTGCATATTGCGGAATTTACTGAGAATGAGATATTAACAGCTATTAATAAACTGAAACATAAAATGACATCGGGTTCTGACCAAATACCAAGTTTCCTGGTTAAGGACTGTAGATTTGTTTTTGTTCAACCATTACTTACAATATTCAATTTAGTGCTTCGAACGTCTACCTTTCCAAATTTATGGAAAATTGCTCGAATTTGTCCTGTACTTAAATCAGGTGATCCTTCAGTATTAAGTAATTACAGGCCTATCTCAATACTGAGTAATTTTGCAAAAGTATTAGAGATATATATCTACAATCGTATCTATAATTCAGTGAGTCACTTGATTTCTCCTTACCAGCATGGATTTATGGAAGGCCGTTCGACTGTTACTAACTTGATTATGTTTTCTCAGTATGTAGCCCAGGTAGTAGATTGTCAGGGGCAGGTTGATGTGGTCTACACGGATTTCTGTAAAGCTTTTGACCGTGTAGACCACGGAATATTGCTGTCAAAATTACTTAAGTATGGTTTTAGTGACTCCCTTATAAAATTAGTAAAAAACTATCTCTCCAGCCGATCTCAGTTTGTATCTTATAACGGTTATAACTCGCAAATATTCTCGTTAACTTCAGGTGTTTGGGGCCCTTACTATTCTTATTATTTATAAATGATATTCGTAGTATAATAGACTGCAAAGTTGCTTTATTTGCAGATGACTTGAAAATATATCATAGCGTGGAATCAGTGTATGATTGTGAATTTATTCAAGGTCAGCTTAATAAAATTGAGACTCGGTGTATCATTAATAAATTATACTTAAATACTAGCAAGTGTAAAATTATGAGTATTTCTTTGAAGAAACAATTTGTTGAATTTGAAGACAGTTTAAATTCGTCAGTGTTATCTCGTTGTAATAGTAATAGAGATTTGGGCATAACTTTTGATAGCAAATGGTCGTTTAATGGACATATTTCCTTAATCGTATCAGCAGCGTTAAAGATGTTAGGGTTCTTAATTAGAAATTGTAAAAATGTTCGTAATGCACAAAGTTTTAAGGTTCTCTATTACTCCTACGTTAGATCCAAAATTGAATATGCTTCGATAGTATGATCCCGTTTTATAGGTGTCATATTGCAACTATTGAGAGTGTACAGAGAAGGTTCTTGAAATTTCTTTACTTTGAAGAGTATGGTTTGTATCCGGAAAGAGGATTTAGTCATGATGTATTATTGAACACCTTTGATGTTACATTATTAGAAGTTAGACGTGTCATTTCTAGTTGTACATTGATTTACAAAATTTTACATAATGAACTTGACTGTTGTGATCTATTGCACGCATTAAATTTTCATGTTCCGCAATATTCTGCAAGACGGGTTGCTGATTTTGTGTTACCATTATCTAGAACCAATATAATGCTGCGCTCTCCATTGTATGTCATGTGTAGTAATTTAAATAAAATTGGTATGTTTTGTGACATTCATTCTGTAGATGTTAAACAATTGCGTTTTTTTATTATTGAATACCAACATCTGTTTTAATATATACTTGCTTTTTGTATTTAGTGTTTGGTTTAAATGAAGTGTTTCTATTATTTTTCTTATATTTTATAGATTTGTAGAATCTCATTTATTAATTCCGTCTTTTTAATTTTTTTGCTACATTTAATAGTTTTGTGATTCTTAATGTAAATGTACTGGAAATTGTTTTTTCTTTTGTATTTTGTTAAAAATTCTTGTTATATTATGTATTTGTCCTGTAACTGGATCTTGTATCTGTTGGGCAATAAATGAGTATTATTATTATTATTAAAACACGAATACAATACAACGTTTTATCCACAAGCTCAAGTTAGTCTAGTTTAATTAAAAGAAAACAACATTTCTAACCATCTACAAGAATGTTCCTTCACAAATTCGGTGAAAATTGTGTCATGATGAGACAGCTGGTTCGATTTTAGTAGTTAACAGTAGAATAAGATTTATTTATTATACTAGTGAAATAAAGTCAATTTTACTTTTCTACTTAATAAATTGTTACTTTTTACAGTTCTAAATAATGTATGTCTGTTATTGTGGATAAACAATTTTAACAAGTTTCGTTCATTAATAACTCCAATTTTTGAAAGACAATACATCTAATAATAAACAAATTTCTTGATTAATATAAACCTCCCTGAAAATGTGTTATAGTGTCCTGCGGAACATGAATATGCACCATCAAAGTGTGATCGTCAGAACTGGAGACATAATTTTATGATTTGGTATGAAAGATGGAGATTATTTAGTATGTAATAATTTATGTAAAAATATACTAAGGAGATATTGAACTGAACTTGTTTCTTTAGAGAAAATTAGTTGCCAAATTTTTACTGTGCCTTTATATAAAAATATTCATTCTTGAAAGTGATATCTTGTTAACCGATATCAGTATTGCGATCAAGTAATTGTATATGATGACATATGTGCTATATGATACAAAAAATGGCCTTAAGCTAAGTAAATTGATACTTCACATAATATCAGCTCAAGCCTGGAGGTTCTTAATTTTGTATTATGTATTGAGATCTGAATATAGTTGCGGCAGGAATTCAGACGACTTACGGCTGATGTTACGCAATTGTTTTTATTGTCAACATAATTTTCGATATTTAGTCGCGTTAAAAAGAATCAATTTTGCAATTTAGTATAATATATAGTGCAAACATTTAGTGAAGTATATATTTTATTATTCTCAGTAACAGTTTCTTAAATAATAATAGCTTCATTCCCAACAGAAAATCCATTTACAGGGCAAAATTACAAAAAAGCAAATAATAGTAGAGTGTAATATACATATACAGTGTGGAAGAAAAGTATGGAATAAATTCATTATTTCTAAAACAACGAAGTTTCATGAAATTTCCTCGGACACGTCGATTTTGCTTTTTAAAAATACTCTTTTTTCTATACCAACGCATTTCCGACGTTCATTTGTTTTCGCGTGATGACGTCATCGGATATTTTTTTAAATAGAATCCCTGTGTATAAAATATATAATTTCAACACTTTATTCCTTCAACTTTCCGAGAAAAAAAATGAATGTCGAAAATGCGTTAGTATAGAAAAAAGAGTATTTTTAAAAAGCAAAATTGACGGGTCCGAGGACGAGTTTGGTGCATGTATATCGAACAAATGATAACAGTGTAAATTTTTTTATTTTAGCTACAGGTAGTTTGCTTTTGATTTTAAAGAAACAAGTATATGTACAAAGTGGCCCATAAGAATATGATCAACGGAAATTGTTTTGTTTGGCCATTAGACAGGCACAAAGTTGCAGAAAATATTTAAAAGTTTTTAATAACTCCACTGAGGGAATTTCGTTGTGGTTACTAAAAATTCACTAACCACATCAAAATATCTGCATTAAATAGGCATCAAGTGCGTTGCATTCAGTGGTGAATCTAGAAGTCACTTAAGGGTGGGGGTGAGGTGGTTCTTAAAGCTCCAAAAAATATTTTTTTATTAATTTTGCAAAATATGTTAGCAAGTAAATAGTTATGCGTACCTTAAAAACTATAACAAAATTGAGGCAATTTATTCGTACCAATCTAATTTAGCAATCATTCAAGGCTGTAATGTTCGCAATTTTACAAAGCCGTTTTTAGACATCCACGCGCTTTCATATTTCTCCTCAATGGAAATTCGTATTAAGATGGAGCAAGTTTTAATCAACTAATAAAAGTCTATTTTACTAGACAGCAGAACCATATTTTCAAGAAAAATTAGATCTGAACAATATTTCGGTCGCAATATTGCCCACATTTAGGACTTCGGTGAGACGTTGTTAGGCACTATTACAAAAAAAGAAAGCTGTAGGCTAGTAAATCAAGTCTTCATATAATAGAAAATTGCCTCAGATTTCAATTTTTTGCATTTATATTCATGAAATCTGTCTGCCAAGACGACATGTTTTGCTAAATTTCTGCATACAATTGCCTAACTTACAGGGGCACAAAGTTAAGTTTGCCGTTGAAAGTGCTGATGGGCGGAGCCTGATAAAAGCTACACTGTTTGGCCGAACATTATACCCTTAACCATTTGGACAATTCAAGTCTTCTAGGTTTGTTTCTACTAAAATGATTTATTACCTCATCTGCAAAATGATATCTACCAACGGTATTTTCATTTTTATATTAAAAAAAACAACGTATTGGAGAAAATGATGTATAAAACTTTAATTAAAAACATTTTTTTGCACTCGCGAGAATTATATTCTTGATGTATATATAAATATTTATTATTAAACGTCACAAATGATCTGCATTGTACTGTCAAGCCAATCAGGGTTCAAGATCAGCTGAGTTGAGCACGATTGCGTCGGCGTCGTGTGGCCTAAGTTTTATTTAGAATCAGGTATATATTTACAACAATATTTATACCAATTTGTTATACATCTGTTTACGCTAGTTCATTTATTTTTGTATTTTTTCTTAATTCCATTGGGGAGTGGAGTAAGGGCTTGAATCTCCAAGCCCCTTAGATTTGCCACTGGTTGCTCTTTTACTACAACAAAAACCATTTTACTTAAGAGAACTCACTTGCAGTAAGTAGTAACAGGATACTAGCCTTTATTTAACAGCAGGTAATGCTATCTATTGGGCGATATTGTTATAGATGTGGATGCCCTCAAAACAACAAAAAGTAGTAAATTCCAAACCGACAGCCTGGCATCCGTTGAATTGGATTTTGATTATACTTGAAGCGACCCGAAGATTGAGATTTAATCAAACTTTGATTAAATTATACCTGAGCGACCCCAATAAAACCGAGGCGAACTTCGAAAAGATTATCAGATCCCTGCCAGCCGTTGCTGCGTAAGATATGTTCATCATCAGTCATCACCGGCCGTTGCAGCGTATCATCAGTGCATCAGATGCCTGTCAGCCGTTGCTGCGTAAGATCTGTTCATCATCAGTTCCTCACCGGCCGTTGCCGCGTATCATCAGTGCATCAGATCCCTGCCAGCTGTTGCTGCGTAAGACCTGTTCGCCATCAGAACTTCACCGGCCGTTGCCGCGTATTATCAGTGCTACGTATAACCCAGTTCATCGACAGCCGTTGCTGTATATTCATCGCTTCGCTACCAGTCTTTACTGCGTAACCACAGTGCATCGTCAGATCTACACCGGCCGTGCCGCGAAATCTAATAGTGCTACGTTTCCGAACAATCGTTCCTGTGTTTCATCGAGTGCATCGACTATCGCAAAGAACCTACCTACCAGCCATTGCTGCGAACAGACAATAAACCACCAACTACTGTGCTACGCATCCAGACCCACGCCGTGGTATTCCTACGCATCGGCCCCCATTTGGTGCTGCAATCTTGGGCATCCACATCCACTTTCCAGACGTAGTATTTTCTACGCATCCACTACAACCACGGTTTGGAATTTCAGCCGTTGTTAAAAAATTCCTGGTGCCCGCTCTCAACAAATACAACCACGCTTTATAAGTATTGTGCAACCTATTTTCTAGCGTCTCTGGACTGAACCCCGAACCGCATACACCCTGAGAGCTAGCCGTCAGCACGTTAAACGGACCTTTTTCGTATTCCTACGCACAAAAAGGACAAGAAAAAGCAGCGTACCGTTTACAATAGCAAAACTAACATCACCTGTCAGTTCTCTTGATGGAGCATATATTTCGTTCACTGTATTTTAATCACGGGAGACGTAAACGTCAAGTTTATTAAATAATGGCGTAACGTTATATTGTTTTGTTCTCGATTATTACGTTGTTGTCTATTACTTACTCCAAAATAAAATAAGGTGAGTACACTCAGTGGATTCTACAATATATACAGGGTGTCCGGAAAATATGCGCACAAACTTCGGGAGCCTAATCTACTGATAAAAATAGTCGTATAAGCTTATGTAACACTTTTTCGAATTCTCAATAATAACGAAGTTATGGCCTGTTAAAAAAAATTTTTTATTTTTATTTCTGACATAACTTTTTTGTAGTGAACCGATTCTCTTCAAATTCGGTACAGTTGTTATATGCATTAAAGTGGACCGTAAACATAAAAAAGAATTCAAAATAAAAAACTACAACACCTTTAAACCTCTGGTCATCTGGTCAAATTTTTTTTATTTATAATTATTTTCTAATTTTGATATGCCAAAATAAAATTTTATTAAATATCCTATAAAAAAGGTACTCTTGTTTCAATTCACTAAAAGTAACCGTTTTCGAGAAAAATGCCATTGAAGTTTTCATGAGATCACGTAGTCCTCAGTAATAATAAATACAGAGCGTGCTTTGGAATCGAAAACAGGATTTATTTAATACTTAACAAATAAAAAAATATTTACAAAAGACTTTCAAAGTGGTTCCCTGCTACTTCTATACATAAATTAATTCTTCGTAAAAGTAACTGGCAGGTTTGAAAGAATATTTCTGGCTTCTGTCTAATAATATTAAAATTTTCAATTGTTCTTTCTCTTAATTCTGCAATGTTGTTTATTAGCCCGTTATAAACACCAGACTCACGGTTTTTGTCTCTAAAGCACGCTTTGTATTTATTGTTGCTGAGGACTACTTGATCTCATGAAAACTTCAATGGCATTTTTCTCGAAAACGGTTACTTTTAGTGAATTGAAAGAAGAGTACCTTTTTATAGGATATTTAATGGGATTTTATTTTGGCATATCAAAATTAGAAAATAATTAGAAATAAAAAAAATTTGACCAGATTTCTTACATGGATTGTAGGTTTAAAGGTGTTGTAATTTTTTATTTTGAATTCTTCTTCATGTATACGGTTCACCTTAATGCATGTAACAACTGTACCGAATTTGAAGAAAATCGGTTCACTGCAAAAAAAGTTATGTCAGAAGCAAAAATGAAAAAAATTTTTTTTGACAGACCATAACTTCGTTATTATTGAGAATTGGAAAAAGTGTTACATAAGCTTATACGACTATTTTTATCAGTAGATTAGGCTCCCGAAATTTGTGCGCATATTTTCCGGACACCCTGTATATGTATATGTCAGTTCTCTTAATGGAGCATATATTTCGTTCACTGTATTTTAATCACGGGAGACGTAAATATAAAGTAAAGCTGTTTTTATTCTGTTTTTCGCCTTTCTTTTCCAATCCATTACATTTTTCTCCCTTATATCTATTGCCACTGCATCTCTCCATCGCTTCCTCGGTCTCCCTCTTTTTTCTTGTAGTTAGGTTTACTCCCTACAATTTTCTTCCATACCTTCTAGATGCCCTAGCCACTGCACTCTTCTGGCTTTTACAACTTCGTCTATTGTTGGTGTCTGGTACATTGCATATATTTCTTCATTATTTCTCCTTACATAGCTTCCCTCCGTCTTCTTACCCCCTAGAATTCTTTTTAAAATCTTTCTTTCCCACCTTAGAAGGTTTTTTCTTGACTTCTTATTGAGAACCCAGGTTTCACTACCATACAGTGCTGTCGGTCTCAAAATTGTTTTATACATTCTAAATTTTACTCCTCTGGACAAATTTTTTGATTTCATTAAGTGGTTGACTGCTGCCGAACTTCTGTTTGATTTTATTAATTTCTTGCTCCTCATCACAGTTAGCTGTTATTAGCGTCCCCAAATACACATATTCTTGAACTTCTTCAAACTCCATCTCTCCATGCTGTGTTCTCAATTTGAAATTGGTATCTTTTTTTTTCCTATTCTCAAAAGCTTACTCTTCTCTTGATTTATCTGCAATCCCACTGCCTACGTGCTTTCTCCACAAGTTTTCTCGTTACTTCTTCTAATTCCCTACTATCTCTAGCAATAATGGCCACATCATCTGCATAACTTACTATTTTGTGACTTTTAAACAATATGTGCCCTTCTCTGTTCAACTGACTATCTCTTATAACCTTTTCTAGTACTAAATTAAAAAGAAACGTTGAAAGTGGGTCTCCTTGTCTTAGTCCTGTGTCAATAGTTAAACCTTCCAAATATTCACCTTTTATTCGTACTTTGGATTTTGTATTTTTTAAGGTTATTTTCAATAGTCTAATCAGTTTGATTGGTATCCCAAATTGTTTCAATATTTTACTTAGTTTATTCCTTTTCATATGCTTTCCTGAAGTCCACAAATAAAACCATTGCTTTAATTCCGTATTCATAACATGTAGTCAGGATTTCCTTCACCATGATGATTTGGTCCGTTGTTGATCTCCCCTTTCTAAAACCTGGTTGATACTCTCCTATCTGTAGTTCTGCTATAAGTTCTATTTTCTGTTTTATTAACGTTGCCATGATTTTATACCCTATATCTAGCAATGATATACCTCTATAAATTCTGCAGTCTGTTGCATCTCCCTTTTTTAAATTTGATATAATCATAGCATCTTTCCAATCTTCAGGCATACATTCTTTTCTCCAAATCATTCAGATCATTTCGTATATTCTTTGTCTTAAATCATCTCCTGCGTACTTAATGTTTTTTGCTGTTATTCCGTTATTCCCTGTACTTTTGTTATTCTTAAAAGCTTCTATAATAATTATGTCTATTTCCTTTTTTGTGGTTCTTCTATTTCCACTTCCTCTTCCCTTACCGGTATCATCTCCCGATCCTCTCCTGCCCTTTCGCTCTCTTCATTCAACATATCTGCATCGCATTGCCTCCATCTTTCTCTCACTTCTGCTTCCATTTAGATTGTCACTTTTTTCCTTCACATATATTACTTCCTCTTTATCTTTTTCCCTTTATTATATCTCTGTAGAAATTACGTATTTCTTTTCTCTTATAATATTGCTCTATTTCATCTATTTTCTTAATCTGTTCTGCTCTCTTCTTTTGTCTAGACACTTTCTTTGCCTTTCATCTTTGTTCCCTGTATATTTCCTTATTCTCCTCTTGTACTGACTGTAGTGCTTATTTCTCTTCTCCGTCTCTCTGATACACTCCTCATTACACCATCCTTTCCTCCCTGCAAGCTCTTTTAATTCCTCATTTATATTATTCCAATATCTGTCTGTTTTCTTGCAAACCTTTCCTTATCTCTTCTTCATACTTGTTTTGGGTTCTCTCATTTTGTAATGCCGCCATATTTAGTTGTCTTTTTTTTCTCTGTAATCCTTTCCTTTTTAGGATTCTACAATATATTTCTCTATATATTTCATGTTTTTTATTATAAAAATATATTCTTTTGTCCCATAATACACAGTTGGATAAAACCGAATAGTATACGGTTGAGTAAAATGGGAAACTATCCCATATTGCCCTACCATAATGTAAGGTTGTTATAGATTAGGTTTTTTCAGTTTCATAACTAAATGGGGAGGTATAAAAGAAAAACGAAGCAATCTTGGAATGCCAACGGTATTGCGTCAGCCCATGGAAGAAGTACTGGAAGGAAGAATTGGGTACTTTAAAGCTTCAAAAGTGTTTGCAGTTCCTCGCACCACACTCGAAGCAAGAATAAAACAAGTTAAGAAAGGTTTTGTCAGGAGAGAAGATTCACCAAAAAAAGGGCTAGGATGCCATAAGCCAGTTTTTTAGGCTGCGCAGAAAGAGCAATGGAGACAGGTCTCTTTGACTTCACAATAAATGATCTGCAAATTTGGCTTTTCAATTGGCATTTTGCGTTAACCTATCAATTCAACATAGACAGGAAAAAAGCGGGCTTGATTATACGGATATGGACCTGCCATAGAAAAATATGTTTTGCTGTTAAGAGAACTGTTACCTCCAGATCGTATTTACAACGTCGATGAGACGGGAATTATGACGGTACCAAAAAAAAACATTCCAACTGTTTTTCATTGAGGGGAAAGATACAGGTTGACTGCTTGACTTTAGGAGAACGGGGGGTGCTCGTTAGACATTTGCATGAGCGCTAGTGGTGCTTTTATGCCGCATATGTTCATCTTTCCTAGATCTAGGGCAAAACCAGAACTTCGGGATGGTGACAAACACACCACCCATACCAAAAACCTTGAAGTAATAGATAAAGCTAGAGAGAAATGTGTTGTACTACTTTGTTTTCCTCCGCATACAACCCACCGGTTGCAGCCGCTGAATGTTAGTTTCATGGCAGCGATGAGCACATATTACAGTTCAGAGGTCCAGAAATGGATGCAACAACATCCAGGAAGACCTGTTATTATAGCTCAAATAGGCAACTGCATATATGAAGTGTTCAAGCTACTGTTAATGGTTTCTGGAAGACAGGCATTCATCCGCTCAATCCAGACTAACTACTAACAGGCCCACAGATGCACAAAATCAAGATCAGGAAAATAACATCCCATTACCACAAGTTTAACTCTCTCCACCAACAACACTACAAACTATAACTCCACAAAGCCTAAATAAAAATATGCAACAATTGAGTCCCAGAAATCAGTTTAAATAAATTCATGTTTCTCCTCCATAAACGCCACCAAGATATGCAACAAATTAAGTCCTGAGAGCGAAGAGCATAGTTTAAAAACAACTGTGACTATTTCAACTCAAAAAATTACAATTACAATACACAAATGCAACTCCTTCATGTTCCTATAATACCACCAAAACATTTTAGGTAACACCAGAACACATAATTCCACTTTCCCATGCCGAATGAAAAAATTATAACAACAGAAGAAAAGGCAAACACCATATAAAAAGGAACTTGAAGATGTTATCCAGATCCACAAAAATAATAAACTCAATATCGAAGGAAATGGAAAAGAGTTTACCGAGGAAAAAAATAAGAAAAAAAAATAACTGCGGAAATGAACAGAAATGTAACAAAACCTCAAAGAAAAATAAAACAGAGAATTAAAACAGGAATTCTAAAAAAAAGTGAAAAAATAAAAAATAGAAAGAACACTAACCTAAAAACAGAGAGAGGACGACCAACAGTGGAAAATGAGAGTTCCAGTTCAGACGACGACATTCCGGACACAACTTGCATATTCTGCACAGAATTTTACTTAAATTCGAAGTTTGTCGATCGGTGGATAAAATGTCAGCACTGCCAGAGTTGGGACCACGAGGCTTGCGCTAAAATTGAAGACAATGATGATGACGTCTTTGCGACTTCTGTCGCAACTAATAGATCTGCATTATTCTGTTTTTGTTTAACTTTAAAATTTAAATACATTTCCATATTTAGTGTCACTTATTTTTCGCATGGTCCATAGTGCCCGTTTTATCCAACCGCTTGGGAAAAAAGGGACA
Organism: Monochamus saltuarius; assembly: GCA_025584915.1. Lineage (NCBI taxonomy): Eukaryota > Metazoa > Arthropoda > Insecta > Coleoptera > Cerambycidae > Monochamus > Monochamus saltuarius. The sequence goes on along the minus strand of CM046721.1, from coordinate 39,166,334 downwards.
TTTTGCATATTTTTAAAAAACTCTTTTTCTAAACGGACTTTTTTTTTCAGAAAAAAACCGTATGTGTTTCATTCTTCATTTATTGGATTGAATTGGATAGATGCTCTAAAGAATTCCATTCTATTACATTATCTCATTGATCAAATCAAGCGATAAACACTAGCTATCCCGTTGTACCCAACTCTCCCCTAGAAACTTTTGCTAGAATAAAAAAACTCCCAAGATTTTATTACGTTTCCATTGTAATAAATTATACTATATTACATTATAGCTAAATGTTCCTGAACATATTTACTTATATTATGTTTTATTGTTCCGTAAAAGTTTAGCTAACTTATTTGAAATACTATTAAAATGAAAATACCTATTTTTAAATAATGGACACATTTATTTCAACTTTTTTAAATTTCAATTTATCTGATCTACACAAGGTCCAGAGCCTACGGCAGGGTAAAACCGTAATAAAGGAAGGGCAACGGACACGTAATCTAAAATCTAAAATCCAAAATCTAACTCTTAGTCTAAGTCTGAACTCTGAATTCTGAACTCGGAACTCCGAACTTTAAACTCTAAATCTTAACCTTACCCTTCTTATTCTCATTCTCTTTGTGATTGTTCTTGTTCTATTGGGAAAATGAAAGACGTCTCTCTCATTGAAAAACAGCGTTACACGGTATCAGGAGAAAAAAATGTTGTGAAATGTTAATAAAAACTATACAGAGTATTATTATACAGTATGTCCGCAGTTAGGGTGAATAAGAGGAAATACTTTTTTATTTTAAATTTTACGGAAAAAGGGCATACTTGATAAAAAGTATTGCTTGATTTTAAAATGAGGTTGCCATGGTTAAACTTAACTTTTCATGTACGGGGAGAAATTCACATCTGCGAAAAAATTCGCCTACTTTGATTATTTACACTATTTTTTTAACGTCCGCGGTTAGGGTGAATGAGACAAAAAACTTTTTTATTAAAAATTTTACGGAAAAAAGGCACGCTTTATAGAAAGTTCAGCTTGATTTTATAATAACATTGCCATGTTGATACGACATTTCATGTACGGGGCGTCCGAAAGATTTAAGAATACGAAAACGTCATGGAGTAAACTGCGATTTTATTTCACAAATTTGAATTATGTCGTATCTTTTAATTTGGAACAACTTTTCCCAGTGACGCTTTTCAGAAATATTAAAAATAAAGGTAGTTTACTCTCATGACATTTTCATTTTCTTAAATCTTTTGGACACCCCGTATATGAATGTCATTTTAAAAGTTTATACTATATTTTTTAATAATATTTCTATTGTTTGAAAATTGCTATTTTTTTCTTATTCATTTTTAATTTGTCTGTTAACCTTATTTATTAGTCGAACGAAAGATATAAGGTAAAAAAATAAAAAGATCTTTTCGAAAATAGAACCATTTATTGAAAATAATTACGAGACATCCGAAACATAAAAATTAAAATATTTATTCAAATATAGTTAAACATGATTTTTTCTTACTCGATTAGAAATATGAAAATAGTTGAGATTTAATGACTCAAATACAGTTTAAGACGATTTTTTCTTACTTAATTCGTTTTTTATATAATATTTAATATCCGTCCATTTTCTGCGGGCCAGTATATGTTTATGTTTATTTAAACATTGTAAACAGTCTTTTTTCCCTGGCAGCTTTCTATTATCCAAGTTGCTCTTGAAGGAACGCAGTACGGCACGTCTCTCGTCCTCCGTCCACCGCCGCGCCTTTCTGCGCCTCTGTCGCGGGACGATTCTTTTCGCGTCGCCGCCGGTAGGAGGTCGCACGCCATCGTCGTTGTCTGGGTGGTCGCCATCATCGTCGTCGTCGTCACCCAAGGTATCTTCCTCCTCCTCTTGTTCCGGTATAGCCGGCAAATCCTGGTTGTTAATGTCGGTCAGACTTTTCCGGCGTATTTTCCGGCTTCGCCTTTATCGATGGCAAAAAGCAGCCGGCTTATTGCCTATGGACTCTTATATCGTGTCCCAGATGCCTCGCCAACCAGTCCATCTCGTTCTCGCGAACTGCAAATATTTGCGACACGGTCGCCACGTATTTCCTAAGCTTGGTTCCGGTGATCTATTCGGGATGTTTCTGTATCAGTTCGCCGCACGCCTTCCTCAGACAGTCGTGACCTCTTAGATGGGTGGTCGATTTTTCCCCCGACGTGGAGAGAACGTACCGGCTTCCGGGATTTATGCCGCAACGTCGACAACTTTCGATCAGCAGTGCCACCGATCTTCACGACTTCATATCTTCAGTTAATATTACGGGGACTTTGTTCCCTCTCTTTCCTTCGATCTCGACCACGACCGGTTTGTCGGCTAGCTTTTTCTCGAACGGGGTCAAAGTCGTTCTCAGCTCCTCGGTACCTTGCTGTGTTCACGACAATCTCGATAAGAAATTATTCACCGTCATCCGCGCAGCTTCTCCGGATCTTCTTTTATTGAACAGAACTATTCTTGATAAGACGTAGGAGGCGAACGTAATCTAATTCTGCGGCGTCCACCCGGCCGATTGTGATGGCGACGACGATGTGGACGGCAGCGTTGCCGCCAAGATTCGACTGTAGGCCTCGATCCGCCTGTCCAAATGGGTGGCCAGCGTTATCAGATATTTTGTGATCGGCAGTAATTCTGGAGTATTAAATTTGCGTTTTCTCAACGTCGATAGGGCGCCAGATGATATATTGGAACTTCATTCTAAGTCGAGTAATTGCAAAAAACCGGATATCTTTCTATTCGTTTCCAAGTCGTCCATTCTAAGGGCGCGGCCTCTGAGAATGTTCGCGCAACTTCTGAGGCCGAAACCGATCTGTAGAGCCAAGAAAGGTATGCTGAATTCGTCGTCATCGTCGTCGCCCGCAGCGCCGTGGCGTTTATTGCTCAATTTCTAATGAAATCCGTTAAAGTAGCTCCTCCGCCGCCACCTGCGCAGCGCTCGCAGCCTCCGCAGCCCCCGCCGCCACTGCCGCCCTCGGTCGCCGCCGATTTCGATATCAGGACCATGACTAGCCTGGACATCTGTCTCATTTTTTGCCTGGCTTCTCCTGCATGGCTGGCTCCCCGTTTCTCTCGAAATGCATAAAACCTAACCGGAGTTGAAGTCGTCCGTCCTGCAGTATCTGCCTACGTCGTCGTGCCTTAGACGAGATAAGACGTTGTCGTTGAATTTCTTATCGAACTTCGCTCCGGATATTTCGTTTATTATGTCGTTGTTCTCGGCGATGACGTAGCGGCTGCCGCCACGAAATTCCATCGTTTCTCCTCTGCCGCCAGGGGGGCGGTTCTCGACGAGCGTGGCGCCAACTACGGTTTTTCTCTTTTTCGAGCAGCTGGTCTTCAAATGATGCCAAGTGTTTTTTCAGCATAAAACCCAAATAATTAGGGCATGGGCCGTATTCCAGATAATCATGTTTTTCCGTGACGGTCGGTCTTCTCACCAGTATAAATTTTCTCTTGCGCGCCAGTAAAACTTCGCAGTTATATCTAAAATCCCCGGCCCTGTTTAAGTCGGCAAAACCGTCTCTTCTATTTTTCGACCCCTTAGGCCACTGCAGTACCTTGGATATGTGGAGCTCCTTTCCGTGGACGTTCACATGATGTCTGGCGGGGTTGGCGTACTCTTTTTGACAAAACCAGCAAGCGTGATTCTTATTCCTCAGCCTCTTTCCCCCGATTCTCCTCGCCGGCACGATCCTTATACGTGAACAGGGACTTCCATCTTCATATTCTTCGTCGTCGTCGTAGTAGTTGTCGGAGACGTAATCGATACTACTGCTTTCGGTCATATAACGGTCATCGCTATCCGAATTTGAATCCACACTTCCTCCGGCGCGCTCCATTTTCACTTGCTTAGATGGAACAAAAAACGTATAAAAATATCGCGCGGTAATTTCACTGGAATGTTCCGTATTATTTCTGGCACTTTCGAGCAATGTCCGGCACTACAACTGGTTTTGAATACCGTATGAACAATTTAAATCGCGACGCAGCGGGTAAAACACTCGACAAAGAACTGATCATCTCGCGCAAGCGCGACCGCTTTTATAGACAGAAGTTTCGCCGCGGGCGACGTTCTCGATGGTTCGATTTTTAGAATTTTCTTAACAAAAAAGATTTCTGAAAAACGAATTGTACGGCTGGAAAACACTTTTAAAGAACGTAAAGATGATATGCGATTTGTGGATATTAATTGCTTAGTTTTGAAGAAAATTAAATTCTTGTAGAAATTCGAGGACGTTCGAAATTGTTCTAACGTTAATAGAAATGTTATTGTGTAAAGGTAAACCACTTGATCGGTCAATTTTTGATATATGATAAGTAAGGAGGTATGATCTGTTCCAAAAATTTCCATGAAAACCTATTATTCTTCGAAAAACGTGTTATTGCGCAGTATTTCTGCGATGAGAAAAATAACGATTTTTTGTGGTAAATTAAAAATATTTAAAAAAAAGTAATTATGTAGACAAGTAACTATCGTTTCGGACTCTAAAAGCTCCATTTGCGCATAGCTAAGGGTTATTAATTTTGAAAAATATATAAGTACACGGTGTTCCGTAAAGAATGCGCCAAAAAGCAGGGTTAGATTCTAGACGTCAAAATATTAGGATTCCACCAAACATGCTTTAATAAAATGTCGCTCCTCTTCGATATACAGGGTGTTAAATTTTGTTTTTCATTGTGTAATGTTTGGTTATTGATATTTTCAAACTGTTATTGACTCTTCCGCAGTAGTATCCGGAGGTGCTTTACAAATTATATAAATTTCAAAGCTTAATGTATTTTTTAGTGGTGGTTAGCGAGTTTTTGCATCTTTGAAGCCTCTACGATTTGTCAGTCCCATTCGCAAAAATCAGTTTTCGTCTCGCGATGATAGGGAATATAACAATTCGACGCTTGGCGACTTCTGTCACTTCGATAATCCGACGCTTGGCGACTTCTGTCACTTCGATAATCCGACGCTTGGCGAAATTTGCGTCGCTATGATAGGGAGTACAACAATTTGACGCTTGGCGACTTCTGCTTCGCGTTGGTAGGGAGTAGAACAATCCGACGCTTGGCGATGATGGGGGGGGTTAAAGGAGAACAATTCGACGCTTGGCGATGATAGGGGGCAGAGTGGAACAGTGGAACAATCCGATGCTTGGCGATGATAGGGGGTAGAGTAGAATAATCCGACGCTTGGTGAAGATAAATTTACATGGATAGCGTTTTTTCCCTAAATTTTTGCGTCTTTCCGCCCTGCTCATGTTCGCTGTTAGCGGGTTCACGTTAGATATAAATTCGAAAGTGAGTGTAAAATCGGTGTCGGGCGATGTAGGTACTCCTATTTAGTATGCCTTAAATTAGGTTTAGAAATCGTTTGGACACGAATATCTCGAAAATGGCTCGTTCTATCGGTTTCAAATAAGTATACTCTAAATTCTGCTAGGACGTTCCATAAAAAAGTTTTAGCTGAAAATTACACCAGAGTCACGCGTAACTAGCGCCCTCTAGCAGCTGTCGCAAAAACGACATCAAATTCGAATTTCTCGCCAACCAAAACCCCCAGTACCAAAATTTCATATATTTTCGATGATAATTACAGTAATTATTAAATAAATTTTAAAAATAAAAAAAATTTGACACCCTGTATATAGAATAGGAGAGACATTTTATTAAAGCATGTTTGGTGGAATCCTAATATTTTGACGTCTAGAATCTAACCTTGCTTTTTAGAGCATTGTTTACGGAACACCCTGTATATACATATATTCTAGAATGTTCCGTTAGTTCCAAAGTTAGTTCTATGTAATCCAAAAAGTTCGGTATAATAACCGTTATAAAATGTATGTATTTTTCTTTAAAAACGATTATACTAACTGATAGAGACCATAGTTTAGAATATTGTGATTAAAATTTAAAAAAAAAAAATCTATTTTTGAATGATTTATGATTTTCTGATGAAGACCGGGCACCGGGCGTGATTGAAGAGAATGGCCAGCTCTACGTTATAGATATATAAAATTCAGAGGAGAAACGCGAAAAAATCCGAAAAATTGAGATTCAAAATTAAAAAATAATTAAAACAGTCGAAATATGCAAAAATTGAGACACAGTAACAAACGACAGACGAAAACTCGTTTTAGCCCACCCGGAAACCCCCGTTCCCCATAAGTATCGAGATATTTTTTTTAGACGAAATATAGCAAAAAATCCAAATTTAACAGAAAACGCGATCTAAACGAGCAAAAATTCAGACACACTAACAGTCGAAAAGTCGTTTCGGGGCGGCAGACAGGCATCCCCTGACACCCCCCTCCCCCCTCACCACCCCTCGCGAAACTAGTCAAAGTCGAAATACGCAAAAATTGAGACACACTAAAAAACGACAGTTATTCGTTTTAGCCCACCCGGGGGACCCCAGTCCCCCAGACGTATCGAGATTTTTTTAGTCGAAATATGGCAAGAAATTCGAATTATAACAAAAATCGCGATCTAAACTAGCAAAAATTCAGACAGACAAACAGTCGAAAACTCGTTTCGGGGCGGCAGACGGGCATCCCCTGTCACCCCCCCCCCAAAAAACTCGTCAAATTTAAGAAAAAAATTGAACCGATTGAATCAAAAATGGAAGCATCGAAACCCCTCGAAATTCATAAAAAATTCGAAAGGAAAGCAGAGTAAATATTCGAGAAATCTAAATTGAAGGGAAAGATTCCGTTTCTTTAGTCCTATATACAGGGTCAACTATGACCGAGTACAAATATCTTAAGAGGGGATAGAAAAAAATAAAAATTGACGGCAGATCAGACAGCGCGCAAGTGTGACATTTAAACAGTTAGGCAATCGGTTACATTGTCATAATGATTAAAATCTTGTTTTCTACCATGGTGTTGGCGTTTGTGATTTTTTTGTTTGACTCGTTTTCGGTGCCAATTTTTTAAGTTTTAAACGTTTTGGAGTAATTAAATAAACTAAATAAAAAATAAATAGATAATCGCCCTCCTCTAAAAAATTTTCTTTATTTATAAAGCAAAGAATAATTTTTCTTTGAAATTATAATGGAATCCCATTTTATCGCCAACGACGCTGACGACAGGTCAGCCAGCGCAAAAGTGTGACATTTGAAGAGTTAGGCAACCGGTTGTATTGTTCGTGATTTTTTTGTTTCATTACTCGTTTTTAGTGCCTATTTTTTAAATGTTGAACGTTTAGCAGTAATTAAATAAAGACATTTGTGTCGGGTAAAGATATATGTTCCTATAATAATGTAGTTTATTCGAAAGTTCGCCGGTTTGTTTGTCTACTGCTTCTACTACTCTACTACTACTATTAGGTTATTTATAACTAAAGAAAGTATTCTAGTACTTAGGTATCTGTTAATAATACTTTCGTCCAATTTTCTTATAATAAATGCGGGCCTTTATATGATCGTAAGTAAGTGTTGAGGAAGTGTCATTATTATTGCAAGAGCATGTACATGTACCTACGTGTACCTAATGAGTGAAAATGAAGTTTCGATGGTAGATATTATATAGTAGTAAATACGGACAAATAAACGACAAACGCGGGGATATCATCCGCGACGCTGCTGCGCGGGGCTTCTGCTTTTCCGTATCTCGGAAACGGGGCGTCGGAGGCGTGCGCAGTAAGCTGCGCGAACCCTCCCCAAACCCCACCCCACTGTGTGTGTGACCTATTTCATTTTAAGCTACCCTTTATTATTTATTGTGCGCTTTTAACCGTTTTTTAAGATGTAATTTCATGAAGTGTGCTTTGTGAAACAAAATGAGCGTGCTCCGCGTTTTTAGAAGTACAATTCTAATATTTCATATTAGGGATTTTTTGAGAAAAATTATATTTAAGCCACAAATTATTTAAATAATACCTAACGATTTTGCAGCCAAATCAAAAATTTACGAGTACTTTTTTCATTAATTTGTTGTTGATATCAAGTAACCATGAAGCAAAACAAAATATGAGGTAGTTTGCTAATTATTCGAAGTGACAAATTAGTGTGTAGTGAAGTTTATCTTGTTAATAATCATGAAAAATATACCATTAAGAGGCAAAATAGAAATTGCGCGACTTGGTGGCGATAATGTGCGTTCAGCAAGAAATGCCCCAATATAATTGAATACTAGCCACACAGACAGACGACTAAGTCGGAGTACTGTACAGTATAAATAAAGTTTTCAATGAAACAGGCTGTTTGTGTGTATTTAAAACTAGACATAATGGACATATAATTATGAAAAATAATAACCAAATTTTACAATAATAACAATCCTAGGGCTAGTAGTAGAGTGGCTAATTTAAATATTAATATCCCTAGAGAAAGCATCAGAAAGTGCTTAGAAAAAAATAAAATAAAAGCTTTTAAATTAAAATTTCTCCATACTTTGGAATTGGGAGATGAAGAGACGTTTGGAGTTTTGCTATTGGCTACAGGGAGAATATTTAAACAATCCAAATTTTTTAAGTGAAATTTGCCACATGATGGCCACAAAATGAAATCACATTACTACAAATGGGGTAATTTCGTCTCAAAATTGTCGTCATTGGTCACCTGAGAATCCAGAATTCTTTATATACGCAAAGAGGCAAAACATGATTGTTTTTAATGAGACAAACTATCAAAAATTAAGTGAACAATAAAACAATTGCGTAACGTAAGTCATCTGAATCCTTGCCGCAACTATCATGAGGTCATTTTTGTACAGCATTTCCAATTGTAGAACGACGACAATGAACATTAATAATAATACGTGATAGGTAACAGATAATCCGGTTAGCATTTTACATTTGTTTTCCGTTCCAAACTGTCAAAGCTGCATTTTAACTCATTTCTCTCTCATACATTTTAACCGTCAGGATTTTCCACTAAAACACACTCTTTGGGTACAGTTAAAATGCCTATATTTTACTAATGACCCCCAAATGAGCCCTAAAAGTGGTTTGGATCAAGTCAGGGTCACCAGCCAATTCAAATCTACAACTTAGATTTAGCGGTTACGGAGCAAGAATCTATCATTATTAAATAACCTCTAAGGGTGACTTAAAGCAAGGCCACCAATTGGTGTGACTTTACAATTTAAATTCAGCTGTTATGGATTCCTGCAAAAATCTGAAAAGCTTGCTTGCCATTGAATTAAGCTTATTTTCACAAATAACCTCCAAGGGTAATATTGGAACAAGACAAGGATAATCCGTATAATATATTAGAATTTTTAACAATGGCAATCTTCAACCTATACAGGGTGTGCCATTTAACCATTCCGCTGCCAATATCTCGGAAATGAAGAAATTTATTTTAGTTCCGGACACTGAGGTTGTTAGGTCCCTCGAATAGCTTCAAATTGCAGTTCGAATTATTAGTTCAAATCTTTCTGTATAGATGACGCGACGATACTAAAAAAAATGTATGTGGTGTGAATAATGGCTTTATTCACACCACATACTAACTAACAAACAATAAATTATTAAAAACAAATGATCAACTACAGAAAAATCTAATAAGGGGCAGACCGTATTTTATCAAATATTATTAAAAAATTCAGTCATAGGTGGCTCATATTATTTATTTAAAATAAAATATATATGACAGATGACATATATTAGTTTTCCAGTAATTACAGTTTTACCAGCTTGCGTCTTATACTAGTTACTAAAATATGTTTACATGATGAATTACTCAAATGAAGATAAATTAGATATATTAATATTTGGTGAAGCTCAACGAAATGCTGCTGCTGCACGACGCTTACCCAATGAGGCCTCAGTCGGATAGAAAAACATTTGTAAGTTTATGGCAAAATTTACTAAATTACGGTAGTTTTACTGTGATATATTGGAGTAATTATAAATGAAAATCGTAGATTTTGCTACTTAATTTTATTTTCTTCCCAACACAGATAACATAAAACAACGTCGAAATTCGCTCTTTTATATCGAGCGCTGTACAAAAAAATAAAAGAAATAAATATACAAAAACAATATCTGTCCTAGAAAAACATACACTATTCTACATTAATTTATATTCAAGGTGTTTATAAAATACATAACATTTTCCCCCCACAAAAAAAGTTACAAAATTTACAAAACACTTGACACCATCAAAAACATCAATTAAATTAACAAATATATACATCCTAACTATACATAGGTTAAACGTTCTGGAGGTTTAACAACTCTTTTAGGTCTATCAGTATCAGAAAAGGAAGGAGTTTGGATACTTTCCTGATCATGTGATGTGTGTGACCCATCAAAATTTTGTGTACGATTTTCGGAAATTTCAGAATCATGTAAGCCACTCTGAGCGTTATTATATTTTATAATCTGATTAGTATGACTTTTTTTCCTATATATTTTCAGGTATTAACAATATTGTGTGAAACTAACTACTCAGTGGACAAAAGCCCCAACCTGCGTTGAATTACACCCACAATATCTACCCATATATTCCTTATTATTAGCTTTTGTAACATTTTTTACTGTTTAAGAAAGGTATTTTAAGCTAATATGTATCAAATCTCCTACAATTCCTATCAATGAAGTCATATGTATGTTCTCTGATACCAAACATCTAGGTATGCTAATGAACATCCACAGACAAAACTCTATTCAATAATTATCTAAAAAATTTAATATATTTACTAACCTCTGGAGTGGGAACTCGAAATTCAACCACAATAATTGAGATCTCACTTATTTCTGCGTTTTTATTAGGATCGCTTCATCAGGTGGCCTCCTTTAACTTGAGTCAAATATCTAACTATAAAGATGATTATACCAATAAATTAAAATTATTTGAAATTGAATTTCAAAATGAAATATCGACAACGTCAAACTGATTAACTGTCAATGAATATCATAACAACCTACTAAAATAAATAAAAATTAATAAAATTTTACCTTTTATGTATAGTTTTTTTTCTCATATATTTTCAGGTATTAACAATATTGTGTGAAACTAACTACTCAGTGGACAAAAGCCCCAACCTGCGTTGAATTACACCCACAATATCTACCCATATATTCCTTATTATTAGCTTTTGTAACATTTTTTACTGTTTAAGAAAGGTATTTTAAGCTAATATGTATCAAATCTCCTACAATTCCTATCAATGAAGTCATATGTATGTTCTCTGATACCAAACATCTAGGTATGCTAATGAACATCCAGAGACAAAACTCTATTCAATAATTATCTAAAAAATTTAATATATTAGCATACCTAGATGTTTGGTATCAGAGAACATACATATGACTTCATTGATAGGAATTGTAGGAGATTTGATACATATTAGCTTAAAATACCTTTCTTAAACAGTAAAAAATGTTACAAAAGCTAATAATAAGGGATATATGGGTAGATATTGTGGGTGTATTTCAACGCAGGTTGGGGCTTTTGTCCACTGAGTAGTTAGTTTCACACAATATTGTTAATACCTGAAAATATATGAGAAAAAAAACTATACATAAAAGGTAAAAATTTTTATTAATTTTTATTTATTTTAGTAGGTTGTTATGATATTCATTGACAGTTAATCAGTTTGACGTTGTCGATATTTAATTTTGACATTCAATTTCAAATCATTTTAATTTATTGGTATAATCATCTTTATAGTTAGATATTTGACTCAAGTTAAAGGAGGCCACCTGATGAAGCGATCCTAATGAAACGCAGAAATAAGTGAGATCTCAATTATTGTGGTTGAATTTCGAGTTCCCACTCCAGAGGTTAGTAAATATATTAAATTTTTTAGATAATTATTGAATAGAGTTTTGTCTGTGGATGTTCATTAGCATACCTAGATGTTTGGTATCAGAGAACATACATATGACTTCATTGATAGGAATTGTAGGAGATTTGATACATATTAGCTTAAAATACCTTTCTTAAACAGTAAAAAATGATTAGTATGACGTTTCCATGTTGTTCTCAGTTCAGGTATTCGTACAAAATAAGTACATTTCCCAATTTTTTTTTCAATTACCCTTGGTATCCAAGTAACCCTGTTCACTACTCGATAATCTTTAACAATTACCTTGTCCCCGGCGTTAAAACATCGGTTTTTCTTTCCTTTAAAATTTTTAACTTGATTACTTTGTTCTCTCTTAACTTTATTTTTTATTTCATTGTTAATAGCAGGTCTTAATAAACTAAAACGAGTTCGTACGTCCCGATTTAACATTAGAAATGAGGGTGACACTCCTGTCGTACTATGTACCGTGTTCCTATAATCAAACAAAAAATTATTTAATGTAACCGAAATGTTTACATTTTTATTTCGACCTAAACTATTTTTTAGCGCATTTTTAATTGTTTTTACAGCATTTTCGGCAGCTCCATTAGACTGAGGAAAAAAAGGTGCAGTGGTTATATGTTTTTTACTGATATTTTTCTAAAAAAATTTTAAATTCATGACTGGTAAAATTCCTAGCATTGTTTGATATTATTAAATTTGGTAAACCGAATCTAGCGAACGTACTGTGTAAAGCTGATAAAGTAAAACTAGATGTCATTGTATTCGTTGGAAAAACTTCTACCCATTTTGAGTGTGCGTCTACAATTATAAAAAAGTATTTATTTAAAAAGGGACCCAATCAATGTGGATTCTGGAAAAAACATTTTCTGGCCATTGCCCGGGATTTAATTCAGATTTTGGCGGGCTTTTTTTATTTACCGAACAAAATTCACAACTGTTTGCAAATTTCTCAATATCTTTATTAATGTTCGGCCAAAAAAAGTACAATCTGGCAATATGCTTCATTTTTACAATTCCTAAATGAGACATGTGAAGCTGAGACAAAATTCGATTTTTTAATAATTGTGGTATAATTATACGATTGTTCCACATTAAAACATCATTTTCTATAGTAAGCTCGTTACGAATTGTATAAATTTGTTTAAATTTTTTATCATTTTTAGCTTTGGCCAACCTTGCGTTACGAATTTTTTTTATATCCAGTAAAATTTTATCTGCAGTAGAATATTTTTTAATTTCTTCAAAATTTGTTGAAATTATATCATTATTCGAAAAAAAATTAACGTAATCTACATCTACTGATTCCCAGATTTCATTTTCGTCACTATTCATTGGCAATCTAGACAAAAAATCAGCATGATTATTTTCTGACTTAACATACTGCACTTTATATCTATAATTTGAAGGTATGACTGCCCAACGACGTAATCTGTTCGCGGAAAATTGAGGAATACCTTTCGCAGGATTAAAAATAGATATAAGCGGTTTATTATCAGTCACTAAAATAAATTCTCTATTATATAAATATTGATTAAATTTACACAGAGCAAAAATAATTGATAAACCCTCTCTTTCAATTTGTGCATAATTTACTTGATTGATACTAAAGTTAAATAAATGCATAAAATCTCTGCCAAGTATAGGAGGTCTACCATTTTTTATGACGAAAATATCCAAATCCTTTACTACACTATTGTATTCAATTTTTAATTTGCACATCCCAAAAGTTAGCATTTCATCACCATTATAAACATTCAAGCTTTTATTAGCGGGACATAATTTATACTTAGGAAAATTTTGTTTCCAGAAAATTTCCGAAATAGCTGAAACGCTAGCTCCTGAGTCCAGTTGAAAAGAATAAACATTGCTATCAATATTAACATTAACTAAAAATGGATGTTTAACAATTTTTTCCTCAATGGAAAATATTTCATCAGTTTCAATGAAATTTTGTACATTTCTATAGTTATGCCTACCCTCCATTTTGATTGGCTTCCTCTTCTTCTTCTTCTTCTGGCATACTGAAGCTAGGTGTCCTTTTTCTTTGCACAGATGACAGCAATGTCGAAAACGACAGTTAGAGGTCGCATGATTCTTCCTGCCACAACACGCACATGCGCACTTCGCACTAGCACTTACTTGCGCAGCTGCGGATGTCCCAGGTTTTGGTTTCCGGAATGTGACGTGATGAATCGGCTCCAATTTGACTACTGGGGGATCTCTCCTGCCGGAAGTCTCCGCCGCCATTTCAGCCACCGCCACCTCAATGACGTCAGCAAAGGTGCACGTGGTTTTCTCCTTAAATAATCTTGCTTGCACTGGCCCTTTATCGAAACCAACTATAAATCGATCTCTGAGCATCATGTCGATTATGTCCTCTTTAAAATCACAGTTCAATGCCAAGCTTCTTACTCGAACTGCCCACTCGTTAGAACTCTCTTTTATGTCCTTCATTGCACTAAAAATTTAGCACGAGCCACAAATGGAAGTTCTGCCACTTTAAAATGTTTGTTAAATAACTCAACTAACGATTTGTAGCTTATTTCTTCAGGCAACTTTGGAAGAGATAAGTTATATATCAGCTTGTAAGCATCCTCATCCATGGAATTTAGCAGTATAGCTCTCTTCTTACCTTCATCTTTGATATTATTCACTATAAAATAGTTTTCTAATCTTCTTTTATAGATAACCCAGTCGCTATTTTTAGCACTGAACTCTCTTAACTGTCCATAATATGAAGGATTTTCAGTCGTCATTTTATTCGTGGATTCTACACACTAGTGTGTAACACAACTCGTCGCCACTGTGATATATTGGAGTAATTATAAATGAAAATCGTAGATTTTGCTACTTAATTTTATTTTCTTCCCAACACACAGATAACGTAAAACAACGTCAAAATTCGCTCTTTTATATCGAGCGCTGTACAAAAAAAATAAATGAAATAAATATACAAAAACAATATTTGTCCTAGAAAAACATACACTATTCTACATTAATTTATATACAAGGTGTTTATAAAATACATAACATTTACTATACCTAAATTATATGGAATTAAAACTGTTAGGAATTATGAAAACACAAGTCGAATGTTCCCTTCCCTAAGGCAACGCCAGGTCGAGTCTAATATTTCTATGACATCTTGCCGCAGAATTTTGAAAGTTAATCGCTATTTCCCCTATAAAATTCACATCGTCCAACATTTAAGAGCTGGTGATAAACAACAGAGATTATATTTTATCGCTCAATTATTATCAGTGCTCTATGAAGAAAACAACAATTTATTTAATATGTTATCGAGTGATGCAAGTAGATTTCACAATAATGGTACGGTAATACGTCACAAGCGCCGCTAAAACTGTCTTTCCTGTAAATGTTTGGTGCGACATTTTGAATGGCTATTTAATTGGATCATATATTTACTACGGAACATTAACAGGCTACCGTTATTTACATTTTCTTAGAAACAAACTACAAAATTTATTGGATAATATTGCCCCTCAACATAGGGTAAATGATTTATGGTTCCAATAGGATGGAGGCCTCCCCCCACAATACTAATGTTGTGCAAGGATACTTAAATCAGAGGTTTCCGGTTTCCGGGAAGATGGTTAGGTATTAACGTAATTATTAGATGGCCGGCTCGTTTACAAGATTTGACCGCATTGGCTTTTTCCTAAGGAGTCATTTTAAAAACACTGTATATGAGGACCTTATAGAAGACATGGCAGATTTGTATAATAAAATTTATGCAGCTACGGCGGCTTTAGATCATGATATTTTATTAAGAGCCTGTAATGTCGAACTAACGAGACTACTAACATTGTGTATTAATACTAAGGGACCAGTGGCGTAGCCACGGGGGGTTTTGGGGGTCAGAACTCCCCCCCCATGGGTTGGGTTGGTTGGGTCATATAGGTAATGTCCCACTAACCTGCAATCACTCTATTCGCCAAGATTTGGCAAAGCGGTCAGTGAACTAGACCTACTACTATTATTTACATGTTTATGATGATATCGTTTTTTATTTACTTTTTATTGTTTTAATTTATTAAAAAATATTTTTTTTTATTAAAAAAATCTAGTTTGAAATACTAAACTTTGTCCACTGAACCCCCCCATGTCAAATTTCTGGCTACGCCACTGTGAAGGACTGAACATATTTTATAAATTTTGTTTCAACTTACTACATCTACATTTCCGTTATTATTTTAAATAATTTCTGTTACTTTTTCTGTGGATGTTCATTTGTTTTTTTATAATTTATTGTTTGTTAGTTAGCATGTGGTGTGACTAATGTCATTATAACAGTATTTTAAAGGACTATTTTGTCTCAGTGTGATTTAAATAAAATAATAGATTTTCCTTTTACATTAAGTATACATTGCATATTGAAGTCGACATGTCGAAAAGTAAATATTAGGAAAAACTATATTACAAAAATTACTCATTTAACGGTCTTTTAAAAGGATTGCATTTCCACGTCCCCCCAATTAAAATTTTTTTTAGTAGCGCCACGCCATGTATACAGAAGGATTAACAATTTTAGCTGCAATTGGAAGCTATTCGAGGGACCCAATAACCCCAGTTTCCTAAACTAAAATAAATTTCTTCATTTCCGAGATATTGACAGCGGGAGTGTTAAATGGCCCACCCTATATACCAACAATATAAATTACCAACAAAATAAGACTTTTATAGTTTCCGAAAAGAAAATTTTTTGTCAAATAGTTTCAGCCGCCATACTTGATTTTTTAAGTTAAGTTAAATGAAAATACGCCAGTCGGTTGTCGAAAGTAAATTGTCTAAGCTTTCATTTGAGCCGTCATCGCCCTCAGTCGGATTTACCAAACTTTGGCGAAGTGACATATGCTTCGTATATACATAGTGTTACAAATTAGTAAGTCAAGTCGTTAACCGCGCATTTTTTAAATCAAAATAATGGGACTTTTATGCCACTTTCCATTTTTGTGCTCCATTTTTAAAATACAGGGTGTTATACAATGCCATGGTTCTTTGCCTAGCTAACTTGTCCATTATTTACCTTCGCGTATACACGATGAGAGTGACATGCGGGAAAAACAAGCGGGCGAGTAAAAATAAATTTTGTTATAGTAACTCGGTTATGAGCTACTAACTAACTCGTACAATTTAGTACTCCCCATCATGAGTTCACATAATGCGAGTAAAGTATGAATACCTGCAGGTACAGTAACTCACACCTCGCAATGTGTAAACTAGACATTAGTAAACAATGTAAACAAAACTAAAAGTAGAGTGATACATTTGTACATTACTTTTTTACGATTACATGTACTTAACAAAAATGTTTCTTTATTTCTATAAACATATATTGTTTATATTTTGTTGAACTGTTCTTTTTATATTTAATAAAACAGGAAATTTCGTAATCATGTTTTTGAAATTGAAAAGAAAATATAGAAATAGTTGGCGAGTTTATATACTATCCAAAGAATTGGCTATTTTGTGGCACCAGAATGATTGTTTTCATTCCAGCTGTACCAAATTGGATAATTTATACTAACCAAAGAAAAAGCAAGTAGCAAATGCGGCCTGCTTAATAATAATATGACGCCCCCTCTCCCGCACAAGTCTCCGACTTCTGGGCTAATCCCTGTGATTAGAATGAGGGGTAGAGATATTATTATTATTATTATTATTATTATTATTATTATTATTATTATTATTATCATTATCATTATCATTATCATTATCATTATCATTATCATTATCATTATCATTATCATTATCATTATCATTATCATTATCATTATCATTATCATTATCATTATCATTATCATTATCATTATTATTATTATTATTAAACTAAAAGAAATTTAACAAAAGTATCATTAGATATTCAATTAGCAAATTAATCTATAAAATTTACGATGAAAATTTGAGGTTGCCTAAACAAACATAATGTCACGGATTTCCCCAATCCGTCTTTTTCTTTCACTTCCAGAAAAACAATCCGTTAATTATTTACTTCTTTATTAACTACTGAACACTACTAATTACAGGTCAACTAAACACTTATTTAATTAATCGCTATCTAAATCACTTTCATATCTCCAACTAAACACTTTAATTCAGACTGTAATACAAGACTTATACAAGACTAACTAACTCGGCCGTTTATTCTTCTTTTATAGACCCAACGAATATTCCAGATATATTCCAGTATCTCTAGATCCATTTTCTCGTACGACTCGAATGCTTCTCGTCGATTCCAGATTTTTCCAGGCCGATCTCGATCACGGCATGTTGTTTGTTTACCAGAATGGCGTAGGGGCGATCGGGGCAATCTTAGACAATTCGCGGTGCCACAGTCGTCGGTTTGGGAGTGAGCGGGGCAAATTCCGTGACACTGCCCCCTCCTTAGGACCGATCGTCCCGATCGGATACACCTCTATACGGGGACAGACGCTCCAGATGGACGACCTTCATCTTTCTCCTGGGAGTCCTCTGTATCCGGTATACGACGTCATTGATTCTTTTAATGACGGTATAGGGGCCCTCCCAACGGTTCTGTAGTTTAGGCGATTTTCCTTTCTTCCGCGTGGGGTTGTACAGCCACACCAGGTCGCCTTGTTGGAATCCGACTGTATTGGCCCGGACGTCGTATCGAGTCTTCATGCGATCGCTCTCTAATCGCATTCGAGATCTGACTTGATCGTGTACGGCTGCTAGTCTTCGTTCTAGGTCATGGGTATAAGTGTCTGGCTCTGTGGGCTGTTCCGCAGGACGACCAAATACCAAATCTGCTGGAAGGCGAAGCTCTCTTCCAAAGATGATCCTTGCGGAGTCTTCCCAGTCGTTTCATGGACAGCTGAGCGGTAAGCTAACAGGAAGAGTGGAATGAGCTTGTCCCAGTCTGTCTGGTTCTCGTTCACAAACATCCTCAGATTGGTTTCTAGTGTGGCGTTGAAGCGTTCCACCATACCATCTGACTGGGGATGCAGTGGGGTGGTCCTGGTTTTACGGATTCCCATAAGCTCGCAGACCTTTCGGAACACACCTGATTCGAAATTTCTGCCCTGATCTGAATGTAGTTCCATGGGCACACCAAATCTGCAGAACAGGTTGTTGACTAGGGCTTCTGCTACGGTCGTGGTCTCTTGATTGGGAAGAGGGTATACTTCCGGCCATTTACTAAAGTAGTCCATGGCGACTAGCAGATATCGGTTCCCACTTTGGGTTTTCGGAAATGGGCCAGCGATATCAATGGCAATCCTCTCGAACGGTGCTCCTACGATGTACTGGCGCATTTTGCCTCTGGAACGGGTCTTCGGTCTCTTGCTGGCTGCACATACGTCACATTTTCGGCACCAATCTTCTACATCCGTCCTACAGCTCAACCAGTAGAAACGCTCCCTAATCTTCTGTAGAGTCCTATTGATACCGAAATGTCCACCCTCAGTACCTCCATGTACTTCCTGCAGCACTTCCTTGACCCGAGACCTCGGGAGTAGTACTTGTTTCTTGACCTCCGTTCCGTCATTGTTCTCCCATGCTCTTTTTAGGACACCGTCTTCCAACACCAGAGAATTCCATTGAGCCCAATAACTCTTTAATGCTGGGCTTTTACTACTGACTTCAGCCCAAGACGGTCGCTTGTTGGCTTCTTTCCAGTCCAGTAAAGGTTTGATGTCACAGTCAGCTTGCTGGTCTTCCCGAATCGCCGCTGAACTCCAACTGTCTTCAGTTTGGGCTACTACTATCTTGCAAGGAACAAATGATATGTTCTCTTTCTTTCGATACTACTACAGTGTTTGTTGTTGTTGGTAGGACAAGGGCTAGAAAGGGCTTCTGCGTTTCCATGTTTCCTGCCTGCCTGGGAGTCGCGCCATTGCCGATCTGCCACTGGGGCCCTACACTGTCCCTTTAGATGACCCGTCCGCCCACAGTTCCAACATTAAAGTGAGCGACCTCTTCGTCTATCAAGTTGTCCTCTCTTTGGTCTGGTAGTTAGACTGAATTTATCAATGGCCTCCTTCAGTGTTTTGATTATCTCTCCATTTCCCATACTATCGCTGTTATCACTGATAGTCCACACTTTAACATGTTCCCTGGAGGCTACCGCTTGGGAGTCGCGCCTTTGCTGATCTGCGACTGGGGCCCTACACTGTCTCTTCAGATGTCCCATCTGTCCACAGTTCCAACATTGAACAAGGCGATCCCTTCGACTGCCAGGTTGTTCTCTCTTCGGATTGGTAGTTGGGCTGAGTTTCTCAATGACCTCCTTCAATGTTTTGATTATGTCTCCATTTCCCATATTATCGCTGTTATCAGTGATGGCGCGAACTTTAACATGTCTACCGGATGCCATCTTGGCTGCCTCAAATTCCAGTGCATGCGAAAGAGCGTCATTCAACGTTTTAGGTCTAGCGAGCCGTAATGCCTGCTGTGTTTCGCAATCTCTTAGGCCGTCGATAAACACTTGGATGGAGAGCTGGTTTACAAATTCGGACGGGGCTGTTGGATATGCCAATCGAACCAGTCGAGCAACGTCTGTCTCAAAGTGTTGTAAATTCTCTCCACTCTGCTGATGACAATTTTTCAATTGTGCCTGGTACACTTGCTGCAGGTGCTTATCCCCATATCTCATTTCCATATGCTGTTTCAGAAGGTCATAGTTACTCTGCTGCCCAGCAGGAACTCCTTGTAAGACGTCAAGAGCTTCCCCCCGTAGAGCAACTATCAGAGCAGTAGCTTTCACAATCAGACCATTCGTTTGCGGCAGCTGCTGCTTCAAACTGACGCATATAGACATTCCAAGAGACCTTGCCGTCGAATTCAGGAGGCTTCGTTTTCTGCGTTCGAATAACAGATCCTTCTGATTTTATTACGCCTTCCTTTCTTATGTTGTCTAGTTTATGTCGGAGTTCTTCGCAGGTTTCTCTAACCAAGTTTATTTCTTCGTCTATTTCCTTTTGTGCCATTAGTTTCTCTTCTACTTGTGTTTCTACTTTATGTAACTGCTCCTCTAGTTTTTCTTCTAGTGTATTCTCCAACTTTTCTAACTTTGTCTGCATTTCTTTCGTCTGGTGTTCCATTTTACGCCCTTGTTCTTCTAATTTCTCTTGCATAGTCCGTCCCTGTTCTTCTAATTTATTTTGCATCGTTTGTCCCTGCTCCTCCAATTTCTTTTCTAATTTTTCCTGCATCGTTTGGGACTGATCTTCGATTTTATGCCCTTGTTCTTCAAATTTTTCTTGCATTGTCTTTGTCTGGTCTTCCATTTTATTTTGCATTGCTTGCATCATTTCTAACAGTTTTGCCATTTGTACATCCATATTGACTTGGCTTCTAGTTACTGGCATTCACTCTATTTGGAAAGTTCTAGAATGTCCACGAATGTATTTCTAGATGTCACTGTTGACTTACTTACAATGAAACGAGTGCAGTGATATGCCACACTTGGGTCTTTGTCTCACTTCGGTAGAAAGTTGTAGAATGTTCGAGAATGTCTTTCGCGAATAACACCGTTCACTTCCTTAAGTCACGACGAGTGCGGTGATATGTCACACTTGGGTCTTTGTCTCACTCCCGTACAAAGTTCTAGAATGTTCGACAATGTATCTCGCGAATACCACCGTTCACTTCCTTGAGTCACAACGAGTGCGGTGATATGTCACACTTGGGTCTTTGTCTCACTCCCGTACAAAGTTCTAGAATGTTCGAGAATGTCCTTCGCAAATAGCACCGTTTACTTCCTTGAGTCACGACGAGTGCGGTGATATGCCACACTTGGGTCTTTGTCTCACTCCCGTACAAAGTTCTAGAATGTTCGAGAATGTCCTTCACAAATAGCACCGTTCACTTCCTTAAGTTACGACGAGTGCGGTGATATGTCACACTTGTGTCTTTGTTTAACTCCCGTATAAAGTTCTAGAATGTTCCAGATTGTCCTTCGCGAATACCACCGTTCACTTCCTTGAGTTACGACGAGTGCGGTGATATATCACACTTGGGTCTTTGTCTCACTCCCGTACAAAGTTCTAGAATGTTCGAGATTGTCCTTCGCGAATACCACCGTTCACTTCCTCAAGTCACAACGAGTGAGGTGATATGTCACACTTGGGTCTTTATTCCACCCACGCACAGGGTTCCAGAAAGTTCCTCCAACTTCCACTTAAACCCACTCACGCACAGGGTTCCAGAAAGTTCTTCAAACTTCCACTCAAATCCCACTTTGTGGACAGGGTTCCAGAAAGCTCTTTAAAACTTCCAGTTAAATCCCACTTCTGACACCAAATTGTCACGGATTTCCCCAATCCGTCTTTTTCTTTCACTTCCAGAAAAACAATCCGTTAATTATTTACTTCTTTATTAACTACTGAACACTACTAATTACAGGTCAACTAAACACTTATTTAATTAATCGCTATCTAAATCACTTTGATATCTCCAACTAAACACTTTAATTCAGACTGTAATACAAGACTTATACAAGACTATCTAACTCGGCCGTTTATTCTTCTTTTATAGACCCAACGAATATTCCAGATATATTCCAGTATCTCTAGATCCATTTTCTCGTACGACTCGAATGCTTCTCGTCGATTCCAGATTTTTCCAGGCCGATCTCGATCACGGCATGTTGTTTGTTTACCAGAATGGCGTAGGGGCGATCGGGGCAATCTTAGACAATTCGCGGTGCCACAGTCGTCGGTTTGGGAGTGAGTGGGGCAAATTCCGTGACAATAATTTATGTCAAGTATCTTTCAGTATTTTAAAACAACTTCATCCTAGTAGAAATAATACGAACTACGAGTTAAAACTAAATCTTTGTAAGCGAAAAAATGTTTTTTCGAAATTATATTAAATCCTTTTTTAACGCCGCCTATGTGACCGCCCGCCGCACGTTTACAGTCAGACTAGGCAACTACAAACGTGACGGTAAAATTCCCCGTCATGTCATAATTTAATTACTGGGTTTACAATGTTTTTACGTTGTAGTTTTGGGTTCTTCTTCAGTTTTTAGTGCCTTTTTTAATTTTTAAACGTTATATAGTTATTAGATAAAGAAATTTGTGTCAGGTGCAAATAATTTCTCACAATATAGTCCGCCGGTTTGGTTTTTTAGGTTATGGGACAAGACTGCCGCGGGTACATTAAAAGTTTTCTATTAACTATTCCTTTCGTTCGATTTTGTTGTAATAAATAGGCATTTTATCTAGTTGTACCTACGGCAAGTGTGTTTTATCGGTAGTGAGTGGTTGTAAGGGATGAAAATGTTACAGTTTTGCCAGTTTGTAACAAAACTATTAAAAAAGAAAGCAAAATAGTAGATCTAACTGGATTAACAGTTACCTAAACCTAGACCTTACATAACATTTTAACAAAGTTGCATTCATTTTAAATATGGAATTTTACACTGTAAAGTAACTGCACGCTTGCTAGAATATTTCATATGAAAGTTTTAACTAGTTTGTTATAAGTGAACCGTAAAAAGTTTCTGTGACGATACATATTAGTACTTGCTGCAAGTTATCACATAATTTACAAAAGAAAAGTTGGATGCAACAAAATTATCAAGATGTTGACACTTTTCTTTTAAAACGAAACGGTTTAGTTAATTATATGTATATTAATAGCCGACAGGTGGCGCCACTTATATCTCACTGATACTGTGTAACTGAATTTTGGTAACATATCTACAAGATTTGGACCCTGGCAATTGGCAATTGGCACCACGGACAAGGGAATAATAGATCCCTAATTTATGTTTCGCCACTGCCATACGGACAAAGGAAAAACCTCGTCAATGGTCGAAGGAGTTTATTCTGGGAGATCGGTGGAGACAACTACTATTTATTTCACAAATTAACTGGTCGACATATTTCTAGTAGTTTGAAACCAGTGAAATAATAGTGATGTGCAAAACCGTTATTTTCAAATAACAGTTGCACCTGTTATCGTTGTTTTTAAATAATAGTTCAAAATAGCAGATAACTGTTATTGACTTTCAGAATTCAGAATGTTTCTCTGAATGGTATCGACTGGCAGAGAATTTTTTACTGCATAATTATTTGTTTAAAATAAGCAATTTGTTACTCGTATATTGTCTAAATATTTATACAGTTATTTTTATTTAGACTATTTTTTAATAGTAACGAACATTTATTTTTATCTGGTTCTATTTTTAAAATTTTGTTTTTTTGAAATAAATACAATTTAGAAACCTAATCCAGCCTTAAATTTAATACATCATACATCTAATTATCTTATTTCATTGTTTTACTAAAATAAAAATGTCAAATACACTGAAATAAATTGAAGCTTGTTAAATATTTTTGAAAATATTTAAAATAATAAAAGAATGGGTCTACGCTATTATAACCATTGTTTATCCATTATTATTTATTAAAATACAAAGACAATGTTATAACGTATCCACTGTTACTTTATTTTCTAAACACCGTGTTGCCCTGAACTAAAACTGTTATCGGTGATCGTCGTTGTTGAGAACTCTAAAAACTGCGATCTGTGATTCACCGTCGTTTTTAATCCGCTGTTAGACCGTTACGTTATTTTCCAAACGCCGTTGTTGTGAACTGGAACTGTTATCGGTTATCGTCGTCGTTGAAAACTCTAAAGACTGCGAATGGTTGTTCGTTACTCTACCGTTCCATAAGACGGCTTCGCGTTTCGCTTTAGCTCGCGGCCTGTACTCACATGCTCTGCGCAGCTGCCTCCCACTGGGACTGTGACAACTGATACCTGTTATTTTGGCAGACAAATAACAGTCGTTGTCGTTGTTGAACAGATAACAGTTATAGAATAACAGATATGCAAATAACAACCCATCTCTAACCACCAATCTCTGACTGTGTGAAAACAGACTTATTTTAAACTATTTAAAGCAAAATGACAATATTTATTGGTAATTTCTTAATTATCTTTGTAGGCAAGGCAAAGTGGTACAAGGCAAGCACATTTCAGTATTACTGTAAACTTGCTAAGAAAAGTTGTAGCAAACTTTCTAAAATAATGTTTTCTTGCAAAGTTTTTGGGTGGAAATTATAACTTTGTCACAAATCCCTTGCGAACTTCCTGTAAAGGCTTTTGCAACGTTACAGCTTGGTTTGTAAATTTTGAGAAATGTTGCAGCAATTTTTTCTTGCTCAGTGGGTATTATATATTATTACTAATAAGAATGTTATTTTTTGTCGTTTCTGCTTTTAGAAATGCTGCAAAAAAGCCACCGCATGGTAGTAGATATTGTTGACAAATGTAAGCTTTATCTATGGATCTAAGCCATCTCAGTCGATGCTTATCATATGCACCGACTTTCCGTAGGAAAAGAGGGGTTTTCCCCATTTTTTAAATATCGAGCTAAAATTCTGGAATAATTGTTTTATTGTCTTTTGGGCCTTCCTGAGTAGGTACAATGCTCGTCAGCTTAAAGTCACCAGTTCCATGGTCCATTCTTTTCTAGTGCCATTTATTATACACGGTGCTAGAAAGGGACAAAACATGGAAGTGGTGACTTTAAGCTGACGACCATTGTACGTGGTTAAAATTTTTGTACTTAGTCATAGTTAACCCTGTATAGGTTGAACACTTGTGATTAATAAGTTGACTCTCTTGGGGATAACAAACATTTCTTCTATTTACTCCAAATGAGCTGTCTTTAGTAAATTATATTTGGCTGTGGTAAGAAAACAACTCACTTCGTTCCTATTTAATACAGATATTTTATTACGCTTAGTGGATTTTTACTAACTACAGCAAACAAATGCTCTCAGTAAACTTATTCTATTTATTTACAGGGTAGGTCCAGAATCTAATATCAGTTTTTACATATGCTTAATCTATTAAAAATATATTTATTCTGAATTATTAACTTATGTTATTTTTCTACTTACAGTCACTTTGAATCAGCTAATGATTTCACACCGTTTTCACCTAAGCAAGCCTTTTACAAATATTTGAATAAATGAAATTATGGAGTTAAATCCCGACTATATGATGCTGCTGATGGTTCATGATATTCCTGATGATATGTCTGAAAGGCTAGAGTAATTTTTGATCATGTGAAGCGTTTCGTGTATCGCACATTTAACTTTTTTAGTTTGAGTGTCAAATGAGTATGATGTGGCCTATAGTTCATCTAGTAATTCAAAATCAGTAGTAATTCGTCTCTCCTGTGTTGATTGAATAACATTTGCGGAAACTATGCATAAAAATCTTAAAATATGTAGAACGCCAGAAGTCCATTACATACATTAGGCACTCAAAGATAGTCAGACTGTGGAGAAGCTTAGAAAACAGTCATATAGGGAAAATGTAAGCCGTTGTATTGAGAAAAATGTTATATTGCATTTTAATCCTAGCATACAATTGAAATCAAACGGAGTGTTTGTAATTGGACAGATATCATATGTTTCTTGGAATTGGACGTAAGTTTATATTTTAAAATTCCCGCCCATTAGTGAGAAGCTACTCCGATAGTGCAACCAACTCATAAAAGCTAAAGTTACTGCAATATTACCAGACTTGCGTTTTCTCCATAGGTTGATTATTTTCGGTAATTCTTTTGGCGTTCTATATATTTTATGATTTCTATAAACCTATGCGACATAGGTAGGTTTTATGGTAATGTAGGACAATAAATAAGGATTTCACAAGAAATTTCATAAAAACTGTGTTATAGGAAGATGGTGCTCGTTTCGATTACATTGCTTCAAGCAGGAACGATTGGAGCCCTGATTGCTCTTCATTTTCAACATTCCTTCTATAAACCATGACACTATTTGAGAGATAAGGTTCACAGGGATTGTGGTTTAGATCTATTTGAAAATCTTAAATGAGCACGCATTTCGTATTTAGCGTTTTTTTCTTGGAACAATTCATATTAAATTGTTTTTTAGATACTGATATTAAGAACTTGATACACGCATTAGTAAGGTACGATTTAAAAATAATTATGTTTTAGACAGCTCGTAATGTTTTAACTAAATATCTTAGATTGTTAAAATACCGCAAGTGCAATATATGAGCATAATCCCAATTAACAACATGAAAATATAAGTTTGAACTTTCAGGATATTTTTGTTTGGGCGCAAATAAATTTGTAGAAGAAAAGTGTCAATTACGGCATGCAACTGAAGTGACAAAAATGCAACGTCATCTTACAAACCTGTAGTACAATCATGGACCTGTGTTAAAAATAGTTTGATTTTCTGTAATAAATAGCTCTGTTCTAGAAATCAATTTTTTGCAGTATTTCAGATTTAAATATTTTTGGTTAGAATTAACTGAAAAAATTCCATTTTAAAATATATTTGTGCAGGATATTAGCTATAAATTTTACCTATCTGTAGATACAATGGAGCATTGATGTCACGTAAACTATTCAGGATCTGCATGCATAAAAGTGCTCACTTTATCTGCGAATATTTCAAATAGATTTATCTAAATTCATTTGATTGCATGCACGCCTGGAATTTCAAATGACATTTGTAAAATCTTCATTGTGATATTTGGTTCTTTAGTTTTAACATGACGACTTTTGTCCACAAATTGGTATACCTACTTAATATCTGAAACATTTATGATTGAAATTAAAACAGTGATTTTTTTCATCTATAAATTTAATTTAATTTGATAAAGCTACTCATTTTTATGTAGATATATCTAATATATTATACAATAAGAACTACCT
The DNA here is from genome assembly GCA_025584915.1 of Monochamus saltuarius. NCBI lineage: Eukaryota > Metazoa > Arthropoda > Insecta > Coleoptera > Cerambycidae > Monochamus > Monochamus saltuarius. The sequence continues at coordinate 39,138,858 of CM046721.1, read as the reverse complement.
ACTATCATCTGGAGTAGCATTTTTGTAAGAAGTTGTAAACTGAAAACATTGGAGAACACGCCTCTCGTATTTTCTTCTCAATAAATCCGGGAAAAGCTGTAGATGTAAGGCTTTCGCCATTTTTGTATTGATTTCGATTGACTAGATATCGAATGTGGAGCCCGGATAGAAAATTTAGGAGCCAGCAGCTAGTAGCTGTAAGAATAAGGAGGCGGCGTCAGTTCCACCCTCGCTGCTTCAGCGTATCGTATGTGAGTATGTGAAGGGTTCCTCGTGGGCGGACAGTATAACTAATGAGAGAGAAAAGGCAAAGACGGATATAAAGAAAATGCAAAAAGAATCATTCCCACTTGAATGTTATTTAAGCTCAGCCCCAAGAAGATGCTCAATTTTAAGACTTAATACTTATATATATATATATATATATATATACATATATATACGCGGTTTATACATTTTTAAAGTATTTGCAATAATGATAATTTTTGTGCCTATAATTTTCCTAATGATCAGTCATTTAAATCAGCAAGAATCATGACCTACCCCGTGTCTGCCTAATTTCACTCTTTAAAAATACTTTCTCTTGACTTCCATCCTCTTTCATTATTCCCCTCGTGACCTACTGCGCTTCTTTAATAAGTACTGAGAACGCACGCGCCACAGCTTCAATTAGTTGCGCCGCGGCGGTTAATTACCCCTGGGAGCGTCTACTTTTACAAGTTCAAGGATTTAGGTCGTTGACCTAAATGCGATTACAATATTTAGATATTATCTAAAGCAATATATCTGATATTTCTCTATCTCTTTAATCTAGAGTATCTAGACACATATACGGACGACTGTGCAAAATTAATTTACATTACATATATGATAATGTAAAATTTAATCAACTTATTTTATCCTTTAAAATCACATATTCGGTTGTTGCTATGCAAATATGCGATGATGAATGGAAGTGATGCGAGGTGATTTCTTTGTACGGACGTGAGGTGAAGACGTAATATGCAGCAATAGCAGACGATCGATCTAGGGTGGGTCCCTTACATTGCCTATGCCTGTGTTCCGGCTCCACCCGGATGAAAAATAGAGACGGCCTGGCTGTGGATGTGCAAAACGAGGGAAAAAGTACAAAAATGCACACGTTCTTGTTCCCTCTCACTTCATATGGAGAATGGGACACGCACGCGCTTTTCCTATCATCAATACTTTACATTTGAACACCCACTTATTTTGCAGGTTTGGGGAATATGCTAAAAAGGACATTTTAACGTTTCTTTGTAGATCAAGTTTTTTTTACCAGCTGTACTGTAAAAATATTTTTATGTTTTATATTATATAATTCATTAAGCATTCGTTCAATCACTATTTCATGAAAACATAATTTATATTTCATCCTTTTTATAGGGGAATAGATGGAAAAAAGTGATATAATTAATAATATTGTATAACTTTCTTAAGACAGGTTTTTATTTTTGCTTAGGATGTCATAAGACATCACTCAGAAATGAAAAAGATTATTTAGATTATTTTTAATCTGCAAAGCTTTAATTAAACACATTATGCTTTTTGCAGATCTCATTACGAACGAACAATTCTTACGTCAATGAGTTAGCGAGAAAATTATTATTAATTTAGAAAGTTGTGTTATAGAATAAGAGCATATAAGAAATTTATTTTACTTTTCTAACAAAGGCAGCGAAGTAAAATACGGTAAGTATTAAAACGAAAAATGATCAATAATATGCTATAGAGCTTGTAGGCATAGCAACAGAAGCAGTGCTTTGGATACGCCAGAGATTTATTTAATAAGCGATAGATGACATACTATAAATATTGATGTGTAGAAAAAACATTGTTATTGGCATGGTTATCGTCCTTCGTTGAATATAAATACGAGGCTTCCCTTCAGTGATTACATTTCTTTTTTTAAATAGATGGTTTATCTAATATAGCAATACTTGCGTGTATACGAGGCACATCTATGAATATCTAAAACTACATAGAGTGGTACGAAATTAAAAATTATTTTGGTTTCCTCAATATATATGGCTATAACCTATGGCTTAAACAGTTTTGGACAAAATTTAAGCCATCCCAACAAATACCCGTTGTTATTAAATATTTTCAAAATTTTTAATTAGGCCTTGTTGTCCAGAGTAGGTACACGTAGGAAGAAGTCGCCCCGCAAAATTTTTGGCAGTCGAAATGTTTACTTTTAAACCAGCGGCGTGCGGTAAGATATTTGTATGGAAACGTATTGATAAAAAGTGTAGGTACATTATTTAATTTTAATTCTGTATTGGATTGGCTCCGACTAACCTACCTTTCTAGCATGGTTAGAAGTATAAAAGCTAGATTCGACCAAAGCACTAGTTGCCGAAATTGTTAATACTAATTGTTGACAGATAAACACTTCACTATATAATTCTTCTAACCAGTTTATTTAAGAACGGGCAATATCTTGAGTGAATACAATGCGGCAGTATACAAAAAGTTGTCATGCTAATTTTAAGCTGTTAAAAGGAGTGGGGCTCGTTGTCCTTATTAATAGGTGAATCGGAAAAATAAATTTGCGACGAATTTGTTATTTTATATAAAAAAGTATCTAATAAACCCATTTAATGTTTGCAAACTTATCGATGATGATTCTGCACTTACAATTTCATTTGAAATGATGCCAAATCCGTAAATCTGATTTATGTCGTTGAGTTATGTATACAGGGTGTCCGGAAATTATGCGTCAAGACTTCAGGAGGTCATTACTCACAAAAAATTCAATATTAACGGAGATTACAGGGTGTTAAAGTTAAAATTTTATTTTCGATACTTATTTGTAAATAACTTCTCAAGAAATCCAAATATTTACATGAAATTTGTAAATCGGGAGTTTTTGCGGACGAAAAATTCAAATATGTTTCTAATTTTGACGTCACTCGTAGAGGGCGCCACTTGTGGAACATCATGTTTCTTTTAAATGACAGAACTTTTTTGCATCTTAATGTATCCATCTGACTATCAAAAAAATCGATTCTCCTACCTGTTTTATTTGAAAAAGGTATACCTTGCTGAAGTCGGAAGGCGTAACCATCATCCTCATCATCCTCATCATCTTCATCATCTTCATCATCCTCATCATCCTCATCTTCTTCATCATCCTTATCATCGTCATCATCCTCATCATCCTCATCATCTTCATCATCTTCATCATCCTCATCATCCTCAACATCATCATCAATCATTATTAAATTTTCAATTTACTTATAATTATTAAAAATTTAAAAACAAACAAAAGTGAAAACATCAGCTTGACAATTAACACGTTGGCTGCCTTGTTGGTCCCTTGGGACGAGCGTTACATTTTGTAAATGGGCTCCGCTGGTCCCATCGGACCATCAACCTGTTTAATTTTAAATAAGTCGCTGGTTCTCTTTAGGACAGCTTTGTCGGTATAAGCGACCTAGCAAGGCCCATTGCAATACAAAAATAGTCATGGTTTATAACTTTTGTACATGGACAGCTATGTGGTCCCGCCAATATGGGAAAAATAATTTTAAAGTTGAAAACAGTTTTATAACTTTATAACATATTTTCTATCCAAATGCAAAACAATACATAAGTAGAAACAGGAAATATGTGATATGTTTGAAAATAAATATTTATATTCTAAAAAACAACATTCATGTATTCGCTATTTGCCATGAATGGCATTGAAGCGTGGGATGCACAAGGTAGGATTTCCCTCACATGTGTTGCAATATGTATCAAATTTCTTTGTTCTGTTTGTTGCCTGTTTTCGTCCATATTGGGTACTGTTTTTTTTTGTAACACTCATGTCATGTCATGCGCGCGCCGCTTTCGGCTAGCAACGTGCGTTTAATTCCCAAGGTTAGTGGACCAGCGGCCCACTGATATACCAAATTAGGTAAACCGGTCTTGTTGGTCCCATCGGACCAGCACGATTTTTCTCAAAAAAATTAGTTATATGGGAAGAGAGAAAAGTCTTACATATAGAGAGTGTTTTATATTGCCAAATACTACATAAAACTACAAAAGCCCCATTTAGGATTTTTGCAAAATTTTCGAAGGCAGTCAACGTGTTTTAAAATTATTAGATGATTTGGTTTAAATATAAAATTATATCATTGTTCAGCAAAAACAAAAGTATAAGATTATACCAACTAATAAAGGTCCGCTGTCCTCTGCACATTAGCATATGTATACGGTCATATATTTGTCATTAATATTCTTGATTATTTTTAGTTAACTATCTTTTAGGCAGTCTGATGATAATGCTTTGAGCTACCGTCTTCAAATCGATTTTTAAAGAGAATAGTTACATTAAACGTTATCCGCTCAATATAATGATCGGCCCAACTAGGCAGAAATATATTTCTGCAATCTATGCACAAGGGAACGCTCTAAGGAGGGCAAATTGATTTCCATCAAAGAAACCCCGTCGCTCTTAGTCCATTCAGATATTGTTATTCGGTTCTTTCATTTTCTTATATTTATTTTGCGTGCTTTCTCTTTGAATGCATCTGTTTTTCCCTGGCGTAGCGTATAGGACAGCTATATTAATGCATATACAGGGTGATTCAGAACTTATCTAAACAAAATTTTTGAGTGTTACAAATACAATTTTGTAAAAATAAAATCAAAAAGAGCAGTTTAAAAATGATTTAAGAAAAACTTCCGCACGGCATTGGAAACTGGTCCACTGATGTTACAACAAAATTTTGGGCCCGTCTTATCCAGTTTCTACAAACTAATACAAATGTTTCTGCTTCTTGCCCTTTTGAACTTGTAAGTTATTGGCAGCAGCTATGATACGTTTGCGTAAATCATCAATAGTTGCACACTTGTCTTCGGTGCAATATACTTAATTTTTTAATTATCCCCACAAAAATAAGTTCAAATGATTTAAAGTCAGAAGATCGTGGCGATCATAATACCGGTCCTCCTCGTCCAATCCGTAATGTATGTAATGTATTAATACTTGGACACGCTGTACATGGTCCGGATATAATTGAGTCTCTTGTATGATATACCACATTGCTGCAATACGCCGTGGACGCCCTGGACCTCCTTCTCTGCCAAGATTCGGTTGCAAATTTCCCGCGTCACGTCTACGTTTGTATTACATTTGCACTCACTGCACACCGTTGGTAAAGTAGCTGCATTTGGCAGATGCTTACTGGGAAATTGTTCTGCTAAAGCATTTTCACTTCTCCATAAATTAAAACGATACCCATCAATTGCTAGTTGCTATATGTAAGTCATTTAATATTTAAAAAAACTAATGTAAATACTTATATCACAAAAAAGTTAATACGATAAGTAATCGGATATTTGAAATCACCTGACTAGAGACTACTGCGCTGGAGCTGCGCTAAAGTAGCCCAGCGATGTAAAGGTTAAAACTACTAGAACTTTAATAATTTTTTTCTTGGAAACTGTAACCATCTTACAACATTTTTTTTACGACATTGACTTCATTTTTCATGACGCATCTTTTCACAATTTTTTTTGGATACGCTCTAAATCATCCTATATACATTGTGATTAAGTTTTAGTGTCATTAATTTTAAGAAAATATAGGGAGAAATGGGTGTAATACGAATACACGATTGCAAAATTTTTTAAATGCATAATTATTACTCTGAAAAAAGTATATATATGTTCCATCCATTATTTAAACCCCCTGTTCAGATTGCCACTGACTGCTGGCGGCAGTTCAACTCGGTGTCGGCTAAACTCGTTGCCAAATTTAAATATTTCTTAGGACTTATGGTAATGTTCAGCATGTAATGAATTCTATAAATATATTGCTTATATTATGTAATTAACATATAAGTTTTAGTTAAAAAAATATTTAATATTGAAGTCACAAAATTCCAACGGATCAAGTAATAAACCATTTACATTTAATTATATTAGTGAGATGGAAATCCAATACTCACTATGTAAATTATGAAGAGAAGCTAAAAAGTGTTTTGTATTTAAATACTGAGAGTAATACAAAAAACCTGAATCATTAAGAATACTCCGACAACAGTGAATCTTGACCTACCGTATTTAGATTCCTTCAATCACTATTTAATGACAAACACTGCAGAGCTGCGAAACCGCCAAATAATAATACCCGGTGTAATGAATAAGAAATCATGAGTATTTAACAGATTAGTTTCATAATAAATGCTCAACCGCTGACATCGGAGAAATGGCTGTAATCCAGTGAACTCTATAATAAATGGAACGCTATTCCCATAATATGGATGTGTGACAAATTGAATTTCACGTATTTAGTCGTGCGGGGCTGGCACAAATAAATACAAAATTATATTTACATTTTTATTGATGATTTAAAAAGAATAAGTTTAGAGTATTTATTTCTATTAAATTCAATCCCGATCTTTTGCATTTTAGCCGTGTTAAAAATTATCATATTAGAGTAATAACTAATGATACTTTTAATTAATGAACTGATATGATTTTCATATAGTGGAGTGGACTGAATATATGGTCAGTTAGACTGAAAAAATATTTATTTTCATTTATTGAGTCGATAGAAACTGACGTAACAAACCAATTAAAGAAGTTAGCTTCGTCCGGAATCATATTATTATTATCAAAACAACTGTTTCAGTTTTTTTTTAATTCATTCACATCCTAAGATGAATATAACAAACCGCCATGAGTTTTCCTGTTCAACAACTTGAAATGTGCATCATCTTTAGAGCTATTTATTTTCATTTGGAAGAGCTAAAATACGAGAATTGCATTAAATTTGTTTTTCTACGTTACTGCAAAAAACAAAACTTTATTCAACTATATTTAGTGGAAAAAGTGATTCTTTATTGCACTAGTGCAATAAAATGTTTATTGCATTCATCTGTCATTCTACTACAGCGTTTTGTCATAATGACAAACATAAACGTTCAAATCGACGTCATATTTTCCTAGAGTTAGTGTCACCTAAATAAAATATTTTTTGGTTTTTGTATGAACGTAGAATAAAATATTGTATGCAACTCGTACAAAAAGTGTTTATTGCACGCGACGTGAAATTGTCCAACGAGGCCTTCAGGTCGAGTAGGACACCAAATAACCACTTACTTTTTCTACTTGTTGCATAAATAACTATTAATGTCTTGTCTAACAACAAAACCTGACACATAAGCATTTTCTATAAGTATGGAAAAGGGAATGGATGGCACGGTATAATCATGGTCAGTTAATTCATCGTCTATAGAAAGGCTATATTTCTTTATTTTTTCTACGAGTTTATGTCATTCTATGGCCAGTTAAACTCGTGCAATTTTTGAAAAATATAATATTCTGCTCAATTTTTTTTTTGAGAGAAGATTGACAGCAAATCGAATATACAATCTATTAATCTTATAACACTAATTGTAGGCTCGGCATTTTGAAATTGTAGATGTAGCATTCTTCACTAAAAATTCCAGAGCGTCTGTTATGCTGTCGCTAAACACCTGTGCTGCCAAGTTAACCAGAAATTAAGATCATTATATTTTTTCTATTGTGGTAATTTTGTGCGATAATTTTTTACAGGGTGATAACTAAATATGTGCACAAATTTTGGGGAAAAATTATTGATTGATTTTAAGACAAAAAGTTTATATAAACAAGGGTACGCAACGACTCCATTTTTCAACTACAAATGTTAATATTTGAAACGTAATTTTTGTTTGTATTTTATGACTAATTACAGCTACTTCATTAAAACTTGGCACACCTTCATGCATTTTTAAAAACTATTAAATATTTTGCTATAATTCTATAATTAACAAAAAATATTGTACATTACTTTGTTTCTTTTTATTTAAGAATTTAGCCAAGTAAAAACATACAAAAAATGCTCGATAATTTTTGATATGATGAACAATTTTTGAAAATATGTCTTAGGCAAGCTTCTAGACAAATTTAAGTGGGACCTCAAATTTGCCACAAGATAAATAATAGTTATTTACGTTACAAGGCCGGGAAATGGTATATTTCTAGACGAGTACTTTAATGACATTTCACGGTCGTGTATCGTACAACGTTTTATTTCATACTGTGTTGTATTAAAAATTAAATTTTAATGTTTTATTTTACATAACGTGCTTGTATGTAGGTGTTAGCGTGGTTTCGATTCTTGTTTTATCGCATAGCTTTTGATTTAGCTTAGTGATGTAAAAACAAAAATAACAAATTTGACAGTTTGTCATCCCGTGCGTATTTTGTGATAATTTTCGAAATGGAAGAAATCGAGCTAAAATGTGCTGAAGCAACCAGTAAATTGGTGCCTACGAAGTCTTCTGCTCGTTATGAGAAGGAATACCAGCTCTTCAACGTGTGGAGAAAAACCTATAAGGTGGAAAACGGCCTGAATGAGAATATCCTTTTGGCGTACTTTTTGGATATCTCCAAAAAGAGTCAAGTCTATGCTGATGGAAAAAGAAGAAGGTGATATTTCAAAATATCCAAAACTGGTGGCTTTCTTAAATAGGCAAGCAGTTGGTCATCAAGCAAACAAATCAAAAGTTCTAACAAGAGAAGAAGTTAATAGATTCATGAAGGAAGCCCCTACAGAAGAGTATCTTTTGATCAAGGTAAACAAAGTTTAAGTAAGTAAGTTTAGTAAGTAAGTAAGTTTTTATTTCACATCGCAGGTATACAACTTTTCTTACAAAATGCTTATTTATATGTTATAAGTTTAAGATGGTCCACTATAAGCGAGGCTTGTGTTGTGGATCATCCAATTAAGAAACAATATAATATATAAAACAAAGTAAACAATACAAGACTTAACAAACTAGTTTTAAAGCTAAATGAAAAAAAAAGGAAGGAAAATACTATTTGATGAGATGGGAAACAGCAGTCAGCGGACGAGCAAGTCGATAAAAAAATGCATACTTATTATTCTACATGTACTTATTATTGAATAATATTTTTAAATTTATTATAATTATTATCTACATACTGCTTTAACTCTTTATTTAACTTATTTTGATTCTGAATTCTCTTAATGTCTGTAGGCAATAAATTAAATATTCTTGGAGCAAAGTGCGAGACAAATCTTTGGGTATGAGTTAACCTACACAATGGAATAACTGCAGAAGAATTTCCCACAGCCCTGGTGCTATATGAATGTTCTGTATATAATATTTCTGATGACATATACCATAAAAGACTTTGGTAAATATATAATTTTCTAACACCAAACACTCCACTTTCCTTAAATAAATGCTCAGTAGAATACTGTCTGTCTTTTTTAAACATTATCTTTAGTAATGTGTTTTGTGTTACTTGTAGCGTTTGCAAATTTGCCTCATATAAACCACCCCATACAATAATACAATATCGAATAACAGACTCAGCTAGAGCATCGTACACCACAACCATAAGTTTCTTGTTTATTACATTCCTTAGCTGATAAAATTTGTAAATTAACTTTCTTAGTCTTTGGACTGTATATTCTACATGTTCTTTCCACCGCAGAAATTGGTCCACAATGACTCCCAAATATTTTATTATCTTCACCCTATATATATACAAACATTCACAATTTGCTTTATTTCTACATGATATTTTATGTAGCTTGATTGTATCTTTATTTGGTACATTTTTCACTGTCGGACTGAAGGTAACAAATTTAGTTTTAGTAGTGTTTAAACTCAAAAAGCTCTCATTCAACCAGCTATAAGTGAGTTGAAGACCTCTTTCAGCGGTTTCATATACATTATCCCATGTATCACCGGTAAAAATAATAGCTGTATCATCAGCGTAAGAAACAAAATGTCCATTCTCAATGTTTATGGTGTAGACGCTATTTATATAGATAAGAAAGAGCAATGGCCCTATTACCGTACCTTGAGGTACGCCTACAGACAAAATCAAGGGATCACTTACAGTATTATTGATTTTAACAATTTGTTTCCTATTTTTTAAATAATTCTCAAATAATTTTAATGCTATCCCTCTAACACCGATTTTCCCTAATTTTTGCAATAAAAGTGCATGGTTAACGGTATCAAATGCTTTAGCCAAGTCTAAGAATACTGCTAGACACTTTTTATTTTTGTTAATACTGTTTATGATACTATTTACAAGTGTAAAAGCAGAATTTTCTGTCGTCAAATGTTCGCGAAAACCAAACTGACAGTTCGATAGAATATTGTTCTTAGTAAGAAAATTAACTAGTCTATTTTTTATACATTTTTCAAATATTTTAGAAAAATTATTTATAATAGATATGGGACGATAATTTGTAGCCAACTTTTTTTCTCCAGACTTGTAACAAGGAATAGTAACTGATTCCTTGAAAGCATCTGGAATATATTCATTTAAAAAACTAATGTTGAAAACATGGCACAGAGGATTTACAATATTTAAATGATATTTTTTTATCAAAAAAGTTGAAATACCGTCAGGTCCCGGTGAAGCATCATTTTTTAATGTTGATATTATATTAATTATTTCATTTTTTGTTACAGGATGAAGATACAGTGTGTTTGTGATTTCAGGGTCTCTGTTGAAATGTATAGATTCAGAATTATTAATTTTTTCTGCCATATGTCTTCCGATATTAATAAAGAAGTTATTAAAATAATTAGCTTTTTCTTTATCTGACTTTATATCTTCACCCGCATCGTTTATAATGCAAATATTTCCTTTTTCTGTTTTTCTGCTATTAGTTAATTCATTTAGTTGCTGCAATATCTTTTTATAGTTATTTTTGTTTTCCTCTAGTTTTGTGGTATAATAATTATTTTTTGTTATTCTAATTAAAGTAGTAAGATAATTTCTATAATTTTTGTATTCATCTCTTAGATATTGTAAGTGTTCTTTAATAAGCTGCCTTCACAAAAAATCCCTATGTTTAATAGATTTTAGCAAACCATTTGTCATCCACGGTTTTATTTTTGTATCAATATTTTGTAAATGATTGTTTATCCTCGAACTCTTATCAATATGTTTTTTGAATAACTTTATAAATATATTGTAAGCTTTATGAGGGTCATTTGATTCAAACACCTCGTTCCATTGCTCTATCATCAACAGCCGTTTTAATTTCTTGTGTATAATATACTTATGTACCTTATTACTATTGATGCTGTTACTATTGTGACAGTTTGCGACATTGTTATTATCCTTAAAATTTATAATTAATAATAATGTATAGTGGTCAGTAAGATTCGTTTTAATCACATATGACTTCAACTGTATTTTATCAAACACCGATTTATCATTGGCGCTAACAAATATATGATCAATTGCACTTGTAGAATTTTCTGTTACTCTAGTTGGTTTATTAATGTATGGAAAAAAGCCATACTGAGCTAACATATTCATATAATGGTTAGTTGTAACATCTACTTCATCCAAAATATTAATGTTTATATCTCCAACAAAAATTTAATATTTGCGCTATTTTGAACTGAAAAATAGTATTCTAATTCTTTTAAAAATTATCCAAATTAATTGAAGGCGGTCTATATGATGCAGTTAAAATAAAAGATGTATCTTCTATAGTATAAGAAATTTCAAGGAGTTTAGTTTCAGATAAACATTTAATAGATTTTATAAAATCAATACTTTTTCTTACATATACAATTACTCCATCGTTTTGGTTGTAACGTGATTCATTATACACAATATCAAAATTTGCCAGAAAAATTTGTTATGTCATTCAGTACCCAAGTCTCAGAAAGAACAATAATATCAATATTTTTGTCATTAAAAGAGTCAATATACAGTAACAATTCATCATAGTTTTTGTTTAAGCTTCTTATATTAAAATGCACGATATTAAAAAAATGTCTACCTGTAAACAGCCTATTTGGACTTATCTCATCAATGACTACTGCATCCCTCTCATCACTAGCTTCCAGAGTAGCTAAAAAATCAAGCATTCGTGTTTTTTTAATTATATATAACCTTACACAATTACAATTTAATCCTAAAATATTAATAAAAAGAAGAGAAAAAAAAGTCGTGATGCCATTCCCCCGACTACATCAAAAACTTAACAAATCAACAGATTATAACGTACTAACATACATAGCGTAAGAGAAAAAAAAATAAATAAAAAAAATAATAGTAAACAACTAAAGTAATGAGAAAATATATTTTGCAATAATTAAATATCGATAGCTTTCATTATTAAGCCATTCTCTGTGTTGTTACCATTGCTCATATTTCACCTGATGCTGTTGCTAGTGGTGTAACTGGTGCTGAGTCTGGTTGAGCCCCCCTTGCTGCAGTTGATGCAGCTCCATGTATTGCCATTACTTGTTGCATATCCACCTCTGAATATATTTTAATGTTATTACCATTTACTTTGACATATACCTGTCCATTAAACGTCCAGGCATTTTTTTGTCCTACTTTATTTTTTACTTGAGTGAGTAAATTTCTCCTGTATTTTGTGAGATCTTCCGTGAAAAATATGTTACTTCCTTTAAAAAATTTTGCATTCTTTAATATAGTAACTTTAGTTTCATGATCTGATAATTTCATAATAATAGGGCGGGGTTTATTATTGGATAGTTTGCCCACTCGGTACAGATCCTGTATATGAACTTGATCTATTTGTAAATTTGCATTTTTGTTTATGAAATCAACTATTCTTTTTTTCAAGTCGTCTACGCTTCCTTCTTGTACTCCATATATACATATATTGTTAATTTTATTATCCTGTTCCAGCTTATCTAATTTCAACTCCAGTCTGTTTATATTATTATTTTGGCGAGTAATTTTTTCCTCAAATAACTTTAGTTTTTCTTCCACTTTATCTGTAATGGTTTTGTCAGCTTATTTATAAATTCCTCGTTTGCCAATAACTCATTTATGGAGTCTTTTATTACACTATGTAATTCTATTTTACTTCTTGTAGACATTATATATTACAATTATAATTATATCACCACTGAGCTTGCACTTTCGCTTATGCACTGTCGAAGTTTCTACAATTTCTGTTGACTTTTTACTAGTTATTTATAAAATTTATGCGGGAGGAACTAAACACACGTCTAGGCTTTGTACACCATACCCAGTGAAAAAAGTTTAACCTTTTCATTAGTTTTGAATTAAACAATGTGCATCTTGTATGATATATGTACTCAATGTCAATTAATTACAAAAAATACATTCCATAGAATAGAATTGTTTATTGACTTCATATACAAAGTATATTTTTGTCACAATGTTGATAAAATAAAAATAAACGTAAGACAGAAACACAAAAAAATACAGACAAATATATCTAAATAAAATAGAGAAAAGAAAAAAATTCAGATAAATACACAAAATAAAAATATAAAATTTATATGTTAGAGTATTCATTATATTCACTTACACTGTAAAACAGTTATCTAAAAGGAATCTTTAAGCAAATTTTGAAAAGTAAAACAATTCATAGATTTGATTTTATCTCTCCCATGAATGCTCATAAATTTATTGTATAAAGTTATGTCCAATTTGCTTGACTGAGTCGTTCTCAATCTTGAATAAGAGAGCATGAGATTCCCCCCATGCCTAGTGTTATAATTATGATTATATGAGTTGGTTTTCATGGTAAGTGCCTCTTTATGTATTATTAGTAAAGTCTGTAAAATATACACGCTAGGCATTGGTACAATGTCATGCTTTCTAAATAAAGACCTGCAGGAAGTTCTGCCAGCAGCGGCTTCAATAATTCTAACAGCCGACTTTTGCAAATAAAAGACCTTGCACGCCTTTGTCGAATTACCCCACAATACAATGGCGTAGGACATAATACTATGTACTAATGCAAAGTACACCATCCTCATAGTAGCATCACTCATAGATGGCCTTAATTGACGCATGGCAAATATCTCTGAAGACATTCTAGAGCAAACACTTTCAACATGTGGGGTCCAATGCAGACCAGAGTCTAACGTAACACCTATCAAATGTACGGGCTCAGATTTAGCGGCTGTCGGATCAGTATTAAATATTATGTCCTTAGTTTTGGGCTCATTAAGCTTTAACCCCTTACTGACAAACCAATTTCTTGCTCTGTCAAGACCTACCTCATTCGCATGCCAATGTCCTCTAGTGAGGATGGTTGTGTCATCAGCAAAGAGGACACAACATATATCATTAAGTGAAGCTGGCAAATCATTGATGTAGATTAAAAACAGTAGAGGACCCAGGACAGATCCCTGAGGAATCCCACTTGAAATCGAAAGACAATCCGATGAAATATCATGCAGTTGTACATATTGCCTTCTATTCGTGAGGTAAGACATAAAAAGACTGAGAACAGTACCTCTGATTCCATAATGTTCCAACTTAATTAGCAACACTCCAGGATCAACACAATCGAACGCCTTTGTCAAATCACACATAGTAGCAGAAGTTATCAAAGACTGATCCATACCCATACCATACGATGTAATTAATAACTGCCAATAAAGCCTTGATAGTAGAATAAACCTTACGAAATCCGTACTTGCTTGGTGAAAAAATGGATTTATTTTCTAAATAAGATATTAGTTTGCCCTTAACAATAACTTCGAAAATCTTACTATAGGAACAATTGTAATGGGCCTATAGTCCAACTCGTCTACATTACCCTTTTTTAGTAATGGAATTACTTTTGATATTTTTAGATTGTCAAGCCAAATACCTTGCTGAATACATTCATTGAACAGTTGTGCCAAAGGTTCAGTAATAACATCACATGAGGCCTTTATGATGCGGCTATTCAAATCATAGAAATCAAGGCAAGCTGAGTTTTTCAGTTTTAATATTTACCGCTTGACGTCCGAAACAACAACTGGTGTCATGAAAAATGACGTGACTGAACGTTTAATCTTATTAAGGAATAATTGCAGATGATTACCAGATGCATAGATATCACACGTAATGGCTTCAGAAAAAATACATTAAAGTCCTGAGAAGGATGTTATAAAAGAGTGGTTTTTATTGGACAATTCTTGTTTAACTAGATTTCAAATAGATTTGTTCTTATTGTCCGAAGAAATTACAACTTCATCATAATATTTAAACTTTTCCTCCTTCAGAGCACGTCTATACTTTGCTCTATGTTGAGTGAATAAGGTCCAATCGCATGCGGATTTTGTGATTTTAAATCGATTCCTAAGATTTCGTAACTGAGACCTCATTGCACGAAGTCTTACATTAAACCAGTTTATACGACCATGGTGATCAGAAACAAGTGGATCACAAACTCCTGTCACAAATTCCATTGGGTTCAAATTACATATGATATTATTTAGACACGAACTGGTACCAACAGTAACTTTCGTGGGAAGTTATGTAGTACTGCATACCATACATATTAAAGATATTACGAATATCCCTATCGTGCTCCACGTTACATTGCATATTGTTAGAAATTACCCAAAGTTAACTATTATAAAAATATTTTATTAAGCTCTGCTACAGTACAATTTGGATTCTCCAAATTGGGTGACACTTCATTCAACAAAAATATCTCCATGCCGCCTTATTCCTTTCGGCTCCCCGGCCTCGCAACGGACGGTAGCCTAGGTCACGGTTTCACTCTAGCATGTCCGCTCATACTTATAGTCAGCATATTTCTTACAATATCAACATTAATGTCACCCATCAGTATGACAAACCTATAACTTCTGAATAAATAATCCAGCAGATCTACAATTTTTTCTTCAAAAATTGCAATGTTTCCATGAGACGATGATCTGTAAACAGAAACCAAAACACATTTTCCTAATCTAGTCACAATTTCCGCACTACAAAATTCAGCGTGTTGTGATATACAGAACTCATTGACATCAACAGATTTTTTGTATGACCTATGACAATCTTACTTTTGAAACTAATAGGTGTAGTCACTTATATTTTTATTTACACCATTCTATATAAAAAATCATTAACGTCCAAATGTTATTTTCCAACTTTTTAAATTTGCACTGCACGTGAGGCTGGTTTTTCAAACGAATTGGCAGATCAGTTAATTTTCTTATTTTCGTCACCTGCCTGTACTTGGCGGAAACTATTTAACAGCTGGCAACATTGAGAATCACTTTATATTTTTTTATACTACTTCATTCATACTTGCTATCGTTTTATTTATATATTTATTGTTAAGTATCAATAATATTGTTTTCAACTGACTACTCTCAATGAAGTAGGTAATGCGTTTAATTAATAACATTGTTTCAAATAATTTTAATTTATATGTTAATTTTTTATATTTATATTTTAAAATAAAGGACCTGAAGAAGCAATCTTAAAAATGCAGAAATAGTTTAGATTTTGTCTATTTAAAAATCATTAATTTTTATTCTGAATACTTCTTGAATCCAAAATATTTGATATCAACGAACATACATATGAAAATTGTTTTGAATTAGCTTAAATACCTTTACAATACCTGAACTAAAAAAATAGTTTACAATCCAAGTATACATACAAATTTATTTATTTCTGAAATTTAAAAGTGTTTCTTGAAAATCCATAAATTTCCCTGAAAAGTGTCAAAAGTAAACATATGTTTTGCACGATATATGCCGATTTTATTAAATTGACCACCTACTTGAAATTAGATTTTTTCATTTCTGATATACGCACCTTGCACTTATGTTGATTTTATTAAATTGAGGTAGTTCGCCATTTGATTTAACTCTGATTTTTACTATTTTTGGTATACGACAGTGTGTTTCAGGATAAAATGATCTTGTTTATTTGCTTTACTTTCTGAAAATAGAGATTGAGATAGTACTTGAATGAATTAAACTTGATAATAGATTAAAGACCAAAATGCACTGAATTAATATGCAAATCTGTTAGCCATGGACAAATATACTAAGACTCAGCACTAAGTGCCCTTTATAATCGTATGACTCC
Source organism: Monochamus saltuarius (assembly GCA_025584915.1). NCBI lineage: Eukaryota > Metazoa > Arthropoda > Insecta > Coleoptera > Cerambycidae > Monochamus > Monochamus saltuarius. The sequence continues at coordinate 39,121,974 of CM046721.1, read as the reverse complement.
TTACATCTTTGTCCGCCTCGTATATTCCATTGCCTGAGTGTATTAGTATGGTTACTTTGCACTTTCTTAGTTCCAAATTTACAAGGTTATTATCAGTTATTCCCAGACATAAAATGTATATAAAATAATTCGCTGCTTCTAGGATGCCCATTTATTTTATTCCCTTTACGTTTTGTGTTTTTGTATCAAAGGATATGATTTAGGGCATCCTATAAACTAGATTTTTGCTAAGAAAACTGTGCAAACCGCATCAAAATAGGATCATTATTACTGGAGTTATTTTGAAACTAGTTTCAAGATACATAAATAGTTAAAGAAGCCTATTAAGCTGTAGGTATGTTTCATATCTCTGTAAATGCAATAACTTCGATTACTCTATCAAAACAAGTTTATGTTTAGTAAATTTCACGAAAATCGAACAGAACGTTTTGGTTAGAAGCTATTTGGAAGAAGCTAAAAATGTTTAGTCAGCTTTGAAGCCTTCTTGGAGCTAAACGAAGCGACTTGGTATTTGCGTTAAGACACTGTATTTCTAAGTTCTATGGATATCTGCTACATGCCTTGTGAAGTAATTGAGATAAATAATTTTATCAGAAAAAATCTAGCTTTGAATACAATGTTAATACCACAAAATTCGTACTTGTAATACGTACTACCAGCTACAATTGATGAAATATTAATATTTGCATAATATGGAATGGGTTGTTAATAACGTGGCCATATATAACTACGGGGAAATGATTTAACAACTTGCGTTATAAAGTATTATCTCAGAATTATTATCGTTCACTTATCAGTAATAATTGCTTGAATTCTTGTTTCTACTTTATATAAACATCACATTACTGATTTTGGTGATGTTTGGGCGAAACAAAATATAAATTTAAGTACGCACCTGTGTTATGATTACCCATCAATACATCAATAGTTATCGGCTTAATAATCCCTTAATAATAGTTCGATCCCCTTCGAATACATCACAACACCTCTTCAGTGAACAATGCCACATCCCCTACATACTCCACAAACCACTGATCCTCAAGCAAATCTTTGTTAATATGTAGGCATTTAGAGAGATTTATGTGACTTATGAAATTAATCTTAGTTGTATGAACTATAAAAAAATAAGGGAGATTTTGAAAGAATAAAAGGTATGAGAACAAGAGATAAATTACCAACATAGAAAGCATAAAATTGATGGCAAACTTCAGTAAAGTAATGTCTCTATTACCTACCTACATTCATGACAAAGTATCTTCATCAATGATAATTTGGCCACTTTGTTACGAATATAGATCCAACCATATGTTCTTTCTAATGCAGAGAAAAATATTTAACTTACCTGCTAGTTTCTTAGCAAAAGGATATATCAAATACATATTTTTTATGTAGCAGAGTTTTTTAGTTCTTTTATAGGTCAATTTGAAATATTGTTCAAATACTTACTCTACAACAAGGGCATTTAAACAGAAATTATTTAAAATTAATATATTATTATATGATATCGATTGATGATGATTTGCAAGACTTTCGGCTTTTTATAACTGTACCTAACAATCCTAACCTAACCTGTTTAAATGTAAGGTTGCCAATGTTGTATAAAAATATTGTTTTTATTTTACATATAAAAAATATACATAGTTACAGTCGGTTACAGTACACAAAAGAAGCTGAGGCGAAAATATAGTCCACTTTAATTATAAAATCAGCCAAGACATTGGTCCAGACGAACTGGATTTTCTGTTAAGCTGCTGTGGAAACAGAAAAAAGATTCATAAAAACAGAAAGTCAAATGTGACAATTGTGAGAACAGCTACGCAGTCAAGAATATCTATTTTCCTAACCAATTAGCAATCCCATTCTAAGTACTGTCTTTCTACTTGCCACAAATTTAAATAACTAGATATAAAAGGTTAAGATGAATTCTACGGAAACGGTAGGCAATATAAAACAGTTAGGCCCAGTTTTTCAATATGAGGTTAACTTGTATGTTAAGTAACATGCACCTACAAGTTGACTAATGGTTAATTCCCAAATACGTTTTTCATTACTTTTTGTTACTTCAGTTAACTATCTGGAGGTTTGCAATTTATTTATTTATGTTGGCGAAATTGCTAGCACATTTTATGTATTTTGCTACGATTGTTATGTAAAATGCACTACGTTGGCAACGAAAACCCACAAATTGGTAACCTAACTTTTTCAAATTTGTTTACGACAACTGTCAAGTGTGTTTTTAAAATATCGCAGGTTGCAACAACTGTCCGCGTGACAATCTAAATCTATTAAAACAGTCTTTACCGTCATATTCTTCGAAGTAGTTTGGTCTAGCTCGTATTATTTTAGGTCTTCTAATATCTTCTTTGTCGTGGCTGTATGCATTAATATCGTATTCCATAATAAATAGTAACAAATTAACTATTTTTAGGTTAAATTTCTGAATTAACTGTCACATCCTTAGTTAACCCCTATTTCATGGACAGGTTATCTTAACCAAAAGTTAACTACTAAATTTTTGGTAACCAATAATTGAAAAACCGAATTTTCGATGTAACTATCGGTTTACTATTAATCACAAGTTAACCATCAATTGAAAAACCGGGCCTTAGGCCCGGTTTTTCAATATGAGGTTAACTTGTATGTTAAGTAACATGTACCTACAAGTTGACTAATGGTTAATTCCCAAATGCGTTTTTCATTACTTTTTGTTACTTCAGTAACAACTGGAGGTTTGCAATTTATTTATTTATGTTGGCGATATTGCTGAGACATTTTATGTATTTTACTACGATTGTTATGTAAAATGCACTACGTTGACAACAAAAACCCACAAATTGGTAACCTAACTTTTTGAAATTTGTTTTTGACAACTGTCAAGTGTGTTCTTAAAATATCGCAGGTTGCAACAGCTGTCCGCGGTGACAATCGTAAATCTATTAAAAAAGTCGTTGCCATCATATTCTTCGAAGTAGTTTGGTCTAGCTCGTATTATTTTAGGTCTTCTAATATCTTCTTCATCGCTGCTGTATGCATTAATATCGTTTTCCATAATAAATAGTAACAAATTAAAGTCTTTAACTATTTTTTAGGTTAAATTTCTGAATTAACTGTCACATCCTTAGTTAACCCCTACTTCATGGACAGGTTATCTTAACCACAAGTTAACTACTAAATTTTTGGTAACCAATAATGGAAAAACCGAATTTTCGATGTAACTATCGGTTTACTATTAACCACAAGTTAACCATCAATTGAAAAACCGGGCCTAAGTCAAACATGATTTAGTTAAATCACAAATCAGGAGGAAACGTATCTAGGTTCATTACACGCCGAATGCGAAAATGCAGATAAAGATTAAGTAAATTCTAGACTTAAACAATTCAACATAGAGGAAAGCGAACGTAGCGAGGTGGAGGATGCCTTCCACAAAGCTGTCGCTCTTCACGTCAAATATTAAACACACTCACTCCTACAGTTTCAGTCCAATAATCAGGACCGGTGAGAGCCAGAGCGAGCCCCGGGGCAGAAACTTTTGCCGGGCCCCAATAATGTCAAAATATTTCAGGAAGTTCAAGGCCACTATGTTTTTCATTTACATTTATGTAAAGCTACACAACGACACTACATTACTGTAATTCCTGGAATTTATTGGGCGTAAACGGACATAACGACAAAACCATTAAACACATATTTATACCTATTTTGTCTGCTATGGTTTTAGATTTATTTATGCAGCGATACAAAATACTTATGTTTAATAAATGACACATTCATGTTTTTAAGAAATAAGCAAATGACACATACAACTAATACTTTAATACATTATATGTCAAGGTACTATTATATCTAAAATATGAAATAAAAAAATTGATGCACATACACCTAAACAGTTTTTGGCAATGTTACCTACGTACTTATTTAATGTAATGGGGTTTTGCGAGCCTTTCGATTTCAAAATGGATCCATTATTGCACTAAAACCACAATTTTTAGCTAAATCTGACTCAATAGCTAATAAACCCAAATCTGACAAAGATATTGAACTATTGTCGATCGTAGAGCGCCGTATTTTTGAAATAGTGTTTCCTTCAAAGATAAATAATTTAGACATTTAATAATTGAATAACATAGGGCTTAGCAAATAACAGGAATGTTATCTCATGCCACCTGCGAATTTTGAAAAATACCGAACTAAAACTATTAAATAACGAGAAAAAGCGTTCTACCCAACAAAACTTTTATGTATAGAAATCTTCGAAAATACATATTTTTTAAAATTTAACTGTGGATGTACCTAAATTATAATAAGTTATTTAGTAGGTACTTATTGTATATAAGGTAGACTTTTTATTTATTTATGAATGTGAAAATAATTGTTAAAATGTAGGTTTAGAATAGCAAAATGTGTGTCCGAAACCCGCTTTACAGTTTTTCTCGAGTCAATTTTCTTGTCGAATAGTTTTACAATTCGTATTCGCTCTTGAAATGACTGTAATGCAGTCAACGTTTGAAAAGTCTTCTAGGGTCAAATGTGTCAAGTAAACTTAACGTTAATTCTGTAAATGCATTTTATTTGTTTATATTTTTTTCCAGCGCTTCTGTTTGATTGATTAAAAAATGAATGTAATTTAGACAGGTTTAACACAATAGAATATAGACAATATCAACTACAAATGTGCCTCGGGATTTTTGTTTTGGTTAGCATTACCAAATTCACCAGAATATAACAGACCAGAAAATTGTAGTGTTTTGAGTCCAGACTCCAGAAGTTTCTTGAACTTGAAAACAATCACTTGTCTTCACTGCGAATGCTTAACAAAAGAGCTTGAGTGGGAACTTTTGGACTGTAAAACAGTTTTTACAGGCGTTTTGTAAAATTTATTATTTTATTTGAGAAAATTTAAGTAGTAACAATGAATAAACAATATACAAGAATATTATTGTTGAAATAATTTTTGTTTTACATGTTTTATTTTCCGAGATTTTTTAAATACCTAAAAATACCACAAATGTAATCATTTTACGGCGACAAATAGGGACTTAATACATTCTTGTCTTAAAAATTGTTTCGCATCATTTTCATTTCAAAATAACATATTTAAGGTACAGTTTCGCTGGTGCGACTGCGGCTCGCGGCTGCGGCTCGTCGCCGACCAATAGACAGTCTAAATACTGCAGTTGATGAGAACATTCAGACTGCCTATTGGTTGGTAACGAGCCGCAGTCGCGAGCCGCAGCCGCAGTCGCACTAGCAAAACTGTACCTTTAACATGTATGTTTACAATGTACTTAAGTTTTCCTGATATTTATTTAGGAATATTTTGTATGAATTTTATATAATTTATGAAACAATAAGATACTTCGATAAATTTAAAAACTATAATAAAAAAATTGTGCAATATTATCATTATACAGGGTTAACTATGATTAAGTACAAAAATTTTAACCACGTGCTCAGAGAGCCCTAAAAGACAATAAAAAAGTTATTCCAGAATTTTAGCTCGATATTTAAAATGGGGCAAAACCCTTTTTTCCTACGGAAAGTCGGCGCCTATGATGAGTATCGACTGAGACGGCTTATGGCTTATATATAGTTGACATTACATCTGTCAACAACTACCATACGGTCGTTTGCAGTGTTTCTAAATGCAGAAACGACAAAAATTAACATTCTTATTAGTAATAATACCTGATAGGTAGGTAACAGTTAATCCAGTTAGCTCCAGTATTTTGCATTCGTTTTTCATTATTTGGTTACAACTACATTTTCACTCACTACCGATAAACACACTTCCCGTAGGTACAATTAGATACAATGCCTATGTATTATAACAAAATCGAAGAAAAGGATGAGTAGGTAGTTTGTAATAGATAACAGAAAACGTTTAACACCCGCGGCAGTCTTGTCCCATAACCTAGAAAAACAAACCGGCGAACTATATTGTGGGAAAATATCTGTACCCGACACATATTCCTTTATTTATTAACTATAAAACGTTTAAAATTAAAATAAGGCACTAAAAACTGAAGAAGAACACAAAACTACAACGTAAACACAGGAATTAAATTAACATGACAGCGAACCGACTCGACGGGACCGACTGACTACTCTGATTCTCGCATTGGCGGCGTTAAATAAGGATTTAATATAGGTAATATCGAAAAAAAAAAATTGTCGCTTTATAAATAAGTTTGGAATTTTTTTGAAAGGAAATTCTGTTAATTCTTAATTTTTTCTATCCCCTCTTAAAATATTTGTACTTAGTCATAGTTAACACTGTATAGAGGCGTGGGTCTGGGTAATTTGCCACCTGCCCCCCTCTCGCCAAGCTTGCCAATAATGTCGCGGTAGTTGCCTTACCATTTGCGATTGGCGGCTCTAATACTAACAAACTTAGAAACGAGATTACCTTCCGTGGCTTTATCAAAGTTTGACGAGAAATACAATGAATGGATAACGTTCAGAGATATGTTTAAAGACAGCAACTACACAATAATGTGAAGTTAAGGAATTCTAGAAAAATATACTCTATATCTATATCTTAAAACTTGTGTTAAGGTCAATACGAAATAGCTTGAAATTTATTGTCACAAAGATAGAAAAATAAAAAGGAATTGTGTTTAAACATATGAGGGCTATTCACGATTAGTCAGTAGTACAAAATCGGCTGTCCAGCTTAGATCATTTCTAGATGAATTTACTTCAAATTATAGAGCTTTAAGTATACTAGGGGTAGACACAAATAATTGGCATGTTCCGGTTGTGTGTCTAGATGCGTATTCGAAAAAAGAATGGGAGAAACTAACAAAAAAATGTGAAATCGAGGATATAACAATAGATAAATTCGTGAAAGTTTGAACAGGTAAATGTTGGCTATTAGAAAATGAACATGAAGAAAGAGTTACGAGAAACAGGTAAGTAACGGCAGTAACTCAAATAGAGAGTAGCTTCAACATTAATAAAATCTCGTGTTAGTTTTGTGAACTACATTTAAATAAAAATTGCGGGAAATTCGCTAAGATGAGTTTAGAACAATGAATGGCGGAAGTTAAAATTATGTAAAAATTTCCTAAGACCGAATTATTTAAGTTTTTGATATAAATCCGTGTCTAAGTACTCTAAGTACTGCAAAAAATGACATTGGCTTTTACATGAAACGAAAAATGTTGTAAACGGTAGTTCAAACAATTGTATATCTTTTAATTATAGTTCAGTTGTTTAGTCTTAATGTTCAGTCGTTTTACTCTGCTCTAAGTCAAAGTGGATTCAGTGTTCCGTGTTTAATATGGACGCCGTTGAATGTTTTTTGATTTTTCGATGTAATAGAATATTGTAGTGTATTGTTAATAAATCTTGGACTATAAAATAAAACAAACAATCATACTTTATTTAACCTACATTTAACAGGTTATGGGCCCAGATACGTAAAAGTGGAAAAATAAAGTTTTAAAAAAAGGCTAGGTTAGAGTAACGGATAACAATTTGACGGTAAAATGGAGCAGGCAGGTAGCTCATTGTGTCCAGTAAAGTTTAATGGAGAAAATTGAGCAACCTGGAAATTCCAGACACAAATAATACTGAAATCAAAAGGACTGTTTGAAGTGGCGACAGGTATTACACAAAAACCCGAAGAAAGAGCTGCTGGTCTAACACCGTGGGAACAAAAGGATGCCAAAGCACAGGAAATAATAGCTATAAGAATGGAAAAAAACCATTAACTCACATAATCTCATGTAGAACTTCATGCGAGATGTGAGAAAAGCTCATGTCAGTATATAAGTTCTTCAAGCTAGAATCAAGACAAGCAGAATGAATGTAGCAGAATTCATCTCACAATTAGAGGAAATTTAACAGAATTTAAAACACTTGGAAGAAGAGTTAAGTGATAAGATGTTGATTACAAAGGTTCTTATGTCATTACCTGAAAATATGAAACATTTGGCAAGCGCTTGGGAATCCACAGAAAGTAAAAATAAAAATTTGAAAGAGTTAACTTCAAGATTACTAATCGAAGAGGAAAGACTAAAACAGACAGAACAAGTAACAGCTTTAGTAACCAATAAAAGAAGCGGAAAGTTCTAAATAAAATGTTTTATATGTCATAAGCCTGGACATATAAAGCGAAATTGTCCAAAAAAGGGTAATAGCTCGGGTAATAGTCAAGAAAAAAGACACTAAAAATTATTGTTCATACATACTGTAAAAAATAAGGACACATCGATAAAGATTGTTGGTTTAAAAAAGGAACCCCACTGAAAAAGAAAATAAGGAAAACGAAAAATAAGAAACATTTAATGCATTTGTCAGTTTGATGGAAATTGAAGAAGTGACTAGAGGATTGACTTTAGCAGGAGATTTCAAATTAAATTCAGCAGATTGGTGCATGGATATCGGTGACAGTGATCATATTATGTGCTGTGATCAAAAACAATTCACACATATTGATCAAATAGGAGCAAAATCAGTCGAACTAGGTGACGAATCAGTCGTGCAAGTGAGAGGTGTCGGTAAAGTCAAACTTGAGGCATGGAATGCACAAAAATGATTGAAAACAGAGCTCAATAAGGTATTGTACATCCCAGAATTTAAAATAAATCTATTCTCAGTTGGTAAAGCATTGGATAAAGGTTTCAAGCTTATTTCGGATAAGTACAAAAGCGAAATAGTGGACCAAACCGGTGCTGTTCGAGCAGTAGCAGAGGAGAGCGTAAATTTTTTAAAATGATGTTTAGACTAAACTGTAAAAACTATAACTATTTTTGTCACCGTGTTGAAACCCTAGAAAGTTGGCACAATAAATTAGCCCATGTAAATTTTAATGAAGTACGGAACATTTAAAAAATAATAATAATCTTCACTTTAAAGAAAATGAAAAACCTGTTTGTGGATATTGTATTGTTGGCAAACAACATAAGTTACCATTTACTAGTAGCGGATCAAGAGCAGATAAAAATGGCCAGTTAATACACACGGACTTGTGTGGTCCATTTGAAGAAGAGTCTATAGGGGAAGCCAAATATTTTTTACTGCTTAAAGATGATTATTCTAATTTTAGAGTAATGTTTTTCCTAAAACATAAATCCGAAACAAAACAAAAAATTAGTCAATTCTTAATACACACAACAATGTTAAACAAAATGTCAATGCATAAAAAGTTTTGGGCAGAAGCAGTAAATACTGCAGTGTTTATTATGAACAGAGAGTGGTAAAAATACAGGGGAGACACCTTACCATGTATGGCATAAAAAGGAGTTTGACATTTCACTATTGAAAAATTTTGGAAGCCAAGTTGCGGTGCACGTACCTAAAGAAAAAAGACAAAAACTAGATCCGAAAAGTAAGAACGGATTTCTGATAGGTTATAGTGAAGAAACAAAAGGATACAGGGTCTATATACCAGATACAAATAAAGTGGAAGTACATAGAGATATAATTGTCGTTTCAGAAAATCAAGACAGAAAAATGTATAAAGAAGCGATACTAACAAACGAGAAGTTAGAAAATGAAAATGACGATATTGAAAACTTGGAAAATAAATCCCAAGAGGACAGCGAGTCAAATGATATTGAAGTGATAGATTTCTAGGATGATAAAATAGAAGTAAGTAGCAAAAGAATACCAAGGAAGCCTAAATGGATTAAGAATTACGAAACCAGTTTCTTCACATTGTCGGAGGAACCAATGTCGTACGAAGAAGCAGTTTCGGGAAAGAACACTAGGATGTGGAAGGAAGCAATGGAACGCGAGCTGATAGTGTTGAAGAAAAATAATACATCGGCATAAGTGCCGTGGCCAGTGAATAAAAAGGTAATTGAAAGCAAGTGGGTGTTTAAAATTAAAAGTGATGGGCAATATAAAGCAAGGTTAGTGGCTCGCGGCTTTCAGCAAAAATGTAACAGTGAGGTGTATGATATTTATACATTTATATATATATATATATATATTGTTACGAAAGCTCACCTACCTTTTTAGATGGTTAATTATGTTCCTGTTTTCGTTAGAATTTATAATGTTTGTGATGCCTTTATTTTGACGTTTTCCGGAATATTCCAGGCTATATTCTATTTGTTTCTCGACACGTTCTCCAAGTCTCAGAAACTTCGGGAACTGTAGAAACCTATATAAGCAGACCATTTTCGGCCGCTGGAGTCAGTTTGTATTGAGCAGCCAAACGCGAGTGACAAACGTCAAAGTAAAGCGTTGACAGTTGCGAAATTTGTTGAAGGATATTTCTTGTATTATCAAGAGTGATAATAAAGATTGTTTATCTACGTGACGTGTTTCAACGATAACCTAATTTCGAGGTTACAATGTATACAGGGTGATTCAGGTTTTAAGGCAAAAACTGAAATGGGTGATAGATCTTATCATTTTAAGCAAAAAAGTTTATATAAACATGAGTCCGATCTCGATCAGTAGCGGAGCTACAGGGGGTCAAAGTTTATATATTTTTTTCTATTAATTAAAATATCTCGCTCACTTTTCAAAATATCAATTTAAAATTTGGTGTGGTTAATACTTCCTATAAGGACATCATTTCAAGCATTTTAAAGATTTTTAAAATCTACAGGGTGATACGTTTTTGGGGGTTGAGGCTTCTTTATCCCCCCCAAACTTTTTCGTAGTACGCCTCTGACATCTTCCAGTTAGCAAATTGGGTGGCTAGTTCAATTTAAAGGGTTTTTTTGCTTTTCAATTTTGTTCGAGTAAACAACCGTTTTCGAGATAAATAAGCATATCCGTTCTAAAACATGTTAATTTTGCCTGTTTCGCTTAAATTTTATTGCATTTTTAACGAATTTTGTCCAAGAAAAGTTTGGGAGGGATAAAGAAGCCTCAACCCCCAAAAACGTATCACCCTGTAGATTTTAAAAATCTTTAAAATGCTTGAAATGATGTCCTTATAGGAAGTATTAACCACACCAAATTTTAAATTGATATTTTGAAAAGTGAGCGAGATATTTTAATTAATAGAAAAAAATATATAAACTTTGACCCCCTGTACTGATCGAGATCGGACTCATGTTTATATAAACTTTTTTGCTTAAAATGATAAGATCTATCACCCATTTCAGTTTGTGCCTTAAAACCTGAATCACCCTGTATATATATACGATGAAGCCTATATGTCATTACCGGGTGATACTAAAAATACTAGTAGTACTGTATGTAAATTGAACAAATCTATATATGGTCATAAAAGATCTACACGATGTTGGAACATAAAATTTGATAATGTAATGAGAAATGAAAACTTTGTGAGATCAGACGATTATTGCCTTTATGTCAAAATTTCAAATGAAAGTAAGATTTTTGTATTGCTATATGTAGATGATGTTCTTATTCTAGGAACAAAACACTCGGAAGTAGAGAGACTAAAACAAACTTTGAATGAACTTTTTTCTATGAAAGATTTAGGTATTGTATCAAATTATTTGGGTGTAAAAATAGAACAACATGATGAAAAAGGTATAATAGACTTAAATCAATCAGACTATTTACAAGTATTAATAAAAAATGGAATGGGTGATTGGGTGACTTTGATTAAAATCTATTAAAACCAAGTAAGAATGATGAAAAATCAGTTAAAACTTGTAGAAAAATAATTGGTAATCCGTTATGCGGTTTCATGCACAAGACCTGAACTTAGTGAGAGTGTAAACTTTCTTAGCAGGTTTCAGGATAAAGCTAAGGATAATTTGTTAAAATCATTACAACGGATTTTACGTTATGTTAAAGGGACTCTAAACTTAAAACTAAGGTTTAATACAAATAATGTTACAGGTCTTTGTGGTTTTGTTGACTCAGACTGGGGAGGAGATATTACAAATCTAAAATCAACAACGGGATATGTATCCAAATTAGATAACTGTGTAATAAGTTGGGCAAGTAAAAAACAACAAACTGTATCTATATATTCTACCGAGTCTGAATACAATGCACTAACAGTAGCAATAAGGGAAGCCTGTTGGCTGAAAAAACTAGTAAATGATTTTAATTTGTATGAATTAGATGAATCAATAATATTATACGAAGACAATCAATCCGCAACAAACATTTCTAATAACCCCGAAAATAATAAATTGTTAAAACATGTAGATATTAAATGTAAATTTATTAAAGAAAAAATTGAAAGCGGGTTGGTGAAATTAATCCATCTAAAAAGTGCAAATCAGTTAGCAGATATATTCACTAAACCACTATCAAAAGTTAAATTTTTAAAATTTATAAATGAATTGGGCTTATTGGTATAAGTCTACAAATTGGTTGTCTTAAGAATGTTACAGTTTTAGTAAGTAATGTTGAAGATTTATAGTATCAGTATTGTATAGATTAATAAGGAAGGTTGGCGGAATATTGTCCGACAAGTTGTCAATGTCAATTTCGTTCTACTGAACAGCAATAAAGTTATTGTTTGTAAAACTACAGTCCATTTTTATTGTGGGAGAAATCCTCAACATATGGTCCTATCGAGCCTGATTAGAAGGATTGGATTCGGGATAGTTGGAAACCCGGAGAGACCAGGAAAACTATACTTTGAAGACCCGTAAGGTGTACCGAGTTGGTAAGCGGGTGCTGTAATTGCTGTAGACGAAAAGGACAAAGGACGAGAATATCACAAGCGACGTTAGGTGCGAAGTGGAGGTTTAGCAGGTGTCTAGTGGGACGGGAAGGAACGTGGCTAGAGAAGAAAGCAGATACAATTGGTAGTATTGCTTTGGAAAAATACAGTGAGTCTTTGCATGCCTAGTCCTTTCTTAAATAAATCTGCGCTACTTGAGTTTGTAGTAGTACCTAAGTAATTTATTTAGTAATTTGGTAAGAAATATAAATAAAATGGCCGATCAGGAATTTAAGCAGTTGATTAAAAAACGTGGGTGTGTAAAGAGCCGCCTTACACTGTTTCAAAAATTTGTAGATGGGGTTTTGCAAAAAACATCTGATGGTCAGGCTTTAGATAAAGTCACATTAATTGAAATAGAGTCGCGATTGAATAAAATTGATAATGTACTGTCAGAATTTGATGAACATCAGAGAGCTATTGAGCTTTTTGTTGATGAGGATGAGTTTAATATTCAGTTAAAAGTACGTGGTGAGTTTGAGGATACTTATGAAAACTTAACTTCCATTTGTAAAATGATTTTAACTGATAATGAGTATATCAATAAAAAAAATGAGGCCCTAGAGGTTATATCGCAAAGATCTAGTTCTCATTCAAGTCATGGTAAGGTTGGCGGTGGCTCTGTAGTGGCTTTAAGATCAAAACCTCAGTTACTCCCTATTCCAATTCCAAAATTTAGTGGAGCTTTGGAAAATTGGTTAGAGTTTAGGGATACATTTCTGTCTATGATTCATAAGAATGAATCAATGGGAGACATAGAGAAATTTCATTTTTTAAGAAGTGCTTTAGAGGGTGATGCAAAAGAAGTAATTCAAGGGTTAGAGTTTTCAGCTGATAATTATCAGTCCTCGTGGGAATTGTTGTGTGAAAGATTTAATAACCCAGTGTCTTTAATAAACAATCATTTGAAGGCATTTTTTGAGTTGCCGTCAATAGAGAGAGTCTGCCGTAGAGTTGCGCAGACTTTTAGACGCAATGGTAAAACATTTGAGGGCAATTCAAAACTTTGGCCAGTCAATTGACACCTGGGATATTATTATAATATTCATAATCAGAGGAAAGTTAGATTGGAAAACTCGGCGTGAGTGGGATGAAATAAAATCCAGAGATAAACATCCAAGTTTAGAAGAGTTTAAAAAATTTCTTAGAGGTAGGTTAGCTCTACTACAAGATGTACAGGGTGATAAAAGTGATAAATATCATAGTTCAGCATCTAAATCTCGTAAGTCTTTTTTGGTTACTAATTTAACGTGTTCATACTGTAAAAAAGACCATTTCATAGATCACTGCGGAAAATTCTTAAAACTAAATACACATTCTCGATATATACAGGCTAGAAAACTAAAATTGTGTCTAAATTGTTTGAAAACAGATCATTTTATTAGAGATTGTAATTCTAACTCTTGTAAGAAGTGTTCAGCGAGACATCACGCTTTGTTACATTATGAAAAGCACACGATAGGTATAAATGAGTCCCAAGGTGTAAATGATAACGCTGGAGGTGAAAGTATCCATGGACCAACTCCTACCACTGGAGGGGCAGAGGGTCATTGGTAAAATCTATGTTTTGTGGCAATGGTGAGGTACTACTCTCGACGGCACTTGTTCAAATAAAAATGGTAATGGTCAGCTCGTAACATGTAGAGCATTACTTGACAATGGGTCACAGTCCAATTTGATCTCTGCTAGTTTGTGTAACAGGTTAAAGCTGCCTCAAGAAAATGTGGAAATCTCAATCATTGGGGTCAATCAGGTTGTGTCTGATATTAAGAGTAAATGTGTGGTCAATATTATGTCTGTGCTAGGTGGGTACAAAGGAAATTTCCTGTTTGGTAGTTCCTCAAATAAGTGAGTCAATACCAAGTCAAAATATGGACGTGTCTCATTTAAACTTTCCTAAAGATGTGTGTTTAGCTGATCCTGGCTTTTCAAAAGGGAGGCATTGACATCTTATTGGGTGCAGATGTGTTTTATGCTCTCCTTTGTGTTGGACAGATTAGTTTGGGGAAAAATCAGCCAATGCTACAAAATACTGATTAGGTTGGGTTGTATCAGGGTCAGTGATTCCTTGTAGCAAGGGTTCTGTGGTTTGTTGCAATTTGAATGTAAATGTAGATATTCAACAATTGTTAGAACAATTTTGGGCAATAGAAGAACCTCCGTCTCTAACCTGCAAGTGGTCTGAAGAAGACAAACAATGTGAGCAAAATTTTGTGGATTCTGTAAAAAGAAATCAAGATGGGAGATTTGTGGTTCAAATTCCGTTAGTAGATTCTCCTGAAAGGTTAGGTGATTCTAGAAATTTGGCTTTAAAAAGATTCTTGTCATTGGAAAAAAGGCTAAAAAATAATCCTGCGTTGGCGGAAAGGTATTATGAATTCATGGAAGAGTATGAGGCCATGGGTCATATGTCTCTTGTTTCTTCCGATGATAAAAATGTGGAATATTTCCTGCCGCATCACGGCGTCTTAAATGAGGATAGCTTGACAACAAAACTGAGGGTTGTTTTTAATGGTTCATCTCCAACAGACACTGGCATTTCCTTCAATGACATTCAATGTAAAGGGCCAACAATACAAGATGATTTGTTTTCTATTTTATTAAGATTTCGTGAGTTTAATGTGGTTGTATGCGCGGACATTTCCAAAATGTACCGAATGATATTGGTACAAGAGGAACAGAGATCTTTGCAGAAGATTTTTTGGAGATCTAAGCCAGAACAAGAGGTCTCTCTAAATACAGTCACATATGGGACTAAGTCTGCACCTTTTCTTGCGGTAAGGTGTTTAAGTCAGCTTGGTCTGGAGAATATGGAAAAATATCCTAATGCTGCTAATACTATCCTGCATCATTTCTATGTGGATGATATGTTGTCTGGGGCATCAACGACTGATGAAGCGGTGCAGTTAGCGAAAGAGGTTCGAATGATTCTTGAATCTGGGTGTTTCCACTTGAGAAAATGGATCTCGAATGACCCAACAGTTTTAGAAAAATTAGCTACTGAGTGTTCAGTATCTGATAGAGTGCTCTTTGGGGATAAAGATAAAATAAGACATTAGGTCTATTTTGGTGTTTCAAACTAGATACACTTATGTATAGGATTGACTTTGCCTCTAATTCTGGTAAAATTTCGAAGCGGGCAATGTTATCAGATATTTCGAGAATCTTTGACCCTCTTGGGTTATTAGGTCCGTGTGTCATACTTGCAAAGATTCTTTTACAAAAATTATTTTTGCTAAAGATTGGTTGGGATGATATTCTTCCTGTTAATATCCATTCTCAGTGGAGCAGTTTGAAGGATCAATTTGCAGTTTTAAATACTCTTCAAGTACCAAGACATGCTGTTTCTTGTCGTCCAAAGGAAATACAAATCCATGGGTTTTCTGATGCTGCCAAGGATTCGTATGGTGGTTGCGTGTATCTGAGAAGCATGGATATCGATGGCACAATTAAAGTATGCTTGATGTGTGCTAAGGTTAAAGTGTCACCTTTAAAGGTGATAACCATTCCAAGATTAGAACTTTGTGGGGCATTAGTTATGGTTACACTCATTGAAAAACTTAAACGTTCGATCAGTTGTAATGGTGTTAGAATCAGGTTATGGTCAGACTCAACTGTTGTCTTGAATTGGATTGTTAAATCACCAAACTTGCTTCAGACATTTGTAGGTAGAGTGTCACAAATTCAGACCCTAAGTAAACCAGATCAATGGTTTCATGTAAAATCAGAGGATAACCCTGCTGACCTGTTGTCACGTGGTGTCTCACCATCTAAATTAGGTGGTTGTAAGGTATGGTGGGAAGGTCCAGAGTGGCTAAGCTTATCAGAAGATTTGTGGCCCATTTCGCAAGTTCGGCAGATAGATAATCTTCCTGAACTAAGAAAGGTTAAGATATGTAATATTGTTGAAAGTAGAGAAGACTTTCCATTTAACATTTTTTCTAGTTTTAAGCGCTTGAAACGAGTGATGGCATGGTGTTTAAGATTTATTCATAATTGTAGACATCCATCAAGTAGTATGAGTGGTCGACTGTCTGCTTTAGAATTAGAAAACTGTGAAATGTTTGGTTGCAATGTCCCAACGAGAATCATTCGCTGGAGAAATGAATGATTTGAAAGATGGTAAGCCGATACAGGTAAAAAGTTTACGAAGTTTAAATCCTTTTCTGGATGACACAGGTTGTATCAGGGTGGGAGGCCGACTTCAGTTGTCAGATTTAGATTATGCTAAAAGGCACCCACTTCTTTTGTCTTCTAAACATCGTGTAACGTACTTGCTGTTCGATGCTGAGCATAAAAGATTGCTCCATGCAGGACCTCAGCAACTTTTGTCTTCTATTAAGGAAAATTATTGGCCAATTGGAGGGAGAAGTTTAGCTAAGAGAATAGTACATCGTTGTGTGATATGTTTCAGAGCAAAACCCAAAGGTGCTTCACAAATTATGGGAATATTGCCAGAAATGAGAGTACGTCCCATGCCTCCATTTTTCACAACAGGTGTAGACTATGCAGGGCCAATTAATTTAAAAGATAAACCCGGTCGCGGGTCAAAGGTATCAAAGGGTTATATATGCCTATTCGTGTGCTTTTCTACCAAAGCAGTACATCTTGAACTTGTGAGTAGTTTATCAACGGAAGCTTTCATTGCAACGTTCAGAAGGTTCACGTCTCGACGTGGCAAACCAAATAATGTTTATTCAGACAATGGGTTAAATTTTGTTGGAGCCAATACAGAGTTACGTCAATTGGGTGAATTTTTAAAGGAACAGGGTAACTCATTATCAGACACATTTGCAAATGAAGGGTAACATGGAAATATATACCAGCCTATTCACCAAATTTTGGCGGTCTTTGGGAGGCCGGAATAAAAGCATGTAAATTTCATTTGAAAAGAGTATCGAATAATGTAGCTTTAACATTTGAACAATTCTATACTCTGCTAACTCAAGTAGAAGCAGCAATGAATTCCCGCCCACTGGTTCCCATGTCACCAAGTCCTGACGATTTTGATGTGATAACTCCATCCCATTTCCTCATCGGGAAAAGACTCACTTCGCTGCCTGATCCAAATTTGAAGGATGTACCAATGAACCGGTTATCAAAGTTCCAACATATCCAGATGATGGCGCAGCATTTTGGAGTCGCTGGTCCAAAGAATATCTGACTGAGTTGCAGAAGAGACAGAAATGGCAGACACAGAAAGAAAACTTGAAGGTGGGACAATTAGTGCTTGTGCGCGATGATAATTTGCCCCCGTTACAGTGGCGTTTAGGACGTGTTAGTGTTATTATCCTTGGGCCTGATCAAAGACCACGAGTTGCGATTGTAAAAACTCCAAACGGTGAAATTCGGCGGTCTTTGTCAAAACTGTGTCCGCTGCCCATAGAACAGTAGATTATTCACAGAATGAACTGTTTATTATATGCCTGTATGGTATAGTCCACATTATATTGTTTTTCATTTCTTATAAAATTGTATATGTATGTTGAAAGTTAAGACCTCCTTTCAAGGCGGAGGGAATGTTGAAGATTTATAGTATCAGTATTGTATAGATTAATAAGTTGGCGGAATATTGTCCGACAAGTTGTCAATGTCAATTTCGTTCTACTGAACAGCAATAAAGTTATTGTTTGTAAAACTACAGTCCATTTTTATTGTGGGAGAAATCCTCAACAAATATTTGATGATAATTGGATTGAGGGGGGGTGTTGAAAGAACAATCCAATTATTCTAGTTTAATTATAGTTCAGTTGTTTAATCTTAATGTTCAGTCGTTTTACTTTGCTCTAGGTCAAGGTGGATTCAGTGTTTCATGTTTAATATGGACGCCGTTGAATGTTTTTTGATTTTTTGACAGAATAGTGTGGTGTATTGTTAATAAATCTTGAACTATACAATCAAACAATTATACTTTATTTAACTTACATTTAACAGAAAGAAAATATGAAATTTGTCGTGCATTACTGGACAGTGCTTGGCAAACTATATTTCGATGTATTCGTCCAATTAGATAACGCATGTATGTAATACCCCGTCGTGTTCTTTGTTGAACACATTTAAAAGATCATCACAACCAAAAAATGATTCCATAACTTGTTTTTATATCCCTAGCCGGACGTTCATTACTTGTGCTTTGTCGAGATAATACGACAATAATAACAATTCAAAAAGCAGTAAATTATTAATGAAGTTCACATAAACTTTAGAATTATTCCTAGGTGAAACTGTAAACCTATATATGATAAATTTACCAAAAGTTATTCATAGGTAAAACGGTAAACCTATATGAATAAAAATCAGATAAAAGTATTAGGCCTGTGATGTTAATCAGCCAAATCTACGACTGGCAATATTTGCTGAGATATTTTCCTCCTCAGGCGAGGTCAATTTTGGTTTCAGGTAAAATGTTGAAAAGAAATAGTTAATAGTGAAAACAATAAAGGAAAATGTTATTAATGAAGTTAATATATGTATACTTATCAGAATTATTCATAGATAAAATGGTAAATCTATATGAATAACAATCAGCAAAAATCATGGAAGCTGTGAAGTTAATCCCCTCGGTCTATGAATGGTCATATTACTCTTATCTCTATATTTATTGTTACGAGATACTATTTTCTCCCAAGATGAAGTTGATTCTAGAACAGTTTATAGAAAAAAAGGCAGTAGTAAACTATTGAAAAAGAAAAGGAGAAAATTATTAATGAAATCCAGAGAAACTTAATGAATTATTCATAAGTGTAACAGTAAACTCGTACGAGTAAAAATTAGCTAAAACAGTAATAGCTGTTAAATTAATCGGCCAAGTCTATGAATGACAGTACTTACTTTATATTGAAAGGCAGATGTTTTCCCTAAATGAGACAAAGGGAGGTTATATTACATCTTTGAGATGAGGTTTAATTTCTGTTTCAGAGAAAATGACGAATAGAATTAGTTAATAGCGAAAATAATAATAAACTATTAAAAAAGTAAAGGAGAAAATTATTAATGACGTAAATATAAACCTAACAGAATTATTCACAGGTATAACAGTAAACCTATATGATAGTTAAAACCGTTAAGCTGTTAAATTAACCAGGCAAATGGCCGTATTTAATTTTTTTTTATGTATGGCAAGAAGAATTTTGTTTCCCTAAGTAAGAAAATTATTAATGACGTTAATATAAACTTAGAATTAATAATAATAAAGATTTATTTATTTGCACAAAATTTTACAAAAGTGTGGTATACAAAAATAGTATATAATAATACAAGTAGACAGACTTACACAGAAGAAAGTAACATCGGTGAACGTCAAAACTAAAAATTTTTAGACTTGAATTGAGGCTTTTGGAGCATTGGGTAGCTGCGCCGGCGCAATCTTCCGTTACAGCTAGAGTTACAGCTTCGTTCAGCCTGAATATTGTGTAAAATATATGTGGATATTTTTAAATTGTTCCATTATAATGTAATAAAACTTCAATAATTTTTTTTTATGTTACCACAGTGTACATAATAATTAAGTACCCGTATTTTGTATCACAAAATAATTTAGAAAAGTGTGTAAGTACCTAAAGAATATTCCTTTTTCCAACTGCTGTAATAATTATTTATTACTTATTTAGCAACAAATAAATTCGAACAAAACGATTCCTAAAACTTTTTTAATTATAATGTGAACGTGTTTGTCGTTGAAAGTCAAAACTGAATCTATCCCAGCCCCACAAAAGAAATATTACTAAAGCATAACCTAGAAATGATTGATTGTTGTGTCCACATATTTTAGCATTTTACTTGTTTCTAATGGATAAAATATGTGATATTTTTCGTTCATTCTGTTTGGTGTCCTATATTATTCGTTTTGTTTCAATGTAATTTGTGGCACTACACACATACAGGGTGAGTCAGTCATAATGTCATTAATTTTAACCACGTATTCGGGAGGCCTAATAAAGGCAGAAAATCGAAAAAAAAAATGTTTTACTCGACCTTTAAAAAAATAAACAAATCACCCTATAAAAATCAGTAACACGACGCTCCTGATACGCTACGAACTTTCTGATGGCGCACCCGACGAAATTCTAATGCCACAGACTTGCCGTATTAACCATGGATTCCACATTTACATACATAATATCGTCTAACACATCAGCGTGTTATTCAAATTTACCTCCATTTAGCACTCTGCATTTCCCTCAAATTTGTAGATCATTTGGAGGGGGGATGGAGAGAATACAAGCAGTAAGCAGTAGTTTGTTTATTTCGGTCTAACCTCACGTATTTGGCGTAAATTCACAATGCATAATTTTACAAATTCCGATTATGTGGAAATGGTAGTGTTATACGGAGAATGTTTACGAAATGCGACTGAATTTTATTAATAAAGTGCTATGGACGGATAAATGCAGTTTTACTTGAAATGTGGGCTGTAAACAGGTTAGTATCATACTACTTAAAAAACAATACATTTCTGGGCTAGATGTACGTAACTACAAATTGTACATTTGATTATGTGTGCGGTTAATTGTACTTACGAGTAATACTAAAAATTCATATTTATTTGTAAAACGTAGTGAAAACGTAATATCAAAATTATTAAATTGTAATAACCTAGCATTCGAAAACATTTATTTATTATCTACATTTGTTTTTATTAACAAATAAATCAATATTTAAGGAAAATTCATTCATGTATCTAGATTAAAAAAAATAGTTTTACTCCTTGTCGTTAAATAACAGTACAAAACTAGGTAACTAGGTTATTGACCTAATAATACGGTAGGTCAAGGTCAAGATTAACTCTCGATAACTTATATTAGCGGCGTGCCATTTCGGTCTTGGACAGTTTTCTGTCGACAACACGATGGTTTTTTATTAAGTACTTAAACACGAAACACTTTTCAGCTTCTCAATAATTTACCCATTGGGTATAGGTTTTTTATGTAATGTACGTAAATGGTTTATTACTCAGTTTATTATTAGACACGTTGGAGTTTTATTGCAGTCATAACAGCTACATTTGCTCAGAGAAAAATCGACACGCGAGTGTACGGGTATCGTTTGAATGGGCCGTATTTTCTACGGGAGAACCTGAGGGGACCGCGTTACTTGCAATTTTTAATAGAATTATTTGATTATTATTATTTGATTTTATTGGGTATTAACATTTTAAATTATTATTGGCTGAAGTTGAACTGAGCAAGAAAAAATGATATTCTAAAATAATCAGTACAACCGTTTATTTGTGATGTCTAAAACCTAGGTGGGTAGGTACTATATAGAAAAATATTACAACATGACAACATTGCATCAGGTCGATATCAAGTTGAACTGTGAGCTGTAACCGACCAAGGCTGTGACAGGTCAGTGGCAGTCTGAAAAGGGGGTTTAAATAATGATTTGAAAATATTTTTTTTCGGCGTAAATATGTATTTAGATTTTTTTTTAATCACGTATTCGCATTATACTCATTATTCCCTATCTCCTCTTAAAATTAATGACATTATGACTGACTTACCCTGTATACCTGAATGATAAAAACAATAATTATAAATTATTATCTAGCTTTAAATGACTATGTGGTACCTTCTGGGTATAGTACGTTTGCAGGTGATTCTTCCTAGCAAAAAACCAGTTGCTTTATTTTAGTTCTGTATCATATGAAATAAAGAAATTGTAGTTCATTGTTTACTATTTCACAGATGTAGAGTTCTTCTTAAACATATTTTATCCATCAGAAACATAAGTAAAGTGCTGAAATATGTGGACACAAAAATCAATCATTTCTAGGTTATGCTTTAGTAATATTTCTTTTGTGGGACTGGGGTAGGTTCAGTTCTGACTTTCGACAAACACGTTCACATTATAATAAAAATTTAGGAATCGTTTTATTCGAATTTATTTGTTGCTAAATAAGTAATCAATAATTACAGAAGTTGGAAAAGAGAGATATTCTTTAGGTACTTACACAATTTTGTAAATTATTTTGTGATAAGAAATACGGATACCTAATTATTATGTACACTGTAGTAACATAAACAAAAACAATTTACTAAAGTTTTATTACATTATAATGGAACAATTTAAAAATACCAGATATTTTACACAATATTCATTGATTGATTCATTGATGCTACAAAAGCCTCAACTCAAGTCTAAATTTTTATCGACAAGTCTCAATAACACCATTGTGCATAAGTAAATTGCATTACATACATTATTTAGCGCTACTGTCCAATAAAATATTTTATGCCATTAATATTTGACAATTCGATGACAATGCATAGTTTTGACGTTTAGCGATGTTAGTTTCTTCTGTGTAAGTCTGGCTCAAGGCTTTGCGTGTTTTACATGACAAAACAATGAAATTTGGGTACTTATTGGAGACGTATTTTTATGTTAAATTTTAAAATTTTTGAATGTTTATTTATCAGAATTTGTTCATAATTAAGTATATTTTAATTTAAACATGTTTTAGCAGGACTGACAACCAAAAAATCAAAATTAAATCGATTACCTGAAAAATGGAACAACCTGTATAAGAATTGATGTTATCATCAGATTCTACGCGCCATCTAGTGTCTGTATACCAAAATTCCGTCGCACTGGCTAAGATGGTTTCTGAGATATTCGCACTGAAAGTCTTAGAGTGAACACCAGGTATACACAATTATTCAAAGGTATAACAGTATTAAACCTATACATATGAATAACTCTTAGATAAAACCTTTTAACTGTAAAAATTAGTCAAATGGCCGTATTTAGTTTGTTCTATATATGGTAAGGAGGATTCTTGGAAAAATAGCAAGAAGATAAGATATATGTAATTCTTAAAGTCTAGAAACAGCCATATTTACGTTCTTCTATGTACAGTGTGTCCAATTAAGTCGGCACCATCTGGGGAACTTTTTTATTATTGATTTTTTGGAAAATAGTTATTCTTGATAAAAAGCTCTGCATGGCCTAAAACCCAAAATGAAGTAATCAGATTTCAATTTTTTGCAGTCGTATAAGAGGTATGTCGAAAAATGTAAATTTTGCTCAAGAGTAAAGTACTCTTATTTTTTATAATATATACAGTCGTTATTAAGAAAAGTTGATCATAATTGATAACTACGGTTAGATATCCAATATTATCCATCTACCATTAAAAAACAGATTTTGTTATTTTTACAAACCTCTGTATTAGAATTGATAATTTACGTCTAGAGATCGACATTAAATCTAGGATGCACTGACAAACCAATAAATTTTTGACAGCAAACGTCAAAACGCTAGTTACAATTTATAAAATACAAGAAATGGCAGTTCTATTATCTTCTGAGGAGGAAATTGAAATAGTTTTGATTTTGGGAGTTAATTATAAAACTCATCGAGCAGCGGCAGTGATTTTTAATAACAGACATCCGAATAGAAATATTCAACATTCAACAGTTACGAGAATTTTAAATAAATTTAAGACATGGAAGTGTCAATACGCTTGCTATCAAAAATTCATTGGTTTGTCAGTGCATCCTAGATTTAATGTCGATCTCTAGACGTAAATTATATTATCAATGCTAATGCAAAGAAGTTTGTAAAAATAACAAAACTGTTTTTTAATGGTAGATGAATAATATTGGATATCTTACCGTAGTTTTCAATTAAGATCAACTTTTCTTAATAACGACTGTCGATGTTATAATAAGGGCACTTTACCCTTGAGCAAAATTTACATTCTTCGGCATACCTCGGATACGACTGCAAAAATTTGATATCTGATTGCTTCATATTGGGTTTTATGCCATGCAGAATTTTTTATGAAGAATAACTTTTTTCATAAAATCAATAATAAAAAATTCCCCATATGGTGCTGACTTAATTGTATATATTGCAAAGATATATTGTATGAAAAAATTGTTCTTCCTTAGATGAAGCTGATTCTGAATCTGTGTGATTAGAATTCTAACATTATATACTTATTACTGACACAATTCTAAATATTTTTCTCTAGATACAAGTTTCTATTGATACGCTCATTTAAATGGGCCTAGGTCCAATACTTCAACTGATTAAAGATAAACAATGTTCTGTACTTAATCGATTGTATTCAACAATTTTATAATTTTGGCAAATCAGTGCCCAACATGTCTCTTATTCATTTCGAAATTAACAAGTTATCATAATAAAATAATGTTTTTGGGGTTTTAAACATTTTGTCTGATTTAATAAAAAATAAATTTTGTGCTCACTATTAATTTGTTCCTAGTTGCTTAGCTATAGTATAGTTTCTACCGCAAGATGACATACACGAAATAAACATCTTATTAAACGTAGCAAATTACTGACAACATTCTCTGAGTTGATTCTCCTGTCTGTTCCATATACGTAGCTCCATAATTATTCACAAAACGCGCTTTTTATTCATTTTTGCCTCCATAGCTGCATCAACAGTTAAACGCAATTATAAAAAGTAATATTAATTTTGAAGAAGTTTTAACGTGACAAAACTGACATCGCACTTGTCTAGTTGGTAGTAACCACACAGAAATATGCTTTTTCAAAAATTTCGAAATGGTTCTTTATCCAGTATACTCGTATACTTAGAAATTTAATGCTTAACGTAAAAATGAAAATAATATGAAGAAATACTACGGAAACTATAATGTATTTTTTCTCTGACGTACTTTTTCAATGCCTGCAATTGTATGAATTCCATTCAATCAAGATATTTTTATTTTTTTTCTCATATATTTTTAGGTATTAACAATATTGTGTGAAACTAACTACTCAGTGGACAAAAGCCCCAACCTGCGTTGAATTACACCCACAATATCTACCCATATATTCCTTATTATTAGCTTTTGTAACATTTTTTACTGTTTAAGAAAGGTATTTTAAGCTAATATGTATCAAATCTCATACAATTCCTATCAATGAAGTCATATGTATGTTCTCTGATACCAAACATCTAGGTATGCTAATGAACATCCACAGACAAAACTCTATTCAATAATTATCTAAAAAATTTAATATATTTACTAACCTCTGGAGTGGGAACTCGAAATTCAACCACAATAATTGAGATCTCACTTATTTCTACGTTTTATTAGGATCGCTTCATCAGGTGGCCTCCTTTAACTTGAGTCAAATATCTAACTATAAAGATGATTATACCAATAAATTAAAATTATTTGAAATTGAATGTCAAAATGAAATATCGACAACGTCAAACTGATTAACTGTCAATGAATATCATAACAACCTACTAAAATAAATAAAAATTAATAAAAAAATTTTACCTTTTATGCATAGTTTTTTTTTTTTTTTCATATATTTTTAGGTATTAACAATATTGTGTGAAACTAACTACTCAGTGGACAAAAGCCCCAACCTGCGTTGAATTACACCCACAATATCTACCCATATATTCCTTATTATTAGCTTTTGTAACATTTTTTACTGTTTAAGAAAGGTATTTTAAGCTAATATGTATCAAATCTCCTACAATTCCTATATGAAAAAAAACTATGCATAAAAGGTAAAATTTTTTTATTAATTTTTATTTATTTTAGTAGGTTGTTATGATATTCATTGACAGTTAATCAGTTTGACGTTGTCGATATTTCATTTTGACATTCAATTTCAAATAATTTTAATTTATTGGTATAATCATCTTTATAGTTAGATATTTGACTCAAGTTAAAGGAGGCCACCTGATGAAGCGATCCTAATAAAACGTAGAAATAAGTGAGATCTCAATTATTGTG
Organism: Monochamus saltuarius; assembly: GCA_025584915.1. NCBI lineage: Eukaryota > Metazoa > Arthropoda > Insecta > Coleoptera > Cerambycidae > Monochamus > Monochamus saltuarius. The sequence continues at coordinate 39,095,619 of CM046721.1, read as the reverse complement.
GTTGAATTTCGAGTTCTACCCAGAGGTTAGTAAATATATTAAATTTTTTAGATAATTATTGAATAGAGTTTTGTCTGTGGATGTTCATTAGCATACCTAGATGTTTGGTATCAGAGAACATACATATGACTTCATTGATAGGAATTGTAGGAGATTTGATACATATTAACTTAAAATACCTTTCTTAAACAGTAAACAATCAAGATATTCTTGCAAATACAACAAGATGCCATTGCGCTGCCACACATTAATTCTGGAAAATACAATTATTCTAGTCACTCTAGTAAGTTCATTGGCTGCGCTGCTGATTTTTCATAATAGGCCAGCTCTATTAATCAGCCATAGTTTTCTATGTTTTTAAGATTATCATTACGCAGCCAAAAATGCAGCCTAATAAACGTTTTGCCGTCTTTTAACACTAGATACGTGTTATAGAAGTTTTCGCTGGTATGGTTTCGAAACTGTCAACAGTTCTTCTTTATTAAAATAGAAATTCCCAACATGTTGAAGTCACTTAGTGAAACTCTCTTGCATCTGTAAAATGTGTATATAAACCCTTTATACATCTTGCATCTATATTATACATTCAGAAAAGTGGTAACTCTGCCAAAAGAAAGAATATTTACTTTTACACTGCAAATGTCAGTCCTATTGTCCCATTTTAAGAGATTTATTTGCTTTTTTTACTGTTTAAGAAAGGTATTTTAAGCTAATATATATCAAATCTCCTACAATTCCTATCAATGAAGTCATATGTATGTTCTCTGATACCAAACATCTATGTCAACCAGGTATGCTAATGAACAATTCCACAGACAAAGCTCTATTCAATAAATATCTAAAGAAATTAATCTATTTAAATTTACTAACCTGGTTTAATGGAAACACTCTATAGATATTAACCTCTGACAGTGGGAACTCGAAATGTAAACAATCAACATCATACGACAGGCATCTCAAACAGAGATGTTCTACTGCAGTTCTCCAGGCACAAACTCAACTAGTCGCCGACAAATTTATTAATATTAATATCGATGTAGTAAATGAAAATAATGCTGATAATTCTGATTGGAGAAAGATAAAAAATCGAAAACGACGCAATTCGGTATTGGTGGGAAAAAACAAGGAGACAACTATCGTCAAAGGTGTTCCTCGTTGGGTGGACATTCACGTTTACAGGGTGGAACCCGAAACAACGGTTACATCAATGATCGAGATGCTGCAACCTTATATCCCTGAAGTTAAATGCGAAGCTATTACACCAAAATATCCAGGATTATATGCTTCCTTTAAGATATCTGTGAAAGAAGAACATTTTAAGACTGCAATGGATCCCGATATATGGCCACTGGGTGCATGTGTTAATCGGTTTTTTTACAAACGCAAAATATTGCAAAACACGTCAGCTTAATAGACACAGAGTCATTCAGCCGAATATTTGATCCAAATATTCTTTTACTCAACGTAGCCACTTTGAATTAAGATAAGGTTAATATGTTACATACAGAATTAACTAATTACAAAAACTTGCACATTGTATGTTTGACTGAAACAGGTGTTCCTGAAGAATTAATTGACCTTCTAGGTCTTGACGAATTTATTCTAGTGAGTAACTATTGTCGACCCACAAAGAAGTGGTGTTGGTGTATGGGTTAGACAAGGCATTGAAGCTAAGAAAATAAGTTTAAGTAAGTTCTGTGTAGAACTAGATTTTGAAGTTTCTGCTATATCTTTTTTACGGAATAATTCAACGTTCATTGTCGTATGCTGTTATCGATCGCCAAATGGGAATACAGAGATATTCTTCGAAAAATTGTTATCTGTTTTAGATTTTATATATAAAGCAAATGTTAAATTAATTGTATGTGGGGATTTTAATTTTGACCTATATAAGAACAGACATTTTAGCACATTGTGTAATTTACTGAATAGTTTCAATCTTAAACATTTAGTTAAATGGCCTACGCGCGTAACAGATACTTCTTGTACAATTATTGATCAAATATTTGTAAATTTTGAAAACAAGGATTTGTGCTGTGTTTTAGATAATGTTATCTCAGACCACAGATCGGTATATTTGGAAATTGGTGCACTAATTAAAACAAAAAATGTATCTCAATGTCAAAAGGAAGTTAAACGCATATTTTCTGAATGTAACATTTCCGCCTTCGAAAATATGTTATGCAATCTTGACTGGTCAACTCTTTATAGCAAGACAGACTTTAATGAAGCTTTTACGTATTTTTACGAATTGTTTCTTCACTGTTTCAATCTAAATTTTCCAAAAAAATTGATTTATTCCAGCAAAAATAGAAAACGATGGGTTGATAATGAAGTAAAAATATCTAGTCAACATCTTAAAGATCTATATATAATGTAAAAGAGCTATCCAGAACTAAGTTCTACATATAACAGGGCGAAGAATAGACATTTAAAATTATTGTCTAATAAGAGGAAACATCACTATCAAAACCATGTTTATGATTTAAACAATGATATAAAGGCACTATGGAATGTAGTCTCGGAATTGACTTGTAAAAATAAATACACTGATAATATCTGCATCAAAATTGAGGGCGATACAGAAAATGATCCTGAAAAAATAGCCAATTACTTTCATGATTTTTTTGTAAACGCACCAGTAAATTTGATTAATCAAATACCTCCTACTCCTGTAAATTATGTTCCTAACAGTGGCAGTAATTTTGTTAATACTAACAGTATGTTTCTATACCCTTTCCTAGAAGAAGAATTAGTCACTTTGCTCAATACAAAAATAAAAAATAAGAGATCATGTGGTGAAGATGATATCCCTGTATTTTTAATAAAAAGAGTGTTAAAATTAATCATAAATCCAATGACATTCCTAATAAATTTTTCATTCAGTTCGGGCCTATATCCTCAAAATTTTAAATTAAATAAAGTGGTACCGTTACACAAAAAGAAAAATCCTTTTTTATTGGAGAATTACCGACCTGTATCCATGCCCAATAGTTTATCAAAAATGTTTGGATATGCCTATTTGGACAGGCTATTTAAGTTTTTGGAAAAAAAAAATATATTCTCAGACTGTCAACACGGATTTCGACCGCTAAAATCAACAAGTACTGCTATGTTTGCTTTTTTCAATCAAATAATTGAATTTTTTAATAGCCCGGTCGCAGTACTATGTGACTTGAGCAGAGCTTTCGACTGCGTCAACCACGATAAACTGTTTAGCATTCTTGAAAACTATGGGGTTAGAGGAATTACTTTAAACTGGCTAAAATCATTTTTACGTGATCGTCATCAATTTGTGTCTTTAAATATGACAAACAATAATCAGACATCGCAGTTTAAATCAAAAATTTTAAATGTTGACATTGGGGTCCCACAAGGGTCTATCCTGGGCCCTATACTATTTATCTTATATATTAACGAAATTAATTCTGCTGCAAAGTGGTGTCATTTTACTGCTTATGCAGACGATGTTGCATTGGTAATTTCTGACAAGAATCATGACGTTTTGACTCGTAAATGCTCTGACACTTTAAATAATATTGTAAGCTATCTTAACAATTATAACCTTTTTTTTAATGTAGAGAAAACTAATTTATTACAAATTCATAATTACCAAAAAAAAGTAGATAATATTACTATTAAAGTTAAGGACACTTTTTTGTCTTCTTCGCATGATGCAGTACGATTTTTGGGTCTTTATGTCGACGAGAATTTGAATTGGAAACATCACTGTGATAAGTTAGTTTCCAACTTAAATAAATTAATGTACCTGTTTTTAAATTTACGAACAGTACTACTGCAAAATCAACTTTTAAATATTTATTCTGCAAAAGTTGATTCTATTTTAAGATATGGCATATGTTTCTGGGCTGGCTCGGCTTCTAGTTCTACTGTATTTGTTGCACAAAAAAGGATTATTAGGTCTATTGCTGGAATATCTTCCATTGAATCATGTAGACCTTTTTTTAAGAAATATAGAATTTTGACGTTAACATCCTTATATATTTATGAATTATGTATTTAACAATGTTCACTCATTTCTATTAAATCAAGATATTCACAGTTAAAATACACGTCATAAACATGACTTTTATATTTCATCAGTCAATTTTAATGTAACCAAAATGTCTCAAAATTACATCGGGCTAGAAGTATTTAATCGTCTTCCAAATTATTTAAAATCGGCTCAAAACATAAATAAGTTTAAAAAAGTTTTAAAAACTTATCTGATAGATAACGCTTTTTATTCATTGTCAGAGTACATGTCATTTTATATGTATATGTGCATTAATCTCTTAAAATTCCCGATCTGTTGATATTTTATATAGGTACTGACTTTAGAAAATATATGTATATATATTTCTAATTCTTATTTTTACATATGTAATTTATTGTTGTATTTTAATGTGTGTATGTTTTGTACTTTGAATACAGTTAAACTGTATTCACTATTTTGTGACTATTCCTATACAATGTATATTGCCGATATGGAAAATAAACTATTATTATTATTATATATGTATGTTCTCTGATGCCAAACATCTAGGCATGGTAATGAACAATTCCACAGACAAAGCTCTATTCAATAATTATCTAAAGAAATTAATCTATCTAAATTTACTCTAACCTGGTTTAATAGAAACACTCTATAGATATTAACCTCTGACAGTGGGAACTCGAAATTCAACCACAATAGATGAGATCTGACCTATTGCTGCATTTTTAGGATACGTTTAACTAAACAAAACATATTTGACATATTTTTTTCTCCGAACAAAGGTAACAGAATGATGACAGCAAACAGGTCTTGAATATGTGACAACTTACAACGTCGCTCACATACTATCTTAGGGTTGTTTTATCCATATGTACTTACTGGGAATGGTTTTCTTAGAGCTCTTTTCACAACACAGAATAATAGTTACAAGTGTTTAAAATTACTTCTGTTTCTTGCAAGAAGCGTTTACCGTACAAACGTCTCGTAGCCAGAGAGTTTTGCTTAGATTCGCCGTAAATTAACATGAGATGCAACTGGTTATGGTTACTATAAACTGTTCCATTTTTATTTATGTACACTCACAAAGATCAAAGAAATACTAGAGAAAAATGAATTCCACTAGCTGTACGCACCACGTATGATTAATATTAGTTTTAGGTTATCACCAGCAGCCTGAAACTACAATGTTGTCGAACGTTACATTACAGTGTTAACGAGTTCTCAACTTCAATTGTTTACTTCATTAATACTAATCCAAAAATCAAATTATGAACAAATTACGTTACAGGCATTTTTAGTTAACCTTAATTATTATACCTTAGTTTGTAATTTTGTAACATAGTTTTGCATATTATTGCAGCTGTATTTTTATTTTTGCTATATATTTGTAGACAAACTATTCATTTTAGACATTTTTTCATAAGTTTTTTTTATTGTTTTTAGTCAGATATATAAGCTCTTAAAATTACGGCACTTATATTCCGAACACCCTATATATGTATTTTTATATATTATCCGTCGTGAATCTATGGAGTGGAGATTTCGTACAATTCAAAACCACCTCGTATAAAGATCGAGATAAAGTAAATAGTAGTAGTGTAGCTACATTATTGATTCCTCATATAACAAAAACATTTAAAATAAAAGAAGTACTTAATATTCAAATAACCTTTCCCATGACTAAAATAGATGGAACTTTTCTATTGCATTAATTTTCTAACGGTCTTGCATAAAAATTACATAATTTTTTTACAACAAGGTTCATCTTTCCAACCCTTCCGCTTAATCTATTCATATAGAACTTGGTGCACCCTTTCAGTTTTAGTATTATTATGCCGGTACATACATTATCTTCTTGTAATATTCAGACACTAGATTTCATGCATTCATTAAAAATTCCACTTAACTGAATGAAAAATATCAGTTACCACAGTGACAACACATTGTTTCTTTGCTTATAAATGAGTATTATTCTTAATTTTATACAGGTAGGTACACGAAATAATGATTAATTATTCATAGAAGTACATTTATATGCATGCAGAAAAACTGAAATGATGCGGTCGATTCTGGGACACTAAAAGACATCAATTATTTTTTCCATTTATCCTATTTAAATAAAAAAAAAATTGTTACTAATACTTATATCATTTTTTGTTAGTGCATTTACTCAAATGCTAAAAATAATTCCATATCTAAGCCAATATTCTCTTAATATTTTCTATTGATGGCTTTAAGCACAACTTTTTACCACAAGAGTAAACAATATTTTCAACTCTTTTCTTTTTTTTTATCAAATAAAAAATAAGAAATACACGCTTTATGTTGTAGAAAATGCATTTATTGCATTTTAATAAAGAAACAAATTATTTAAATCGTATGAGAAATACACACAAAATGTACAAGGGAGAAAGAAGAAAGAACTTCAAAAATGCATTTATCAATGTTTTAAAACAACAGGATTGTTCATGTGGATGAGTGACTTCAAGACTTCACCACAGTTATCACTTGTTAATGATTATAATAACAAAAAATGCAATGTTCAATTACGTAATTGATTTTGCATAAAATATACTTAAGTATTATATGTAAAGTAAAATATTAACAAACACCTTAAAATATATTAAAATAACTCGTTGTTACTCAAAACCTCAAAAATTTATATAAATTTGGATTTTAAGATCCAGGTTTATATAAAAAAAATATTGACTGACACAAATTAAATAATATTATAACACGAAACTTAAGTAAGAACACAAAATATACCTGGTAAAATTATATCCTCTTTCTGGAACAGTTCTGGAGCCATAAAATCAGATTCACAGTTCGATTGTTACCTATACGAAAAAAAAATAATAATAATTTTTTTTTAATTACCTATATGACTACTGTATAATAATATTTTTTTATAATTAAATTCACAAAGTGTGTTTTAGTTTTAGACCACTTGGGAGAATATGGAATTTTAAAGATTGCTAACCACAATTAATTTATACTTAAAAAATACATAAGTACCTGATGCTTTGCGAAATATTCGATGATAAAATGATAATTAAATAATGTTGGAAAGGCACACATAAGCCTCTTCCTCGACTGATTCTTAAACATAACATTCTCAAAACATACTCCACATCGTCAGTTTGGAACAAGACTGTCATAACTCAAAAAATGTAAATTTTCAGGAGAGCTCGGTAAAGTTTTATAAATAATCTCACTCTACATATTGGAAAATAAATAAATATATAATGTTTGAATCATGTTAAAATGTTTTGTGGATAGTTCTTAAAATTTTTAATTTTTGTTTATTTTGATTTTTGGCACTTTGTTATTGTTATTTTTGTTAAATAATTCCGAGTTGTGACTCTCTTTCACATATTTTTTACAAGTTTTTCAACATGAGTTTAGGTAATAAAATGAAATACATTTCTAATAAACTAAATTATTTTATTAAAGTAGACTAAAATAATACAATTTTAAAGATTATTATAAAATATTTATAATACTGCGCAAAATATTACGGTTTATTGTATGAAATGGGAACAAAAAAGTTACTTAGCTTATGAGAATGACTGGTCTATTTAAAGATGTGACAGTTTTTGCATATAAATACACATAAACTTATTGATATTATTTCGACTTGTGACACTCTTTTCCAAAATTAGCTCATCTCATCTTATTAAACGTCACAGCACCACTAATTGGGTGTATTCAGGTAATTTGCAGCGATCCAGTGCTGCAGCCCTTTTCAGCTTGAATTCGCTGAATAACTTTCGGTATGATTGACAAATGTCAGTTGCAAAAGTGATGAATGACATTTGACTTAAATGGTTGTTGTTGTTAGATTACATTTATGGTTTGGGGCAGAAGGTGTAAAAATAATTAATTTTACCGTGTTCTAATCTAAAATAGTTCCTATTTCATTTCTCAGATATTAACATGAACAAACAAGATACCTAACTTTCTCTAATATTAATTTTTTGGCTAAATTCAACTTTTCTTAAAATTTGACTTTTAACCGCTTTTTTATAACGTCAAAACTTTCAGCGGTCCAGCATATGAAAATACATGCTTTACTGCTTTAAAACAGCGCTACAGCGAACTGGCCGTGTATTGTTTATTCAAGTAACCGCTGCGTCAAAGCGCTGCAGCGCTGAAGTTCCCTGAATGCGCCCAATGTGACAGTTTTGTCTAAAGCACAAAACCAATGTTGGAGATGTGACATTTCAACGCAGCGCCATTTGACGGTTATTAAGCAAAGTTCACTTGTAACTCTTTTACACATAAAAATATGCAATATTTGGAGTTGATACACCACTAAATCTTGAAAAATGAAAATTTTGAGTTGTGACTGTCTTGTTCCAAACTGACGACATATCCAATTATTTAAATTTCTTTAGGAATCGAAAAGATCTTCTCGTATAATAGTATATTAAGTATATTTCAAAATTATATGCGTATAATTACTGTTTCCAGAATAATTAGAATTTCATGTTGCTTTAAACATATCTCAGTAGTATATACAGGGTGTTTCCTAACTGGACAGCCAAAATGAAATGTCATATTATGTAAAATCGAATTTTAAACATAATAAAGAGTAACTTTTTTTCAAATTGGGCTTCGTTTAGGAGATATTCAGTTATAAAAATAATTGAGTAATTGATAAATGTGGATTCACTGTTAGAATTTGTTAAAGAAAAGTCTTAAATTTCACAATCCTTTATTTAAATGTGATTATTTTTTACTACGAGTTATAAAAATATTGTATTAAAGTAAATAATAAAACAAACAACAAACATTATTACAAAGTTAAGAACTACAATAGATGTTCAAAAATGCCACCATTTACATTGACACATGCCTGGCAACGCAAAACAAGTGAATTATAAACTGCTTCAAAATTTACAGTATGTTGTATATTATGCACTGCATTTAAAATTCCACCTTGTAATGTTCAATAGTGTTAATAGGTTCTGCATAAACTAATTGCTTTAGGTAAGTCCATAGGTAAAAGTCAAGGGGATTAAGGTCCGGTGACCTTGCAGGCCAATGAACGGGACCGCCCCTTCCGATCCATCTCCCATTAAAATTATTATTGAGCCACTCCACCACATTTCTTCCAGCATGTAGCGGTGCCCCGTCATGCTGATACCACATTCTGTTTTGCAGACCAATAGGAATATCATCTAATAAATTTTGCAACTCATTTTCTAAAAGTGCCATGTATGCGTCACCAGTTAACCGATTAGGCAAAATTTGAATAGGTAGTAATTGTCCATTGAAAATACCACACCAGGTGTTTATAGAAAATCTTTGTTGGAAACCTCTAATTCTAATTGCGTGTGGATTTTGTAAAGACCACGTATGCTCGTTTTGAGTATTGTTACTTCCATTCCTCGTAAACATTGATTCATCTGTCCAAAGTTTTTCTCTAATAAGTTAGGATTTTGTTCATTCTGTTTAAGTAGCCAATGACAAAATGCTAACCGCTGTACCTCGTCGCCTGGGGGATGCAAGTGATGGACTTTTTGATGGTGATATGGATATAACATTTCTCGATTAAGAGTTTTCCAAACAAACTTGTGCGGCAATTGTTACTGTGTGGAAATGCTTCTAGTACTGGTCGTTGGATCATCAAGTACTGCATCAATAATGGCAATTTCTTGTACAGCAGTGTGCCGTTGATGTGGACCTCTACTACGCCGTTCATTAATTCCAAACTCACGAAGGCTTCGAAAAGCATTCGAAAAAACTGTACGGTAAGGTTGCCGTCTATTTGGATACCTTATACTATATTCCCGACACGCAGCTCTAGTGTTACCATCACAGTACCCATAAACGTAAATAATATCAGCAAGTTCTTCGTTACTAAACTGCATTTTAAAAGAAACACTAACATAAAAGTCACTCAACGTTATACAAAAATAATTATATCCTTGACTATTCTGAACTTCACTTGTTCCGACACCTCATTGCCTATCATTGTTCTAGTTTCATGGATAGCTTTTCCTTTGACGACACAATCACATTTGTGTTGGCTACCTTCCATTCTTTTCACGATTCTTGACAGAATAATTTAAAATTTTTCACTGTCTCTAATGCTGTAATTATCGCTTCATATGATTTTTTTTTAAAATAGTTCACTGTCCGTGTCCCTTAACTGTGAAATTATTCCTACACTAAAACAAATGCGCTTTATTCATTAATAGAATTCTAAACACATTTAAAAATTTATTTCCGATAGCCTGTTTCATTCTAAAAAAAAATGTCTCTTGAATTTTTTGCCCAAAATAAACCAGTTCGCAGCAAAAAATTATTTTACGAACAAGTAAATGGTAAACAAATAATAAGACAAAAAGTTACGTTGGAAATAAATTTTAGGGGTTGCGTTTTCCACCCCTTACAACCATGGGGTAAACCAAATCAATTACTGGCTAAGTTTTTGGTAGTAGAAAATGTCAGGTTAATTTCAATATTGTAACTTGTTTCGTGCTTGTGAAAAAAATTGTTAAACAAATTTTATGTACCCCCTTTAAGGGGCTGTATCTTAACAAGGGATGCTCCAATGAAGTTTATTTATATGAAAGATCCTATCTTTTTTTCGATGAGGAATCACCCCCTTAAATGTTTTACACTTATTTAGTTGCACCCTGTATATATACTATGAACATTTTCTAATATCACTTAAAGAGGAGATTTATTAGTTATTATAATCTGTATTTAATATGATGTGAACATACAGGGTGTCCCAAAATTAAACGGCCATACTTAAACAACAAATGGCAATGCTTTTCTGAATAAAAACAAAATATTTAATGAACAAGTCCGGAAATGCTCAATGTAAAAGCTACAGGGCGTCAAAATTATTAAAAAACAGTTTAGTTATCTCCAGTGGCGTAGCCAGAAATTTGACATGGGAGGGGTTCAGTGAACAAAGTATTTCAGACTAGATTTTTTTAATGAAAAAAATAAATAATTTTTAATAAATTGAAACAATAAAAAGTTAATAAAAAACATGTAAATAAGAAACAGGTACGAACAATATTTGTTACAAAAATGACAAAAATAAAATTAGAACTTAGTTGCAGGTTGAACCCTAATGTAAGATTGCCGTAGGAGATCTAGTTCACTGACCGCGTTGCTAAATCTTGGCGAATAGAGTGATTGCAGGTTTGTAGTGAGACATTACCTATATAACCCAACCAATGGGGGGGGGGTTCTGAACCCAAAAAAACCCCCGTGGCTACGCCACTGGGTATCTCACAATTCTCCGAAATGGAAATAAACTAAAAGAACTTTTTGAGAATATATGGATAACCTAAAAGGCAATAACATTAGATATAGGTGCAGTGTGCTCCAGGTATGGCAAAGTGTGTCATCGAACGTTTAATTTTCGATTAAAAACAGGAAAACTAGATTACTTTTAAATGTAAATAGTACATTTTTATATCATAGGTCACTCAGATCTACTTTTCACCTCTGAAATTGGTCAGATTATGTTTTTTTAATATTATTAATTCATTAAGCATTTCTAGACTTGTTGATTAGAGATTTTTTACTAAGGGCAACACTGTATAATTTTATGATTATATGTACTAAACCTATTATTGTCCCTCTTTTTATCATTAGTGAATTAAACATGTTTCGTTTCTCATAAAAAAAAACAAAAACAGAAAATCTATCTTACCACTGGAGCAAGTCGCATCCCTGCAAAATTTTCAATACCTACTAAACAAACTAATTGAAGATATTGTCTGAAGCTATTTATTTGTGGCATAGTTTTAGTTTTTCTTTAGTTTTTTTGGGTTTTTGCCACACTTCTGAAAAAATAATAAAGATTAATTAAATAAGCCTTTGCGCCAAACGGAACAGTCAAGGGTTATTTTTGAAACTATGTTTGCCTAACCAAAAAATCTCACACTGAAAAAGCAGATAAGTAAAAAATAACAAAAATCACATCACTATCGCGCACTTCCGTATTGTTGACGTTGGAAAACCTCACTGTTTTCGTTCTCAAAATCGTATTAAAAATGTTAAACGTATGTCAAGTTTGACAGTTTAAAATTTGTTTATCTGCTTCCTGAGAGATGTTAAATGATTTTTATTTTATTGTTACTTACTTCTTCTTGATACAACTGTAGCCAACAAGGATCGATGTTCACTGAACAGTTTGACACACACTTATCTCCGTTCAACAAAATAATCGCGGTCTCTTTTAATTTTCTTTTTGTTGAGTTATCTTCCTTCTCTAAAATTTTTGCCGAACCCCATTGAATTAAATAACCGTTTTCCCAAGCGTGTACACTTATGTATAATAGCGGGTTTACACATGCATGGATTTAGTGCCTACCAGTTGTTCCTGGTGCGCCAGTAAAACAAAATTGCATATGTAAATCTCTACTGGCGCGCCATTTTTATCAGTGCACGCACGAATGATAAAAGTTAGAGCATTCCAACTTTTCTATGTGCCAGTAATGACTATCAGCTCGTGCAAAGAAAGTTTGCAGATGTAATAGCGGGTTTGCACATACATGGATTTAGTCGCGCGAGTGGTTACTGAAGCGCCAGTAAAATAAAATTTTATCTGTAAACTTCTACTGGCATGCACTAATAAAAATGGCACGCCAGTAGAGGTTTACACACGCAGTTTAATTTTACTGGCGCTCCAGTAAGGGCCGGCGCAAAATGAGACGCAGCGTGACTCACGGCGAGTTTTTGTGAATCTAAGTAATAATACGAGGGTTGTCCGTAAATTAAAGTCTCCAATGTTTTTTCAAATAGTAAACATCATTTTATTGCAAAACTAAGTATATACTCTGAAAGCTTGGACTTTCAGCTATTTTTCCACCTAGTCCCCGTCACGATCAATGCATTTTGGAGTCGTTCTGGGAGCTTCTTCATACCCGCGTCATATCACTCCCCTGCCGACTCGCGCAGGAAGGTATCGACGGCTGCCTTCAGCTCTTCGTCGCTGGAGAATTTCATTCCTCCTAAGTGTTGTTTCAGGTTGGGAAACAAATAGTAGTCACTAGGGGCCAAATCAGGGCTGTAAAGAGGATGGTCTATGATTTCCACAAGAAAATGCTCCTCAACTTTCGTCACTGACTCGTCCGAAACTGATGGACGCACGCGGCCGGCCTCGTCATGCACGTTTGTACGACCGGCTGCGAACTCTACACCACATTTTTTATGTCCATACACTTTTCTCCATACATATCGGTCAACTGACGATGAATTTCAATAGAGAGCAAGACCCCTTAAACCACAGAAATCTAGTCACCGAACGCAATTCACACTTAACGGGAGCGTCGATTTTTCCTTCCATGCATCGTTAACGACTGCTAAGCCAAGACTACAAGACTGACCGTCACAGCGAGGTAGTGACCAGCCAGATTAGTGGTGGGGGAAGCAATGAACATGGTACTGTTTTAGGGGAGCTTGTTGGACCTTAATTTATGGACAACCCTCGTAGGTATTGCGCCTATTTCTTCGCATCGCTACGTGACGCAGTTTTGGCTCAACGTGATCCTGCGGAACGCAGTGTAGTTGCCGCAGTTTTCTTTAGAAATCACGGCGCGTGTTTGAAAACATGGAAGAAAAATTAATCGAGGCTGTGCGAATTCGACAAGTTTTGTACGATACAAGCCATGTTGTCATTTTTTTTAAATAAAAAAATAAATAAAGTATGGCGTCCAAAAGAAAATTTGTCCAAAAATGTTGATGGTAAAAAGTTACTAGTCTAAAATGTGTAAAAATGTTTTTAAACATTTTTCGTATGACCGATAGTTTACCTGATAAATGCTAAAAACAATTAACCCCGTTTTTTCAAGATGGCGGCCGAAGTTGGAGGGTTGCGACCCCACAAATTTCAAGTTAAGCTTTTTTGACCCCCCCCCCCCCTCACATCTAAACAATAGAATTGCGACCTCTAAAAAATGCAATCCCAAATGTAACTTCAATGGACTATAGGGAAAGTTCACTTCACAGCGCTGTAAAACCCAAACTAATGAATATAATAAAAAAAGTATATAATAAAAATCCTTCGTTGAAAACCACTACAAAAATGCTCTGATGTCATTTTTTTTAAATAGAAAAATAAATAAATTATGGCGTTCAAAAGAAAATTTGTACAAATTTCTCACTGACATTTTATGACTACGCATCTGGGTGATGCCATTTCGGACTCAAACTCGTCTTCTGAATCAGATTCAGAACTAAATTGAGAATCAATGAGTGCAGTAGCAGTTGTCATTTTTCAGTAATGTGGCCTGCCTGCGAAGTGAAAACTGCAATCGTATTTGCGCGGTACCCGCGCTAGCAGAGTCCTCCTTCAGAAAACTCACCGTGACCCACGTCACCTCACCAAGTTGCGTCTCATTTTGCGCCGGGCCTAACTATTGGCGCCACTAAATCTATGCATGTGTAAACGCGCTTTAAACCTATTCATGCACATCAGTAGTTACGCACTAGGTTACCAGATCAGGTTTTGTTTAGTATTTGATTTGACGTTTGTTTGTAATATTATACGAAATGAGTTAGAAGTGGAATTCGGAAAAAATCATTGAATTTTTAGAGTATTACGGACAATGTCCTTGTTTGGGGGACCCAATTTGTTTAAAAATAGAAATGTAAGAGATTATGCTTATGAAAAGACCACAAGAAACGTAAATAGTGATTACTTTCATTCTTCTGAGGTCAAAGTTAAAATATACACGTTAAAGACAGAAATATAATCATTATGAAAACAAATTATTCTATTAATACAACTGTTATACAGGGTGTTAAAAAAAGAGTGTAAAATATTTTAGGAGGTAATAGTATGAACCAAAATAAGCAGAAAAGTATTAATGAACATGGGTCCGCAAAGTAACGGTTGCGGAGATATGGACCACTATTCGTTTTTCAAACATTTTATTTTATTAGGAATAAACCGACAAAGGAAGCTATTAACAAACAAAAAACAAAGTTACAGAAGATTTTCAAAGTGCCCTCCGTCCATTTCCGAGCAGGCACGACATCTTTGTCTCAACGATATTCGACCTCTTTCGAAAACACCCTCCTTGGTTTGGATTTCTTGACACTTTTGATAGCTGCAGCTGTCTCAGGCTATTTACAGGAGTACCATACACTAATGTCTTCAAATATCCCCAAACAAAGAAATCTAGAGGGCACAGATCAGGCGATCTTGGAGGCCATAAACCACATTTGTTACCTCTGATTCAAAGGAATGTTTTCCAAAAACTCATACAGTGCGTTCTGCAGAAAGTTGAGGTAAGCAGCGCCTGTTAATCGGTTTGGTAAAACAACAGGACCTAGAAACCTGTCACCTACAATACCCATCCAAATGTATCCACATAGATGGATAGGAAGGGCCGGACCTGTTTTATGGCCTCCAAGATCGCTTGATCTGAACCTTCTAGATTTCTTTGTTTGGGGATATTTGAAGACATTAGTGTATGGTACTCCTATAAATAGCCTGGAAGAGCTGCAGCTACGGATTAATCAAAAGTGTCAAGAAATCCAAACTAAAGAGGGTGTTTTGGAAAGAGTTCGAATATCGTTGAGACGAAGATGTCGTGCCTGCTTGGAAATGAACGGAGAGCACTTTCAACATCTTCTGTAACTTTGTTTTTTGTTTGTTAAAAGCTTCCTTTGTCGGTTTATTCCTAATAAAATAAAATGTTTGAAAAACGAATAGTGGTCCATATCTCCGAAACCGTTACTTTGCGGACCCATGTTTATTAAGACTTTTCTGCTTATTTTGGTTCATACTGTTACCTCCTGAAATATTTTACACTCTTTTTTTAACACCCTGTATACAGATTAGGGTATTGATCTTTATACAACAAAATCTTTCCTACAGTGACGGATCGCCGGGTGAAGCAAGTCAAATAGTTATGCCCGTTTAAGTTTTAAATATTTATCATTTTACATGATTTATTATTTTATGACAAAATGCTTTACAAATCCGAAAAACCAAAATGCAAGTGCCAACCCTTTCATGTTTTATTTGCCGCGAATTGTAACGCCATACCCACGATATTTATACATGTGTGACCTTGAATTTGCCTAGCTGTTACTATGTCCTCAGCTTCGAGTATGCATCGTTAGTCCATTGAAAAGTTACATTTGGGGTTGCATTTTTTAGAGGACGCAATTTTATTGTTCAGATGTGAGGGGGGGGGGGGCAAAAAAGCTTAACTTGAAGTTTGTGGGGTCGCAACCCTCCAACTTCGGCCGCCATCTTGGAAAAGCGGGTTGTTGTAAAAAAATAACAAAGATATTAAAGAAAATCAGTAAAAAATTTTGGACACAATTTCTTTTGGACGCCATAATTTATTTATTTTTTTATTTAAAAAAAAATGACATCAGATCATAACATTGTATTGTACAATTGTATTGTCTTGAACAACGCTGGCGCCTTTGTTAAATTGCATCAGTATTCTCAATATGAACGATTATGTGGTAAGTTATTATTTAAAAAAACTCTTCTGTGTGCCCTGCCTCCTTATTAATACGGTAATTATTTACAACAGCGGAAACCTGTCCATTCTT
Source organism: Monochamus saltuarius (assembly GCA_025584915.1). Lineage (NCBI taxonomy): Eukaryota > Metazoa > Arthropoda > Insecta > Coleoptera > Cerambycidae > Monochamus > Monochamus saltuarius. The sequence continues at coordinate 39,079,070 of CM046721.1, read as the reverse complement.
AATTAAAAAATTCTTACCTCCCTGTTTTAGAGGGTGCTGAACACGAATCTAATATTAGTTTTTTCGGACGCGTCTGATTTTAAAAAAAAGTTGCACATTATGTCTCTGAAATCTTCATTTCATGACATCACATTGTCACAATAAATAGGCGGTATATTGCAATTTCAACCTAATGTAATGTACCTATAAATAGAGGTTAAAATTTTGAATTATTTTTCGAAAACTAGACTCGACCGCAAAAAACTAATTTTAGATTCGTGTTCAGCACCTTCGAAAATAGGGGGGTCGGAATTTTTTAATTAATTAACCTTACTTATATGCACCAAATTACAATTAATTGTATTGTTATATTGATTTTTGGAAGATCTACAGGGTTAACTATAACTCAGTACAAAAATTTTAACCACGTGCTCAGGAAGGTCTAAAAGACAATAGAAAATTTATTTCGGAATTCTAGCTCGATGTTTAAAAAATGGGGTAAAACCCTCTTTTCCCACGGAAAGTCGACGCCTATGACAATCAATCATCATCCGTCATGGCTAGATATGTCAACTACTGGTCCTTTTTTCAACATTGTGAAGTGTAGAAACGACGAAACGAAACAAATAACGTAAATATAATATACGGTTACGGTACGCTAATTAGTTTAAAATAATTTTTCAGTACTTGTTTTTCGCAAATTTAATTTTTTGCGTATTTTATGTAGATTTACAAACATGTATTCAAATGCCTAGATGACGGATAAGGTGCTGATTTATGGGAATGTGACAAGTGCATATTATCGTGCGACAGCCTTAAAGACGTTTCCCGATTATACAAAATATTTTCTGAATACTTCTTGAACCACATCGAACAGCTGTTTTATGCCGTGGCGGTAAACGTGTGGCAGTGTTTTTATGTATTTGTGTACATTTACGTGTATTTTGTTGTTAACCTTTGTGCTTTTTCCCGACGTAAGTAATCGACCTGGTCAAGACCGCCAAACCAAGTAGGTACCTCGCTTTACACAAAAAGAACGATCGAGGGAAGGAGAGATCCACAGGAAGTACAAAAATCTTTGCAGGTTTTAATTTAAACAAGTAAGAACACAGAAGATGATTCAACATTCTTCATATCTCTTCAAGTATCAGTCCTGGAAATAAATATTAGTAAGGTAGGTGTTGCCTCTCTGTGCTACCATACCGTATTTCTCATTAAATCATTAAATACTAATCTACATTTTGTAGATTTTTTTTCTTTCAAAGTGGCTTAAATTGATACCTTTGACTGGCAGAATATACCTAACTTCGCAGCTGACAGAAGGTCAGTGACGGCGATAAATAGGGATTTAATATAGTTTAGAAAAAAAATTTTTTTGGCTTTATAAATAAGTTTGAAATTTTTTTGAAGGGTGATTCCATTAATTCTTATTGTTTCCTATCCCCTCTTAAAATATTTGTACTAAGTCATAGTTAACCCTGAATAAAATGTAATTTGAAAAATTTAATGTATAGTACCTTTTCCCAGAACACTATGTACAGAATATTTTTATGTTTTGTATAAAATTATTACAGAGTGTAAGTTCATTCTAAATCAGATGAGTGTAACAGTGTTCTATTGTGTAACATATTACATAAAAGTAATAAGTATTTTTTTAAATAGGTGCCTGCTAGATATCTTCATATTCATAAGTGTATAGTTACAGGTTACCGTTTAAATCAAATTATTGTGATTTAATGCTGTATTAAAGCACAAATATTTATTCTTTAACTCAAAAATATAAATTATATATGAACGAACTTATTATAATTCTGTAACAGAAAATTGCATGCAGACGTTGAAAACTACTAAGCATAACAGTATAATAATAACAATGCAGTCTATAGCAACTCTATAACTTTACCTTTCCTCCATTTTACTATTGCTTACTATATGTAATTCTAATACATGAGGGTGGAGTTTCTTTAGATTATTTATTTCCTTGTCTTGGCAGAAATGCGTATGCGCGGTTTATATGTTTGCGTATGACAACGAATGTGAAGAATTTTATTTTATAAGAAGCCATGTTGAATATTTTACTTCCAATAGCAAGGCTTTCTTCGAGCGAATGATAAATTATTTATGGGTTCGGGTAAGAAAAGGTAGTAGAAATAATGCATTGGAGCGAAATATAAAAGTACGCATGTGAAGTATTTCGTTCCCTTTGTAAATTTTACGCCACGCTAACGTAATGAAATATTCATTTACATGGAAAATATTCTTAATAGTTAAAACATACGAATGTATTAGTTGTAGATGATAATACTTATACTCCGAGATTGATTGTTCAATATTATTTGCCAGAAGTGAGAATACTTAAAATATTATATATTATATACCTAGTATATAGATATAGTAGGATGAAATTATACTAAACGTCCGATAAATATATATATTTTTACTTAATTTTATTAATTATTTAATTAATACCTTAAACACTGTCATCAATGTAAATTTCTGAAAAGATAAATGTTTTAAAATTTTATTTGTAGACTATGTTTTTTTCTATAGAAAAATTTATTTTTACCTTTTGATTTAAAAAAATTACAAAAGCATAACAATATGCTGTTTTTTGTGAATATTACGGTTAACAGATGCCTAGATTATCGTGTTGCTTAGGTAGGTGATACAAATTACATTCATACAGTAAAAAGCTTGATAGTACGAGATGTGTAAGTACTAAGTATAACGATTAATGGGAACTGAGAGGAAAAACGAAGGAAACATATCAGTGTACTTAGTAGGTAATTATAACTTGCATATTATTTTTCGCCTTTTTACATTGAATATACGAGTTGTAGCTTCGTGTACTTATGTTTCATATTAGCTACTTCATTTCAAAGAACTATGGGGTTAAATTTATAAGAAATAGCCCAGTTACGCAAAGACTACCATTATCTTTACCTAATTAGTTTCAGATGGAGAAGCTATTGGGGGCTTACTTTCAAGAACAGAGATGAGGAGACATATGTCAGTATTTGTAGGAAAACAGAATGAATATTAAACATATTCATTTCACCTTGTGGTGTGCAGAAATTAAAAATGTCTACGAAAATGTTTCGTCTCACTTCTAGGTCGGAACCTAGAAAACAAAGTGCTGTTATGGAAGCAGGTTGACTTACATAATTACGTTAATCATTGATTAAAATATTCGATAAGATACTGAAGAAGCCAGATGCCAAGATTAGTTTTTATTCGTGCGACAGATACCTAGATGAGAGACGAGGAACATTTTTCTAGAACACATTAGATTTTACAATTAGACTGCAATGTAGGTCGAGCCGCTTAGGCCGAGCAGGAAGTGAGCAGACCACTTATATCTCACCTGCACTCAGTTTATATGTGAACATACATATGAAGGAATAGCCAGTTCAATTGTCGATCACCTCAGCTATGGCATACTGATGAGGGCTAACAAGCCCGAAACCGGTCTATGTCTGGTGGTGTGTCCGACAAGGGTTCTTGGCTGTTCACACAGATACTTCAGGAGTAATTCAATGCCGGTTAGTTATCGTTATTTATGTGCAATAAAATATTTTATGGCATAATATTTGACAATTCAATGACAATTCATAGTTTTGACGTTTACCGATGTTAGTTTCTTCTGTGTAAGTCTGGCTCAAGGCTACACACATTTAACATGACAAAACAACGAAATTTGGGCACTCTTTGGAGGCGTTTTTTATGTTAAATTTTAAAATTTTTGAAAGTTTATTTTTCAGAATGTGTTCATAATTAAGTATATTTCAATTTAAATATAAGTTTTAGCGGGGTTGACTACCAAAAAATCTAAATTAAATCGATTTCCTGAAAAATGGAACACTCTGTATACAAATTGATGTTATTATCAGATTCTACGCGCCATCTAGTGTCTGTATAACAAATTTCATCGCTGGCTGTGATGGTTTCTGAGATATAAGCACTGAAAGTCACTGAAATTAACCAGGTAGAGCAGTCACATAATAGTTCAAGAATTTTTGTTTGTTCTAACCTAAGTTTACTTCCTCGACCACCTGTCGTGGCTGAGAGAAGTTTTTTTTCAAAATTTTTGTAATATGTTTGAGTAATCGGTGTTCATCTGGTTTTTTGAATAGTTTCTTTGAATATTACATGTTATGTAAGAAGTTGTGACATTGTGATAACGTTTTTTTGAAGTTTTCTGTTTTGATGGAGGGTTGCATTGCACTTTTATTAATCTCAATCTTTTTCGTAAAATCGACGATGTACATCTACAAAAACTTGTGCATTTGGAATTCTTCTATTAGGGAAGCGCGTTCGGTACTCTCGAACTGACGCGTGGAAATTTCCGTCACAGAAACTATAAACATAATGTATATCGGCATAATCAGCATTTGTAAACGATCTTGGCATTTTTTCTTAGCACTAAAAATGCTCTTTAATACTTTTGACAATGATTTTCACAAACGTCAGTTTACACAAATCACTGAGTTTTCATGAGGTGCTATAACGTTAAATGAAATTTACGCGGCTGGTGCGCTACACTGTCACCAATTTCTTGGAATATCTCAGAAACAAGAACAAACGTCGAAAAAAAAACTGGAGATGAAAAAGTTTCGAAATTAATCAGGTCAAAGTGGTGTGTAGATGTTTTATTGAAATTAATTTTTTTTTTGTAGTTTTGAAATAAAGTAAGAGGGGGGTAGCATACAAAATCTAAGAGGGGTAGGTAGTTCAAACTTAAGAAGCTTATGTAAGATTATAAAGAGTGTTTGTGTTCCGAATTTCACTTAAATCAGATAAGTGGTTCAAAAGTTATGAGGGTAAAACGAGAAAAAAATTCCTACTTCACCGCCCTCTATCTCGGAAACGATGCGTTTTAGGAAATAAGTTTATATTACAAATGAACATTATTTTAACCTGTTCTATCGATTCCTGAAGTTATCAAGATTAAAGCTGAATCACCCTGTATTATATATATATATATATATAGAGGTATGTATGTATATGTAATATTTGAAATCAAAAAGTATTATAGGTACATGCTTCCATTTAACCACAAAAGTAAGTAGCAGGTACTTCAACATCAAACGCCTCGTCTTGAATGCATGACGAGAATGAAAAAGTCTCCCCCTTATGTGAACTAAATAAAGTTGGCTTCGAGTCCCGGTTACCAAGGCAACACAGTTCCCAGCAGGTTAAAACCTTATTGGATATGTTCATCATTTTATTTTATTTTTCCACTTTTTCTCAGCATTTACATTTTCCATCTAGAGCTTCCATTTTCCAATGCGCGCCTCATTTGGATATTGTATCTGATACTGGAACCGAAGCGAGATTGCTGTTCTCGAGGTTTGAACTCGTTTGCCACATCACATACAAATTTACTAGTAAGAACAGCAAAGCGGTGGAACCTTATTTTTACCAAATTTGAAAGTTTTAATATATAATTTTTGTTTATAATGAAATAAGATCTAATAACGTGTCTGCAAATTTCATGCGAAATAAGCAATAAATGTATTTACAGTTATATTTTTATATGAATTATGTTGTATTAAGTTATTCTCTGTAATATAACGACAAAAACAAGTTATATACAGACGTGTAAGTGTAAAATAACATTAGGAAGTTGTTCCTTGAATCTTTTTAGTTTTCAAAATTAAAGGTCTTTATAGGAATATTTATTTTAATTAGCTCCACACTTATAGTGGTTTTTAGGCTTTCACGGCTGGTGCTATCATTAGATACAGTGATTTTCCGGGTTGTTATACCGTAATCTCGGCAACTAGTCATAAACAGAATTAAAGTGGCACATCTCTAGCATTAACCGGGATCCTTTTACCTGCCCTGGTTGTTCTCAGGCTAAGCTCTGTGGTAACGGACCCGCTATCGGTATCTTGGCGCCCGTGCATATAGTGATTTCGGTTCCTATTATTGGTATTACGACTGATGAACTAAAACAAAAATAGCAAATTATATTCTACATGTAATTATTTAAAAAAGTCTAATTATAGCACGTGGTCACCATTTGTACTTTTAAATGAATAGATTTTTTGTGAAATTTTCTTACCAAATATTCCTCGAGTTTAAATTAATAAGCGGAAATTTAAGCACTAGGTATATTATAACTGAAGAGTTTAGGCGTATTGTAATATGTCGGCCACTCCTTAGCCTACATTGACACTGCACGCTTTGCGAAGTTCTAATTTGAGTGCATGTTCACATTACGCGTTATCCGGTAGCGTAAATTGTATGCACTTAATTTTATTGTCAGACAGCATTCGCGCAAGGGTATTACAATTCACCTCAATGTAAACCGTCATATTATACATATGTAATAAGACTGACGGTATGCCAGGCGAAATGGAGAAATTTTTGTGTAGTTACTATTATTATTATTACTATTTAGAGCCAAAGTACCAAATATTTTAAGATGCGTGAGGAAATACAAATATACCTACTTTTTTCTGCATTATTATTCTCATATCATCTTCATGAAGTGAAAAGCACTTTTTTGGTAAATGAACGGATCCCTTATGTTCTTGATTATTTTGTGTTGAAGTCTGAGTTCAGCTCTAAATAAAGAATGGATATTTAATGATAAAAACCGTAGTTACAAATGCATTTTTTACTTTTTTTACAGAATACGAAAATAATGTTAAAAGCCTTTAAGGTATTTAAATTTTAAAGGATTTGTTATAGAATAGTCCTTGATAAAATTTGACTACCTGATGAAAAAATAAACATTTAGTTTTTTTGCAAAACGTATTCTTAAATGGATAGTATTAAGAGGAGAGAGAAAAAACTACAATATCCTTCAAGTAAATAAAACTCAAATTACAAAGCCCGGTTTTCGGCCCCTTTTGTTAAAAAAAAAAAAATTCGCCAGTAAGTATAGGTCATAAACAGTCGATTTGACCCTAAATATAACCTCAAATACGAGAACCATTTTTACATTTTCAATACCATCCTTGGATAGGGTCAAATCCTTCGTTAGTATAACGTATCCAAAGTTGATACTGATGTGTATGGCTGGATTGCATTTTGACACTCAATATACCATCTTCTTCTTTGTGAACATACATTGTATAATAATTGTCTTCATCATCATCATTATCAGCGATTCTACCACCTAAGTGCTCTAGAGTATAAGATGCTGCTTGCTTCAGTTGATAAATTCCGATGGTGAGTCTATGCAGATCAGTCAATGTTAGACGAGGAAAGTCTTGGAGTGAAGAACCGTCGACTTTATCCCATAATATGTAAAAGGGTCAAGGGTAGTAGTCTGGCAAATAGTCACTTACAAGGCGTTTATGCTACCTTATTATTCTGTCATAGGGACTGTGGAGTGAAAAAAAGGGGGGGGGGGGGTATTTGAGGTTCCGGTTAGGGTCAAATCAACTGTTTATGACCTATAGTTACTGGCGAAAAAAAATTTTTTTTTAAACAAAAGGGGCCGAAAACCGGCCTTAGAGGCCCTCCTCCTTTAGATCATATTTTTGACAAAAAAAACAGTGGAAAATATTAGTTTAATAGAGAAAAAATGTTAATCTCTGATTAATATTTCTTATCTTAGATTGGTCTACCTTGTAGACACAAACATGGAAAAGAGAAGGATGAAATAATAATTATTATTTTTGCTAATAACCCAGTTACTGACTAATCAAGCTGACCATGCCCTTGATAAAATTTTACTGCCTGATGTAAAAGTTGACACTTAGTTATTATTGCACAGCGTATTCTTAAATGGATGGTATTAAGAGGAAAATTACAGGAAAAGCTACACTATACTTCCAGTAAGTAAAACTAAAATTATTTGAGAGTTTAAGATTATATTTTCGATAAGAAAAGAACGGAAAATGTTAATTCAATAGAGACAAAATGTTAATCTTTGATTAGTAATTGTTGGCCTAGGTTGATCTACCTTATAGACACAGAGACGTAAAAGAGAAGGAAGAAGTAAACATTATTGTTATACTAATAACCCAGCATAGTTACTGACTTATGCGTAGCCAGCAGTCTCATACATCAAATTTTTAACCAAGTTGACCATGTCTTTGACAAAGTTTTCCTGCCTGATATACAAGTTAACACTTGATTTTTATCGCATTACGTATTCTTCTATTGATTAAAAATTGTAACAGAATAACGTAATAAAAACAAATGTGAAATTGTTGCTTATAAATAAATCATCTTGTCGATTCTTATTATGTTATCTAAGTATAAAAGAGAATAAAATTCTATAAAATTCATACAAAAATTTCAGCTATGAAATATACAGGGTGTTCCGTATAAGAATTGACACAGAGCAGATGCATGTAGGGGGCCCCAAAATATTGTCTGAAGCTATTTATTTGTGGCATAATTTTAGTTTTTCTTTAGTTTTATTGGGTTTTTGCCACACTTCTGAAAAAAAAAAGATTAATTAAATAATCCCTTGCGCCAAGCGGATCAGTGAAGGGTTATTTTTGAAACTAAGTTTGCTTAATCAAAAAATTTCACACTGAAAAAAGCAGATAAGTAAAAAATAACAAAAATCACATCACTTTCGCGCACTTCCACATTATTGACGTTTCGAAAAACTCTCTGTTTTCGTTCTCAAAATAGTAATAAAAATATTAAACAAATGTCAAGTTTGACAGTTTAATATTTTTACTACGTATGTCAAGTTTGACATATTGTCTGAAGCTATTTATTTGTGGCATAATTTTAGTTTTTCTTTAGTTTTATTGGGTTTTTGCCACACTTCTGGAAAAATAAAGATTAATTAAATAAGCCCTTGCGCCAAGCTACTATTTTGAAAACGAAAACAGAGAGTTTTTCGAAACGTCAATAATATGGAAGTGCGCGATAGTGATGTGATTTTTCTTATTTTTTACATATCTGCTTTTTTCAGTGTGAGATTTTTTGGTTAGGCAAACTTAGTCCCAAAATATTGCAATATACTTAACCAAGAATACCTACATACCAAGTTTCAAAAATAACCCTGACCGATCCGTTTGGCGCAAGGGCTTATTCAATTAATCTTTATTATTTTTTCAGAAGTGTGGCAAAACACAATAAAACTAAAGAAAAATCAAGTTTGACAGTTTAATATTTTTACTACTATTTTGAGAACGAAAACAGAGAGTTTTTCGAAACGTCAATAATATGGAAGTGCGCGATAGTGATGTGATACAATGATTTTATGTTTTTTATTTTATAGTTTTATTACTAATAGTCAAATTTTAAAGGCAAAGCCTGACTTTTTGATTTCTTCTAATGAACACTATTTAAATCTTGTTTTAGTTAATGCATTTTTCTTGAAAACCTTAAACAATAAAAAATGTTTTAAATTAAATTCTGAGCGGGATATTATCATTCTTTTTAAATTCGATCAATGGAAAAAAGACAATTTTAGAGGTTATTCACCCTTAATGAACACCTTATAGTGTTTCAATTTACCTAATGTTATAGTCAAAGAAGATCAATAATAAACCTAATTCACGTAATAAATATTTTATGTATCATATGCAACAAATTATTGCGCATCTTTTGGTGCAAAAATCAGCCAAGTCCGACGAATATTAAGGAAAATGGTGGAGTTGACTGGACAAGCACTTGGTGCAAGAATCAGTCAACTCCGGGAGATGTGCCTCCTGATTCGTCTGACATTCCGGGTCCTAGTCGAAGACAAAAATGCTATTCTTTTACGACTAAACAAGGTATTAATAAAAGTAAAATAGTTACTGCTTGTAATACTGAGTAACAAGAAATAGCGGTGCAACATAATACAGAGTCCTTAAATATTCCGACCGTAAAGAATAAAGGCAAAAAGCGGGTTAGAAATGAAAGTAGATGGAAACGAAACGTAATGAAAAATAAGAAGACTATAGGTGAAGAATATATTAATTCGACTAAACTAAAAATAAAAACTAATTCCACAGAAAAATACGGGTCCAAATTGTTACTGTAAAAAAAAAAATGTTTTACTAAAATAAGGGATGCACAAAAACAAAATATACTCAAGCAGTTTTATCAAACAGTAGATAAAACTAAACAAGATATTTATCTAGGAGGATTAATAAGTGTGGTAAATGTGCAGCGTAAGGGGCCAACTACAGGACAAGGGAAAGAAAAAAACAATACCTATATAAGGTAACAATACTAATATAAGGTAACATTTGTGTTGCAAAATACACTACTTGGCATTAAAAGTTTGTTGTTTTCTTTAGATACGTTTGGGAAGCCAGGAAACCACAGCATGTGAGAAGGCATTTTATTCTTTGCATGGGGTAACGAAGCATAGTGTCTCAGATCGCACAGAATCTAGCCCAGAGTCATATTATGTCGCCTCCTGACAATCGTGGGCAGCACTCGAATAGGCCCAACAGAATTAATGAAAAAATAGTGGCGCAAATAGATGAACATATTCGGAGCTTCTCCAGAAGGAAATCCCACTACAGCAGAGAAGATAATCAGAAAAAATATTTTTTTATCATCAGAGTTAAATATCGCAAAAATGCAAAAAAATTATAGATTATTTATAATGTTTCATTGTTGTAAAGATATGTTTTCTTTTGCATTATTTTTTTTATATTTTTTGTTCTCTTACAGTCAATAAATGTTCAAAACACTACTGTTTGATTTATTTGTTTATTTTTCAGAGGTTCGGTACAAGAAACAGTCAACTCCAAAAGCTGTTAATTTTTTTTTTAAACATGTGTTTAAGAAAATGTCAGCCTCTTTTATAATAAATCATTGCTCAGTACTGAATTAACATATATTATTTGACACCAAAACTCAGACAATTTACATTTTTAGAATGTTTTATTGATTTCCCACAAATTATAAAAATTGGAGTTGACTGGTTTTTGCACCGAGCCCTTCAATTGCAATATTTTGGAACCTCCTACATGCACCTGCTCTGTGTCGGTTCTTATGCGGAACACGAGCGCGTCTGTCTCTTCGTGTATGTATATACAATCCTTATGGAATTAAAAATAAGAACAAGTAAAAGCTGCTCTTGGAGGTGTCCTATCCAAAAATATTAGAATCTAAAATAAGTGACTTGGTCATTTCTGGAAAAATATTGTGAGGTACTTCATTCCTTACTTAACCAGGGAAAAATTCATTATCCAGATTTCAACCCAAAAATTTGCATTTAGTCAAAGCATAGATACACATCAGTGGACGAAGATTTTGGCAAAAAAATAAAATTCAAAATAAATATGTTTGGCTAGGTCCAGGAATATAAATTACCTTTTTCTACGTTCATGCAAAAAACAAAACTTTATTGAACTATATTTAGTGGAAAAAGTGGTTCTTTATTGCACTAGTGCAATAAAATGTTTATTGCATTCATCTGTCATTCTACTACAGCGCTTTGTCATCATGACAAACATAAACGGTCAAATCGACGTCACATTTTCTTAGACTTAGTGTCATCTAAATATCATTTTTTGGTGTTTGCATGAACGTAGAAAAAATATTATATGCAACTCGTACAAAATGTGCTTATTGCACTCAACGTGCAATAACGTCGCGTGCAATAAACACTTACTTTTTGTACTCGTTGCATAAATAACTATTTATTGTGATCCCTTGTATATTGATACCACAAAAACAATAGAAAAATTTATATAAAATGTAAAGAATAATTTTTGTCCTCATATTTTTGAGGAAAACCTGATAAGAGGTTATAGGTATATAGGTAGGTTTCTATCAACTATCTAAGTTGATAGAACACTTGACTCAATACATAGCCATGAAATTGCAGGAAACAATATATCATCTTCTTTTAGTTTAGAACCGACAGACTGGGAGCCTTCTGTAACCATTTCACTCATGGACATATTGCTAATTATCATGCCCAAGTCAATACAGAGGAAAGCGTCCACAGAGTAGTGAAAACTGTTCTCGCTTCATATCCTACAAGCCGCTGGAAATCGGTTTTTCTTGAATATAAAGTACTTAATATAATTTAATAAAAAATTGTGTGATGGACACTAGTAAGGACCTCTTAAAATAGTGTCCTTGAAACATATTTAACTTTTTTAGATTGCTAGGGGCGGGCTAAGCTTTACAACTTAATGCATAATTTTTAACAATCTGTATGATAAAGACAATAATAAATCTGGGTAGCTTCAACCTTAGATTAAAAGAGGTACTTGTGTTTATTGTCGATAAAATGAACCGTTTACGAGAAAAAGTTCGACCTATGTTCGCATATTCTGATGAAGTTTTTCTATAATTTTGTTAAGGTGCGTACAGGTTAATACATCGGTTCATAAGTATTAAGTTTGTGTTTTCAGCCAATTATTTTAATTATGAATTTAGTGCATTTTTTGAATATCTATTGATGTATTTTGAACAACCGTATATAGGAAGAATTGAGGTGCTTAGGTATATTACTTTAAAAAATAGTTTAGCAACACAATGTCAAGTTTTTCAAATCTTGAAATAAATAAAGGGTATTTTCAATACAAAAGGAAGAGGAAAAAACTGTAGTTCTGTGTAAATCTATCTTTATCAAAAAGTTTAGTAATTATTTTTTCTTTGAATACAAATACAATGCCGTCGTGAGTAGTCACGTGTTGTGGTTGACTCTGCAATTTGTTTACATTTCTCTGTGTCTATGATGGGTGGTTCTCGAAACGCAACCCGCACTGATGGGATGGATGTCCAAGTCCAGGCTGTATGTGAGAAAATACTTTCATCGAGTGCATTTATGGAAAAAGTTGTTAATAATATCTCTGAGAAGTTACTTGCTTGTATGGATGAGCGCCTCAAGGAGTACTCAAACAAGGTCACTAGAGGAGAAACTGAAATTTGCTATGAGTAAAATTGATGATTTGGAGCAGAAGGCTCGAAGCAAAACACTGAGAGTCTATGGACTTGTCGGTAGGAGTTTACCCCAAGCAGTTGAAATATCTACCGTTTGTTCTTCAAAACTGAATATAAAAGTGACTTCTCAGGATATAGAAAACTCATATTTTTTAAAGCAACCCAAGTATCGGAATGGAGTACTCCATAACTATTAATAATTAATTTTACATCCGAGGGGCTTAGAAATAACATATGTATATTCCAATAAATCAAAATTTAAAGGAACCAAAGTAGTTGTCAAAGAGGATCTTGCACCATCTAGATATAAATTATATGTGGAAGCTGTTAGAAGCTGAACGACATAAAATATAATAATAATAATAATAATAATAATAATAATAATAATAATAATAATAATAATAATAATAATAATAATAATAATAATAATAATAATAATAGGACTTTATTTTGTTAAAATATCCTTCGTAGATGAATGCTAGGCCCACCTGATTATTGTATAGTATTGGTTTTGTATTTAATTCTTTTTTATTTATCTTTAAACTTTTTTTGCTTACTTGTTTTCTTTTCCAAAGTTTATAATTTTTTTATGTTTATAACCTACTAGGTAGTTTGTTTACATTGAAGTGAAGGGGAATTAGACCAGGGTCGATAATTTTTGAAACCAAAAAAAATAATAGTAGAATGAAACCCATTGGAAAAGGAAGAGAATACAACAAAATTGAAAGGAAAAATAATTTACGGGCGATCTGAGGTCGGGAAGTGGAAGGGTGTGAGTTTTTAAAGGTAAAAAAGAGTTTATCTCGATTTCTGGCAAAACTACAAGTCCTATGGAAAAAAGTGGCAAAGTTGTAGGTAATAACAAGATCTACAACTTTTGTATTTACACTTTTTTCACATAACGTCAAGATTTATGTGAAAAATTCAAATAACCAAGATTTTGGTTTTTTATTTTTATCTTTTACAAGCAAATTTTTTTTTTCATGACATTTGGTCAAAACTTACCTTTTTATGTCCCAAACACACTGTAATTTTTTTGATTTAAAATATTTATTTTTTCACCTTATTTTGACTTAATATCGAAAAACCACCCTAATTTTCAATCGAAAATTCTCACGTCAAAATATCTGTTTTTTTAAAAAAAGTCGGTGGGCTTTTTGTTCATTGAAATCTCTACTTTCTGATGGTGTAAAAAAATATACATTACTATGGTAAATGTTCTCATAAAGTGCAAAGAAACGAAAAAATATTGTAGATGTCTTATTAAATATTAACTTTATTAACTTATTTGGTTGTTAATTATAGTAGTATATTTCGACTTGCAATTTTTTTGTTTATCAATGTAACATGGAATCTTACGTTTTTCGAGTAATTAAAGTATAAATTTTAATAAATAGCTCAAAATTGTACATAATGATTGAAAAAAATTTTAAAACACCCCCACTTCCCGACCTCAGATCGCCCGTAAATTATTTTTCCTTTAATTTTTGTTGTATTCTCTTCCTTTCCCAATGAGTTTCATCCTACTATTATTTTGTTCACTTTTTACCATTTTCAAAGGCTTCAGCACTGGTCTAAATTTATAATATGCTTACTTTAAATTTGTATTATCAGAATTGTAGAGGTTTGAGGTCAAAGCTTGATGAATTGTTTCAGAGTACATTGAATAATGAATATGATTGCATTTTGATTACTGAATCATGGTTGAATAATAGTATTTCAGATGGAGAGGTGTTTAACTTGGATATATATAATATATTTAGATGTGATAGAAGTGGTGAACTTACTGGTAAATCTAGAGATGGTGGCGTACTTTTTGCTTTTCAGAAAAAATATGAAACTCTTTCGGTCGACATCTATAAAGACATTTCTGAGTTATTCATAGTAACTGTCAAAATTAGGGATTCAAAGATTCATTTTGCTGGTGTGTATGTTCCTCCTGGAGCAGATATTGAATCGTACAATAAATTATTTCAATATATAGAATCCAAATGTACTATGCAAAATTGTTTTATTGTAGGAGATTTTAATCTGAATTTAATTACTGAACCGTCTGTGAGTATTGATAGCTTGGATACTCTGCACTTGGAATTTGTAAATTCAATAAGTTACTACTCCTTAAGTCTGCTTAATGATGTGCAAAATTCGTTTTATTAAAACACTTGACCTTGTTCTGGCACCCAGTACAGAGTTAGAATGTACTGCAGCTCGAAAAGAAAGTTGTCCATTATTACAGGAAGATAATTATCATCCTGCTCTTGTTATAAATTTTGATTTTTTAGAAAATACTTTTTCTGAAAACGGTGCTGTAAATTTATATAATTTTAAGGCAAATTTTCTCAATATTGTTAATGACATTCAGGGTGTTGACTGGAGGTCGGTATATAATGAACCAGATGTCAATGTGTCGTTAAGTAATTTTTATTATATCCTTAATACTATAATTGATAATAATGTTCCTAAGATTAGATCCCGCTTTAAGAACCGTTTTCCAGTATATTTCTATAGAGAAATCATAGATCTTATTAAATATAAAAATAAACTTAATAAATTACGGAAATGTAGTGAGGTACATAATGAAGAATTTTGTCAGGTGAGGCGCCGCGCCGGGTAAAACTGCTCATAAGGCGTGAATACAAGTATTATGTAAATAGCATTGAAAATAATATTATAGATGATCCTTCAGAATTTTGGAAATATGTAAATTTAAAAAAACAAGAGAGTTCTGGAAGTTTATATCTAAAATACCAAAATGTTGCTGTGCCTCAGGGTAATGAATTGTTTTGCGAATTGCGACCCTATAACACTAAAGTACCTTCTTATAACACTCTTTTTACTAATTACGATTATTACGATGGAAATTCCGGACCTTTTGATCTAACACCCATAACTACAAGTGAATTCATTAATGCCACTAATAGAAGTTAAAACCTAAGCGTGCTTCAGGGATTGACGGTATACCCCCTTATTTGGTCAAGGCGTGCTCTGAATGGTTGCAGAAACCATTACTTTATATTATGAATTTGTCCTTGCGTAAGTGTATATTCCCGGATTTATGGAAGGAGGCAATTATTACTCCGATCTTCAAGAGTGGGGATGAAAATAATCGTCCTATATCTGCGCTGTGTGCCCCAGTTAAAATATTTGAAAACATTATTCATGCTAGAATTTTTTATCACGTTAAGCTAAATATTACTGAGAACCAGCATGTGTTTCATCCCAACAGATCGATTAATACAAATATGTTGGAATTCAATACTAATGTCAATACAGCTTTTCAAAGTGGACTCTAGGTGAATGTGGTATACACGGATTTTAAAAAAGCGTTTGTTAAGGTGGATCATGACGTGTTATTGTGTAAGCTACATCAATTCAGTTTTACTAACAGTGCACTAATATTTTTTAAGTCTTACCTATCTGCGCGTCTTTGTTCCGTTAAATTTAATAATAAAATGTCCGATAAGTTTACTGCGATATCAGGTATACCTCAAGGTTCCAATTTGGGACCTTTATTGTTTATCATGTTTATTAGTGATTTGCCTAATTATTTGTGTTGTAATTGTCAACTGTTTGCAGATGACTTGAAGATATATAGGACAGAACAAGATATGTCAGAGTGCCATTTATTACAGAGTGATGTTGATAATTTGTATATATAGACGGTCAATAATAATTTAATGTTAAATATTAGTAAATGTTCGGTCACGAGACTGACGAGAAATGTAAATACTATTAATTTTGACACTGTGCACGGGGAGACCTTGATGCAAGTTAATCAAATTACTGATCTTGGGATAAGTTACGATTACAAATTAAATTACAAGTCACATATTATTAGAATTACCGCCGAAGCTTTTAAATTATTGGGGTTTATTATTAGACAGAGTAAAAATTTTGATAATATTGTGGTCTTAAAAAAACTATACTTTAGTTTAGTGAGACCTAAATTGGAATACGGGTCGGTCATTTGGTTTTCCCAAGCGATTGCGCATACGATGGGCGTTGAAAAAGTACAGAATAAATTTCTGCGATATATTTATTTTCGTACGCATAATGAGTATCCTGATTATCAAACCATCAGAACGGCACATTTGAGAAATGAATTTCAGATTCACAGCCTGTACGATAGGAGGAATCTTTTTTGTTACAAATTAGTTAATAATCTTGTGGATTCTAAGAAACTTGTGAATCTATTGCCCTTTTATTCACCTCTTAGATTTACTCGTTATGTAACAGTTTTCTCCTTGCCTTTGTTGCCAAATACCTCACCATTTTTAAAGATGCTCAAACTGATTAATCAATATTATTACCTTCTCGATCTGGATTTCTCCTATATGCCGAATAAGTTTAAAAAGACAATATCTAAGCATTTTTTTCTTGCTAACTAAATTACTTTACTTCAACGTGTGAACTGACTGACTTATATTATGTTAATTGTACTTATTATATTCTTCTGAATTGTCACGATTGTATGTACTATTATGTTGAGTTGTTATTGTTAGTAATCCCAACTCTTGTAATAAGGCAGTAATGTCTGTTAGGGTTGTTGTTTAATAAATAAATAAATAAATAAAAACAGGAAATAGAAAACATTTTAGAATTATCATTATTTTAAATTTAATAATTTCAGTCTATGACACATTAAATAAATGTAAATTAGTAATAGGTATGAAGATATACAGTGCTTTCGAAAAGTAACGAATAAATAAATTATTTTTGAAATTGAGAAGTTTTCGAAAAAATCCCCTGGCACGTCGATTTTGTTTTTAAAAAAGGCACTTTTTGACATACGACCCATATTTGTGACGTCATCGTTGTTCGAGATATCACGTCATCGATAATTTTTTTAAATAGCAACCAATAATTTTGACCATGACATTTGAAAGAGCGTATCATTCTACATACATACATCATGAAAAATTATGGTGTTACATAACAAAAATTTCAAGAAAATAATGTTTGAATACAAAGATATGGGCGACATGTAGTATATTGCATAAAATACGAAAAAACAGGCAATTTTTTGTGGCCATAGCCTGTTTCGATATAATTTTTTTTTATTCGCCTAGAGGGCGCAGCGAACCACATACGATATTTCAAAAATCTGTTTATATCAGGTGAAAGGTATCAATTTTGCAATCAAAACTTATTACCAATAAGTTTTCCATATCTCTTAAAATAAAAAAGTTAGACAGCCTTAAAGTTTGGGTACTTTACAGGTTTTTTTGTTATTACTCATAAAGTTGGCCATGGATCTCAAATTTGTTTTTACGAGCATAAAGGCCTCCAAAAATGCAACAAAAAATATTTAAAGATTTTTGACGTGTCTATCGCATATTAAGCGAGATACATAGGAGTTGCCCTCTTATGTGAGACAGCCTGTATATACAGTGTGGAAGAAAAGTATGGAATCAATTAATTATTTCTAAAACAACGAAGTTTCATGAAATTTCCTCGGACACGTCGATTTTGCTTTTTAAAAAGACTCTTTTTTCTATACCAATGCATTTCCGACGTTCATTTATTTTCGCGTGATGACGTCATCGGATATTTTTTTATATAGAAGCCTTATATTTTTTCATCGGATTCTTGTAGAGCTCAACTTGCTGAATTCAAAAATGTATACCTGATACCTTTCACCTGACATAAACAGATTTTTGAAATATCGTATGTGGTTCGCTGCGCCCTCTAGGCGAATAACAAAAATTATATCGAAACAGGCTATGACATTTATGTTTTTTTATATACTATGTTGTATTTTAATTTTGCTAATGATATTTTCTAGTGTTAGGTGATATATTAAATAAACAAATAAATAAGAGAACTCTTTTAATTAAATTATAACAACTTACAGTTCTTCGAAAAACATTATTATTATTTGATAAACAATTTAAACAGTTACGTAATCAGTCATCATTTTCTATTCATTCAGTTATTTCTTTAAGCTTAATAAATACATCGTTATAATACGCTAAAGGCAAAGATTCTGTGTACTCTCGATACACACTTCCAAACAATAGACGTCAAGAGGTACATATTATAAAAGAAGGGCTCGAGGGATGTGATCTAAGGATTCGGAGAATCTCAATTTCATATTTTCTTGCTTCTAAATTATAGCAAGGGTGAGTTCACAACATACGCTCTTGGGGAGAGCGAATAACTGCACACTTCTTATAATCCTAAACTGGGTACAATAGATAAATTTCCATAAATTATATTTTGCTGACAATATGGAATTTGATAGCTGAGTTGCTGAGTTCAACAAAATGTTTAGTGTATCTATGTCGAAAGCATTTGTTGATTGAATAAATATTTGCTGTTTTTACAACATAAATAATGAGTAACTAAAATTAATTTTCAAAATTCTATTAGATAATAATTTTAATTACTTTAGTAGGTATATATTTTATACAAGGTTACATACAGTGGCTAAACAAATAATTTTGCTTTAATTATAAATTACTATTAATTTAGAATAATAAACATTATGGCACCTCTGTACAAACAAAACTTTTGTATGTATGTAGGTATCAGACGTGGATATACCGAACAATTCTATAAATATTATAATTAGGTTTCGAGCAGTTTGGAGGCAAACTTCGCAATCACAAAATAAATGTAAGAAAAATATAATATTAAGAAAATTACAACTGTAACAAAAAATAGTCACATAAATAAAATGTTATCTTTTTATTTTGACAGAGGTGCAATTTGAAGCCCGAGGGCTACAATGCACCGAGGAGCATCTCTCAGCAAAATAGCATCTCCCCCAAATGGTATATACTATTTTTTCCACGGTCTCATTAACTTAAAAACACATATTTTGTCATTATGAAGTTCTAACAATAACAATCATTTAAGTCAAATGTCATTCATCACTTTTACAATTGACATTTGTCAATCAAACTCAGGTTTTAGGTACACTACTAGCTCACCTGATGAAAAACTGTAATCAATAAAAGTAATATTCTTCAAATCATATAAGTACAATTTATGTGACGTTACTCAATATGTAACATTTAATTTAAATGTATAAGTACAATTCATACCCTGTAACATTTAATTTATTATTCATTATAAATACGTTTTCACATGTAACTATGAATTAAATTTTAATAAAACATTTGTTTCTCCATGTAAACTAACCTTGGATTTACTCCATGCCGGACTGAAATAATCGACTACTCTAGCTGTTTAATTTTGATGTAATGTAAACTGATTAGCCCCGACCGTAGTTGTTTTAATCGCTATATATACTCAAAATTAGCAATTTATTAACGGCGACGAATAAAAGCATGCTATTGCTACTGCAAGAATTCGTGCCTTGACATTTTCGTGATGAAAATAGATGTTTAGTTCTATGGCGCTATCAAATGATTTTTTGCCTCGACCTGATGAAAACACTGATTTTCCGCACATAATATAAAAGTAATTATTATTTTTCTTCAAACGTCATATAAGTGACAATTTATGTGACGTTACTCAATAATTTAAGTGTCATTTATATGGTTTAGGAGTATAAGTACTTATACGTATGCGTATAAACACATAGTAACTATGAATTAAATTTTAATAATGATTTTTTTTTATATTTATTATTAAAGTTTATAGTAAAAGTACAATTGTGAACTTTTGCAGCATTTAAGAATCTTCCACTTCTTGCGATATCAGTACTCATGACAATATTTCTAGGGTCAACTGCTTTTAGTGATCCATTACTTGCAGTGGGCCAGCTAAATGAAAACTGTTCCACATTCTCCGCAGAGCTAGGTTGAAGAATTCTCTTAGCAATTTTGGTCTTACTTTCTACAGAATTTTCGATGTATCCTTCAGCAACCGCATCTGAATTCCAACTTCCATGCCTTTTTAGCGTATCCCTCCCCGCTATCGACAAGCACTTTTGCGGTAGTTCTTCTCAGACAATGCCACCACCACCAATTTGGAAGTTTCAAATACAATGCCACATCCTTTGCTACAGTACCTATTTTATGGATACCCATAACAGCTTTATAATATTTCCCATTTCGATATTTCAAAGAAAAATCGTTCCTTAAAATCGGGAGAACGCAAATTAACGTACTTTCTATATTTAGGTATTTAAATATTCATCCCTCAAAACGGTGAAAGTTCTATTCTTTTTAGTTTTAGTGTTAGAACTTTTAATTAACAGCAAAGATCCCATGTCTTCAATATCATCAATTGTCACATTCACTAGTTCGTCGCAACGACATGCCCCAGATATATCAAAATTACTTGAAAAAAATAAAAGTTCGAATATGAAACAAACAAAATGTAATTTTATTACTTTTATTGTCAAATACTTTTCATCTGGAGCATCATGAAACTGTTCCCTTAATAAGACTGTCGATTTTTTTGGCTTATAACTTTCTCCTCGTTTTTCCAAAAATGCACGTAAATTGTGGTATTTTTCGATGTTCATATTATGTTTCAAACTTGTCACAGACTTTACCATTGAATAATGAACCCCTAGAACTCTTCAGTTTTTGCGCCATTTCCGAAAAGTATGTCAATAAAACGTTCTCAGAGTATTGTCTTACTTTTTTCAAATAGACCATTTCTCGAATTTGACAAAGTCAGCTTCATATAGTGCACCAGATTTCGTCGACAGCAAATTTTGTACAGCCATTCCAGTCGGCTTTACCACATCGTGAGGTTTATCAGCCAATTCTACACGTATTTTCAGTCTTTAGTCACTGCCAACCAACGCGACGCCAAATTTTAAATATTTGTTTTGATATATGCAAGTACGTATATATGGTAACGATCTGTAATTCTACTACAGCGTTTTGTGATCATGACAAACATAAACGTTCAAATCGATGCCATGTTTAAGTAAATTTTCTGTAAAAATAAAATTTGAGTTAAATTGTTCCTAACATATTAGTTCCTGTCTCAATGCAAATCGATAATGCTATACTTGCGACAAGAATTCAGACGACTTACGTTATACGAACAAATGAAAAAATTATTATATTTTCATCAAAATATTTAAGAAACTTCAACTGATAGTAATAAAACTGTATACTACACTAAAACTTTGCATTATATATTGCACTAAATTGCAAAAAATGAGTTTTAACGCGACCAAATATCGAAAATTACGTTGACAATAAAAATAAATGTGTAACGTCACATAAGACGTCTGAATTCTTGACGAGAGTATAATTAAGTAATTATTAAATATTTTGCTATTAAAAACCGCTTTTTATTTTGATACATTTAGTGCCACTTAAATAAAACATTTTTTACTTTTTACATGAACGTAGAAAAAATATTTTATGCAACTCGTACAAAAAGTGTTTATTGCAAGCGACGTTACTTTACTTACTTTTGCACTTGTTGCATAAATAACTATTTCTGCTTAGTTATTTTAATCATTTTACCTAAAATTTATAACGTCTGACAAACTTTTCACGCTTAGCACAGAAAATATCACTTATTCTCATAAGTCATAAATTTATCTACAATAGACCGCATTAGTGGTGTCCGCAGTCTGGATTTATATAAGTTTAATTAAATCAGATAATACTTGAACAACAGTTCTACTAATTTAAATGTGATATACCGTTAACTTTATTTGCACTAAACATATAACATTGACGATTGCAACCATATATTTAATACCATAAAGCATTTAAAAGCATAGATAAACTTACTTATACAAGATTTAACACTAAAAAACACACAAAATCAACATAATCTTAATATACAAATTTGCAAGTTGAAGTTTTCTGACAGATGAGATAAACCAAGTAAAATTAGTTGCTCAATTGAGCTTAATTCTGTTTTGCTATTGGTGGAGAAAAAACATATTTTAAAAAATTATTTAAAACATTTAAAGAGGAATGAATATATTTTAAAATAGTTAGTCCAATATTAACAAATAACATTCTTCTATCGAATTTAAATGAACAAATCTTTTAAATACTTCTGTTAACAGAGAAATAAATCAAATTTCAATGGTTCATTTTCAGACAGATTTCAGATAATTTGACCTTTAACTATAGGTTTCATAAGGGTCATTATAATAACACTTGATTGAAACTAAATTTCTTATGACACAAAGCATCGCGGGTTACAAACTATTGTGGCGTCACACTAATGCGGTCCATTTTACTCGATCGAGTTTAGTTGGTAAGGTGAGACATTTGGCTTGTTATAGCTAAGCTTAATGGCGAATATCCTGTATATGTTGACTTACTTAAAAATACATTTTTCTATAATGGAAGGTAATTTTCATAATTTTTTTATTTTAAAATACGGCATCTATTAAAAAAAAAAAGAATCGCTTCACGTAAACATATATATTTGCAGGTTTTATGTTTGAAGTGACGTCATCATATTTTTTTAATTGCACATACCCATTTTTTATAACAAAAATTAATGCTTAGCGTTTTGAGTACAGCGGTATAGAGAATGTTTGTTTAAATAGTTAAAACAAAGTTCAGCTTTTATTAATGACAATAATGAGAAATTCTAAAGGGAGGGGCGTTCACAGTGTTGGACAGTGTAGACCTAATTTCAAGCATAATATAATATATATATATATCTTTATGGTTTCTACTTATTGTCCTGTCAATTTTCAAAACAATTATCCTGTCTACAAAAGTTACTAGTTCATGTAGATATTATACATTCACTTTCATGTTGTTTTCTGACGTCATGCGTCACGTTGATATACTTGCGACAAGAACTTACGTCATACGAACAAATGAATAATTCATTATATTTTCATCAAAATATTTAAGAAACTGCAACTGATAGTAATAAAACTATATACTACACTAAAAGTATGCATTATATATTGCACTAAATTGCAAAAAATGATTGTTTTTAATGCGACCAAGTATCGAAAATTACGTTGACAATGAAACAAATGTGTAACGTCATTCATGACGTAAGACGTCTGAATTCTTGACGCGAGTATATAGGAAACGGTAAACGGTGCGAACTAAAGTGATGATGATAATAATGTGTATGACTGTATAGCTACGTAGGTATGTTCCGCCGGCTGCAGCGGAGGCATACCTCGATACAGCTAAGTTTTTATATTTGATTTTTACGGAGACAATAGGTCTGTTCCAACAGCCGTTGAGAACTGGTTCAGAACTATCAGAAATGTTTGACCAACACCGTATTACGTCTCATTCGCCCAGAGTACCTTAACAACTGAACTGACTGACTAGTTCTGGACGGTTCAGAATCGATTCTTGCTGTTGTTGGAACAAACCCAATATACCTACGATGTTTTTATGACAGCGTAATGTAGGTCAAATTGTGACAACCGGGAGCAGACACGTACATCGGCTGTAGGCGAATGGAATGCCGAATATTATAATATTATAAACCTCTGTGAATCTTCAATTATTTTTACTTATATACAGGGCGTCCAGAAATGATGCATCAATATTCCGGGGGGTGATTCTATATGAAAAACTAATGCCACAAAAACTTTTAATAATTTTTGGAAAACTCAAAATTAGCAGGGTTATAGTGTCAAAAAATTATCTAATAACTTTTTTGTGAGTACTGAGTTTGTCCAATTCTGTACACGAATCACTAATGTGCCTTTGTATCCACGTTCTTGTTTTCAAGCCGTGTTTTATTAATTTTGAAAATAAGTTCGAGAGAACGGTTGTTCATTTAGCGCACTTGAATGTTTGAATGAAGTCGTTTTTCTCGAAAACAGCTAATTTTAACGTGATATAACAAGAGGCCCTTATTTACAGATTTTTACGATCTTTAATTTACATAATATGCTATGAAATTTTAAAAAAAAATTAAACAAAAAAGTTCTAAGTTATTATTTGAAAGGCAAGTACGGCTTTAGGTCCTTTGGTGTTGGAGGATATACGTCAAATTAAGAACGTGAATACAAAGGAACACAGTGATGCGTGTACAAATTTAGAGAAAACCGGTAGACTCAGAAAAAAGTTAGAAGAAATCCATAAAAAAATTGTTTTTGACGCCCAGTAACCCCGCTAATTTTGTACTATACTTACTACTATGTACTACTATACAGGGTGTTCAGTAAATAATAGGCCAAACTTCAGATGTAGATAGTTTGGATAAAAATAAGCTGAATTAGCTCAACTTACCTTAATCCAAAAGTTGATACTAACGGAGCTGCAGGGTGTCAAAGTTGAAAAAATAAATCACATTTTCTTTATTATTTTTCGATCGCATCAACCGTATTTTATGAAATTTGATATCGGGGGGTTTCTTGGTACTAGAAATTGGAATATGTCGACGATTTTGGTGTATCTGCTAGAGGGCGCCCCCAATGATGGTTTGGACCCCTTTAAATCGCTACGACTTTTTTGTGCTACACTGTATCTCATTTTGGACTGGAAAAATGTTCTTCCCTATCTTTTCTAGTTAAAAAAGGTACACCTTATTGATGTCGCTAGAAGCAATAGTTTCTGAGAAAAACTCATCTAAATCTCATGATGCATGCAATTTATCTAAAAGTAGTCAAATTGTTGCGTAAGTAATGGGCCATACTGTAACAGCATAATACTGCGACCAAAATAAGTCGATTTACTTTAGCTTATCCTAAAAAAATCCAAAGAAAATGTGATTTATTTCTTCAGTTTTGACACCCTGTATCTTTGTTATTATTGATTTTGGTGGATTTTTGGATTCAAACCATTGTCGGTGGCGCCCTCTAGCAGATACACTAAAATCGTCAACATATTCGAATTTATAGTCCTAAGAAACCCCCCTATACACAATTTTATAAAATACGGTAAATGCTATCGAAAAATAATACAAAAAATGTGATTTATTTTTTCAACTTTGACACCCTATAGCTCCGTTAGTATCAACTTTTGGATTAAGGTAAGTTGAGTTAATTCAGCTTATTTTTATCTAAACTTACAACCTATCTTCATCTGAAGTGTGGCCCATTCTTTACTGAACACCCTGTATAATGTATACATTAAACGTCTATATCTTCAAGTATAATTATGTGCATAATGCACTATAGCAGTGTATAATCATTATTTACTTGTAATTAATGATTATTATCCACTCTGTTGTCAACAATTCTTCAGTGGCAGTACCGGGAATGAACTAACAAAACAAAAAATATCCGGTGTTAACAATTAAGCCTAACCTCCTGTGTGAAAGTCAAACACCAGTTACAGCAATATTAACATTTTTCGGAATAATGGTAAAATTCGTCAAGAAAAACCTTTCAATATGTGTTAGCTAACGCTTCCCCTGATGCTAATCAAAACAAATGTCACATGATTTTAACGGTGTATACGTACTTGTATACCTCAACCAAAAATGTGTACATCAAAACAAGCTATTTATTTAAACATAAAAAGAAACGTTGTGGTAATGTAATGAAACTCTCTTAATTGAACAGGGTGTTCGATAGAAGCAAAGTTTACTGAATATTTATTCCGTCAATGTTGGTAGAACACTTGACTATGTAGAACTCAAGACATAATGATTTACGATTTATCAAACCTCTAAATTGATCTGTAATTTTATGCAATTGCAGGTGTTTTAGTAAATATAGTTATGTTATTGAGTTATTGGTAATAACTAATCACACATATATATATACAACAATTTAAATTGTCATTACCTCTAGACTGTGTTTTATATAATTGTGATAAATATTTGTTCATTATAGTACAATGCTTTTACTATATTTGGGCCACCCGGTTCATTTAAATGACAATATGTGTAGCAGCGCTACCGCCACCTAACTGTAAGTAGAACTATTTCCGAACGAGTCAGTATTTTTGAACTGTAGAGAAATCTACATTAACTACTCTGAAATTTATTTAAAATAAATACAAAAATATACACTAGACCCTCATGCTTAAGTGACTAATTCAAAATGTAGAAAGTCCGAGGATTTTGTTGAACTTCAAGCACTAAGTAAGTTAACGTTTTCATCGACTTGAGGTCTGCTTAGTCGAAGTTGATCGTGAAATTGACCGCCTCTCAGGATGTTCTTCAATAAACAACTGAAAAACCTCATTAATACATCAATCGTCTCCACTTGAATTAAAAACGCCATTTTTATTCAAACTTACAGTTTTTCGCAACTTGCTGATACAATCAAATCATTCAGTTTTTGCTTTTACTTGTATATTTTTCTTAAATACAAAAACAGAAAACCTCTAGTATTGGTTATTGTTCATTGATTGGTGCAAATTTACATGTTTTGTTATGCACTTTTTACATAACATTTACTGGAAAATTTTAATTCACATTATATATTAAGGAATGATCAAGTGTATGTGTTGTTACTTAATAAAATTAGGAAATTTCGGAAATAGTTTGGTAATACAATGTACTACAACCGATCTACTTACTTTTACTCAGCTTATTATGAAATTTTTCAGAAGTTTTCATGTTATTTCTGTTGCACATGCGCAGAGCCATCAACCTAACCTCTCACGTAATACGTTTTAATTATGTTGTTAATGTGTAGTAGACAAATATATACGGCTCATTAATAAGAACTTTTTGTGGGACATTCGTATGACAGTAGGTAAGTATAAAATTATATTTTGTTACGTGCTCACTTGCAGTTTGTGTCAATTTAAATATTATACGATTCATAAATATCATAGAAACTGAAACGGTAGGTACATTGTTTAGATGTTCGCATCAAAACTACGCCATTACCTACATGTGTATCTAAACCATACAACATTCATTTCAAACAACATACTTTATGTCAGTAAAAATAGTAATTCCTTACAACATATAATAACATTAGTGGTAGTTACGTTAATTATAAATTTACTGTAACTAAAATTCGATCCTAAACATATTTATTTATTTTCACACAGATATAGGTAGATATATCTATAAATTTTTGTAAATACCAAGGGATTATATTGATGTTTCAAGAACTGTGTAGTATTTTCAGCGAAAATATTCAATATATTTTCTAATGTGAATGAAATACCTACATTGCAATACATTTTTAGATGATGGATGAACAATACACTTTACAGAGAAGGATGGATAATTCGCATTTAGAGGATGAATGAACAAATACCACTAAAAAGATTTTCCTACACGGAAGTTGTTTCTGGCTCCTGACAAGGCCTTCTTAATTATTTAGAAATAAAAATGTGACTCTCATAATGTATTTATTATTGAATTCTAATAATAAAATGTATTGTAAGTATTTCTAATAATTTGTTAGTAAGAGATATGCTGCATATTGTATTGACTAGCTTAAACCTGCACATTTGTACATTTTAACAAGCAGGCATTAAAAATAAAAACTTTTCCCTGTTTTCAACTTCATCTGTCAACACACTCTCCATATGGCTACAAAAATTATATAATACATTTTTAAATTGGTGTCTGTTACACTAGTCAGGTTAAATAAAATAAAATATGTGCATATTGTTCAATTTTTTACACATTGATATTCAGTCAATTATGCATATGTGAAATAATATTATTGAACAAGTTTCCTCTATGCAGTTATAAACGTAAGTATATATAAAATATAAGAAAATTTAAATTATCTACTCAGTAAAATTACATATATACATAATATATATTATTAATATATGTATACAGGGTGAACCTTAAATAAGTACAAATATTTTAACTGCTGGTGTAGTTCGTCATATAGATCAGTCTAGTGAAAGCCATTTTTAAAAATTTCTAATATTTACGGAGATATTATTTTTTTTTAAAAATACCCACATTTTGAGGACCGCTATCTTAGCTAACCTAATGAACCATATGATTTGTTGGGAGGTTGCCATATCTTCTCTAATATAAATATTACGTTTCCCTTAACGTAATAGTAAAGTAATACGGTTAATTCTATATATTTAAAAATACTGGTTTGAAGCATAAGTACAGTAAAGTTGGGTATCTAGTATGATACACAGCAATATTAACATACATTTTAACTGCTTAACTGACCTTACTATAAACGATTAAAAATGAATTTCCGCAAGTTAAATACTACCGTAAAGTATTTAGAAAGATATTACGTGATATTACTATGTCCAATGTTAAAAAATTTTACATAAACGTGCACACAAGCTTACCTGTTTGTTAAAAAATTAACTATTTAATCAGTAATCCACATTTCACAAGTTAAATGCCATTGTACACTGTTAGAAAGAGACACAAGACACAATTTCCTTAAGTTATTTTATGAATAATAACGAAAAACTACGTATGATTTTCACACAACATATTAAGTTTCTTCAAGCAAATACATTTGTGTAACACTGGCAACACTGTGAACTACACGTTCAATCTGAAGCGCTATGACTCGTAAATGTATGAAAGTCAGCGGTCCTCAACAAGTTTTCTACAGAAAAATTACAAAATTTATTTAAAAATTCACTTTTTTATTTCTCATTTTTTTTGTAAAAAAAAACAATTAACTACGTGTTCTACACAATGAACTATACTGCTGGTTAAAATATTTGTACTTATTTAAGGTTCACCCTGTATACAGGGTGTTTCATAATATATGCGCAGGACTTCAGGATGTGATAGCTCGTGCAAAAATTTGAAAAAAAAGTTGTATTAACTTACCCTCTAAAATGCACAATTTTCAAAAAATTTACCATGTTTTTCAACATAAAAGTAGATTTTTCTCGAAAACGGTCAACTTTAGAGCTTATGACCAAGAGTACATTTATTGTGTAGAAAACATTGGCAGAACATAGCTTATTATGAGTAGTAAATGCTTACAAAAGCTGTTTTCTGTACGATAAACGGTTCCGGAGATATTCGCGAAAAACGATTTTTTTTACAATTTCAAAACTCTGTATCTCTAAAATTGTGCATTTTAGAGATACATGCATTTTAGAGGGTAAGTTAATACAAACTTTTTTTTCAAATTCCTGCGCATATATTATGAAACACCCTATATATACATATTGTCCCTCTTATCACATAGGGACGTATGTGCATTTTATAAATTTTATAGGAAAGACAAAAAACGAAAATGCGTTCAGCTTATGCAGCTGATTTTTTTTTATTTAATTCTCAAACAAACCCATATTTTGGAATTACAGCTAACAAAGTATATGCTACAACACTCACATAATGGATCGTGTGTATCTGCATAGTGTTTTTTTTTTAAACGGTGAAGAAAATCCTAATGCCGGCGTAACTGAATTTTCGATTTTTTGGATTATACGCCCCTACGTGATAAGAGGGACGATATATTACAATTCCAATCTAAAAATTACAATGTATAAATCAATAATACACAACATGATCTGGAATTTTATCCATGTTTATTTCTATAATATTACAGTGTACCTATTTATTTCATTTACAAAATTATTATGTAATTTTACATAACTTTACGCTGGTCACAAATTGCCAACGTAAAGTTATGTGAAATTACAGACAAATTTTAATCACTGTTGTACTCGAAAAACTGTAATACATTCATTTTTATTTAAAAATGGGGGAGATGCAATTTAAAAAGTCTGGAATAAGTGAAGCAAAATTGTGATGATGTCACAACTCAAACATAAAATCTAAAAAAAAAAACATTTTTACGCCAAAAAATGACATGTTATGATTTTTCAAAAAAACATTTTCTAAGGAAATTATTAATATTGTGCTTAACTTTATCACCACTCTGGTATACATTTCGGATGCTGTAGCCTGGTATATATTTAAACATAAGCAGCATTCTTTAACAAAAGTCCGTAAAAGTTTTTCCTAATAGCATATTATAAGGATATTCTGTGTTTGAACGATGGTTTAAGTATAATATACGAATATAACACGACAATTGGTTTCAGTTTTTGTAAATATATGAATTCATATTCGAATTCAGATGCATATTATTGAAGAACATCTTGTATCCTTGTGTGCACCAAGGTAGTTTAGTGTCTTACAATAGAAAACTACACAAAGGCTTGCAGATTGATCGGGCTCAGGCTCACACCCTTTCCCGGTGAGTACCCCTCGCCTCCCTGAGTGCTACGTTTCCTTGGCAACGTGAGTTTGTGGCCATTTGAGCCCCTTTATCCGTAGTATTCATCTTCGACAATTGAATGAGTATTCAAGTAGATAATGATATTTGCATGTTGATGATCTCCTAAGTGGGCGTTTAATCGATGTACCTGCTACTCATTTTTAATAAGTGAAATTAAAGAATAAAAACAGTACTAAATCAAATTTGGCGCAGGCTAAATGCTTGTATCGTAATTTTACGCGTCGTTAATATTTACTGTACCTCTACAGTGGAATTTATTGGAGATAGATTGATAGTTCAGAAAACTAAACTGGTTGGACTTATGAAAAGAGATATTTATTATAGGATTTATTTTTTAAGGTTTGAGATTTTTTTTGAGGAAAATATACGAGGGGTGAATAGCACATGAAAAATATACTTGTAACATCGCATATGCATTACGCGAATTTTATTAATCGTTTGCGGCTCTGTGATGGTTTGTAAAATTTTACTCAACTGTACACTCACATAATAACACTCCAAATTGATCCTAAAATCATGATAGCAACAATGCGGTTAATAATTATTACATATTTGGACTAGTATCATTGCGCATCTTATAACTTAATTTTGTGTGATTATTTCATACAAGTTCAAACAATATCTAATTATAAACAAAATTGTGTTATTATGAATGATATACAAAATCCACTAAAGGTATGTCAAATTATTTTATTAATTAAAACCATAAATTAATTAATAATAACAATAGCGGCAAAAGTAGTTGAATTTGCTTATATGAAAAAGAAGTTATAAAATTGTATTTGTTTCTTTGGCAACCGGCGGCCGTGCTGAATGTTTTGCCTTGTACAAGCTCAGCTTTTATAGTGGACCAGTTTCCAGCGCCGAGCAGAAGTGTATTTTTAAATTATTTACGAACTGCCTTTTATTTTCTTACAAAATTGTATATTGTACATTCAAATGTTTTAAGATAAGTTCTGAATTAATAATAAATTATTTTTTAAGAATTGCCCATAATATTTTAGAATTTTTCAAATTGCTATTTAAAACATGTTCACATACTTTTCCCTGTGAATAGAGGCAGTGACATAGTTTCTACTTTGTTTACAGTAATCTTATTTAATAGAAGTTTCATTACGATTAGTATTGATATTTGTGAGCTTTCGTCTATACTGAGTGCATTATCCCTGACTTTCATTCATTGTTGGCATTATCCAAGGACAATACGAATTTTTAATTTTTTATAATAGGGCATCTAATATTTCTACCATCTGAAAGAAATTCAGTAATATTTATGGTATTCAAAATACGAGAACATATGAATTGAGCAGTCACTAATATCTAAGCAACGTAATTCAAATGATGATATCAGAAATGACGTAAATCGACATCATCTGGTTTACATACTAAATTCGGAGTACTAGTGAATATCAAATGAAGTAAGGTACTTGTGTTAGAAGTTATACAAGTAGGTTTATCGATCATTTAAGTTAAATTAAATGTTTCTGAAAAATAACGAATAATCTACTGTCTACAGACAAACTTAATAAATCTACATTAAAATCGCTCAAAAGTATTAACAAATGTGTTGATTTAAGAAAATAGGGTATGCAATCTTCTAATTAACACTATTATAACTGTATTTAGAAGGACGATATGCACAGCCAATACTTAATTTGTAATAATTATTAATAAAATTGATTGACTTCCATGGGCTGGCTGATGGGGGGTCTTCATTCCTCACCCTACCTTCTTGGTGAGAAAGTTGCTCTCCTACCCCATCTTTCAGGGGAGGTGGTATTATCTTCCCCCCTCTCCCCTATTTACCTCCTCTCATCGAGAAGGAAGCGTGACCTCTCACCGAGGACGAAGCGTGTCGACGACTTTTAACCTCATTTGAACTTGTGGGAGGCTTCTTCTTCTCTTGTTCAACTGAGGGAAGGTTCGCCCTCGTCTTTCCTCTGTTCTTTGGGCGGAATAGATGTTTCAAAAATCAAAGTAATTCATAATATACAAAACTAAGTAACCACGTCATGGTTAAATATCAGTAGATTATTATAATATTCAATTACACTAAATTTCCAGATAACCCAGAAAAATATTAAACTATAAGCAGAACCGATTCTAAAATAATGCACAAATATGTAGGCGGTCAAATAGTTCCTGTCTAAAAACTTTTTTGGAGAAAATACAATGGCGACTAATCAATTTCATAGTATTTTGTATAAAAATTTCCCATAGAGGTTTCCCTAAAATATTAGCTAGCTAGTAGTAATGTTTTTTTCAACTTTGAATTTTGATATCTGCGAATATTCTTCTAGTACCCAAAAAGCAATGCAATAAGAGAATACTATCAGTAGAAATCAAAGAAAATAATAGGGATATCAAAACAATTATAAGCGTATCTGCACTGGATAAAATGAATTAGGAGAAATCAAAGATAAATTGTGGGTAGACTTAAAGTAGAAAAATGTAAGGGATGTATATTTGTCGTAGGTGATTTTATTAGAAGAGTAGGGAGAAGAGACATTACACGTCAGTTATTGGACTATGCGGGGAAGAAACCAGAAACAATAATAGAAAAAGTTTACTGGAATTTTTTAAATTAAATAATTTAGTAATTACAAATACTTATATAATAATTATAATCATAAAGATATACATAAGTTTAGACGAGAACAACCAATTATGAATGAGAAGCTCATAATAGATTACATTTTAGTAACAAAAACGTGATACAAGATGCAAGAGTAAAAAGAAGTGCAGAAATTAATAGTGACCATTACCTACTAGTAGCAAAAATAAAAGGTAATAATAATTTAGGAGATGTGAAAACACATACGAAAAATAATAATAATAAAAATGTAGAGGTAAAGCATGTAAGTTGAAATATGAAATTGTAGCAAATCGATACAAGTAAGAAATAAGCGGAGAAATGATGAGAAATACATATACCCAAATGAATGAAACAGAATACATTTAAGCATATAGCAGCAAAACCAGTTTGTGGGACTAACAGGCTAAGCGATCAACAGAAAAATACTGTATGGTAGAGCGTAGGAATAAAGGAACAAATAAAGCTAAAGATGTGAAAAAATATATATATTTATTTATTTAATACATATCCAAACAGACACACGCCCAATTACATGATACGGTAGAAAGTATAAATATAGTAAAATAACACAATAATATAACACAGTGCACCTAACAAAGATACAAAATCTTAAATAAATTTTACATATGTCAAGTAGACGTATAATATTAGTAAAAATAGGCTATGCAATCTTCTAATTAACACTATTATAACTGTATTTAGAAGGACGATATGCACAGCCAATACTTAATTTGTAATAATTATTAATAAAATTGATTGACTTCCATGGGCTGGCTGATGGGGGGTCTTCATTCCTCACCCTACCTTCTTGGTGAGAAAGTTGCTCTCCTACCCCATTTTTCAGGGGAGGCGGTATTCTCTTTCCCCCTCTCCCCTATTTACCTCCTCTCATCGAGAAGGAAGCGTGACCTCTCACCGAGGACGAAGCGTGTCGACCACTTTTAACCTCATTTGAACTTGTGGGAGGCTTCTTCTTCTCTTGTTCAACTGAGGGAAGGTTCGCCCTCGTCTTCCCTCTGTTCTTTGGGAGGAATAGCAATTGCCCAAAGCCAAAGAAGGGCCGATTATTCATCCCTTGCAGTACAAATTTGTACTTCTCATCAACGGAGAAAGTTCCAGTCCCGAATATTGAGGCCATGGTTCATTTACCTCAGTCTCAATAATACCTTTTCAGATGATAGTCGGTTATAATCATCATCCGAAATGTATGCCACATAAACATGCGGCTTGGGTAAGTCCTCTCCCGCACTGCTTTCAGGCGAGCCCCGTCCCACGGCTGAAGGTTCGTTGTTACTTTCTCCAGCCACGTGACGCTTGCTTCGTCGGCGCAGGTAATGAGAAGCCACCCGAGCCGATAAGTTCAGCCTAGGAATCTCACCTGAGGTCCACCTTCTGGGATATCCTCCACAGCTGTCATTATCGACTCCTGTAGAGCACCCAGCTGTTCATCCGTTAGGGATATCTCTGGATGGTCAGGATCTATAATTTCCACCCTAACTCCCTCCATAACAGCCCTAAAGGAAAGTTTGGCAGTCTCGCCTGACCGGGGTTTTTTGCCCTATGGTTCTGGCTGCTACCATCTGAGCGTAGGGATTTGCCTGTACCCACAGCTTCGGAGGAGAATATTTGTGCCCCTCTCTCCTGCCGCGGACCAGACATTTGCCGCTCAATGGCCATACTGTAAGCGGTTTCATAGAGAATCTCGCTTTTCAGTGGGCGATGCAGTCGCTTCTTAGCTGCCCCTGTCAAGCGTCTGTTCGTTAGGGTTAGGCTCACCAATGACTTGGAGATCTCTTCTTCTCGATTATCTTCCCCAGTTTCAGGAGTTGGAGTCTCTAACAGCCTCCACTCCTGTTCTGGGCTTATTGGAATGGGATTGATCCCAACCTACATAAATTCCTCAGTTACCTGAGGATCGAGGGATTAACCCCTTCGTTGGGTAAAAGTTACTTGATCTTATGATCTGGTTCATAAAAGTCCCAGGAGTAGCAAAGGCCAGTCCGCCACCACAGAGTCCCGCATGTGGTGGAAAGGCAAAATTACTCCCAAAGGTTGCCCAGTGTTCGGGAAGCTACCGTTATCGATACTCCGATGCCATTCAGCCCTCGACACGAATCACATAACATCGCTGGCTTGGAGGGTTTTATCGACTTTCCTTGTCTAGATCCGCCCTGTTTAGTTTAAACCGAGTCACCGCAGGTTGTGATTCTTCACTACGCACGAGCGGTCTTGAAAGTAGCTTCCCCATGAGGTTGCAACACTCCACTCAACTGCTCTCCTGATGTTAGTGCTCAGTAGCTAACATTTTGACCACCTCAAAAATATGTATAAGCGTATCGGCTTCGCTTCCACAGTTCAGTTTATGTTTAGAAGCCAAATGTGTGTGACAGAAACGTCAAAGTAAAGATTTCACAGTTGAGAATTATTTGTTTTTCTACGTCACATATTTCAAGGCATTGTAGAGGTTACAATATTTTTAATGTCTAACAAGTTCCGTATCACAGCCAATGTCCAAATTAACGTCACCAATTAAAATATTAAAGTTATATCTGTACGAAAAATAATAATCAATTATATTAAGGACGCAGTGAAATTTCAACAGCGCAAAACTCGGCATGTACACATGTACAGAACGACAAAAATTTACTATATTAATACATTTTGACAATATTTTGGTCGCAACTAAAATTGCAACACCGCCATCATGCCATCACGGCAAAAACTTAAAACTAATCTAAAATTGAGTACATGAACTTTTTTTAGATTTCCGTGCTGAAGCCTACGCTCAGATATGATAATATATCATAAGTATGATTAATCAAATGAACTTACAAATTATTTATTTTGTTATTAATACTTAGTACATTGACGTGCGTTGCGGGACAATCAAATACAAATTGAGAACTGGGTAATGTTTCATGCTGTCGAGTTGATCAATCAAGTTCAAATAAAAAAGACCTTACCTTACTCTTTACTTCTGCATAATTTATTTATTGAAGCCTTTTTGTCTAAATTTTATTACTTTTATTAACTATACATTTCTGAGGCTTTATATACATATTGCTTGACAAAATTGAACTAATTTAAATCAACAAACGACCAGACTCCGTTTACTTCTGACTACTCTATGGTGACGATTTTAATGACAAGGACTATGGGAACATCTCTGGTCATGTCGATGGAGATTATGAAGGTGAAGAAAATGATAAAGACTATAATGATGACAATTATGAAAATAATGATGATGACAAATATATTGAAAATAATGATTAAAAATACCGAAAATGATGATGATGATTATAAAAACGATGATGAAAACGATAAATATGAAGATGATGCGGACGATGACAACTATGGTGACGATGATGGTTATGATGATGACAAGAATAATGACGAAGACGACGATGACTGTGATGACGGTGAAGACGGTGATGACAATGATTATGATGATGACGATGATGACAATGATCATTATCGTCATCATGTCTAAAATTTAACGATCTTGATATATTTTCAAACAAATCAATTGTTAATACAAAAATGTATGTTTGTTTTGAAAAATTCTTAGGTTGTCCACGCCCAAAGTTGAGTTAAAATTTTATAATTTATATTTTCTCAAAATGTGGACTAGTACATAATAATAACTGTCCTACTTAAGCTTTTTATTTGAATAAGTTTAATGGGTATTTCATTTGGTGCACACAATACCTACATATATAATGCAATAGTATCTGCAAGTCGCGTGAAAATGAAAATTTCAGCGAATTTTTTATTTTACTTGGAAAGATCTTGTAAAAGCAGGTAGGTATTCGATATGAAGGATTCTTTACGTATAGAAAGAAGCGAATATTAAAATTTGCTTTGTTTCAAAACTCAATCTCACAATAGAAGCTTAATGTAAATATAAGCAGTAATACCGGAAGCGAATAGCTGATTTGACGGCTCTTACAGCCTCTGTCAGACTTTCTGGCGGAAATTGATTTTAATAAGAAACAACGCAACAGCGAACGGCAGCTATTATATTAGATGTTTCAAAAATCAAAGTAATTCATAATATACAAAACTAAGTAACTACGTCCTGGTTAAATATCAGTAGATTATTATAATATTCAATTACACTAAATTTCCAGATAATCCAGAAAAATATTAAACTATAAGCAGAACCGATTCTAAAATAATGCACAAATATGTAGGCGGTCAAATAGTTCCTGTCTAAAAACTTTTTTGGAGAAAATACAATGGCGACTAATCAATTTCATAGTATTTTCTATAAAAATTTCCCATAGAGGTTTCCCTAAAATATTAGCTAGCTAGTAGTAATGTTTTTTTCAACTTTGAATTTTGATATCTGCGAATATTCTTCTTGTACCCAAAAAGCAATGCAATAAGAGAGAATACTATCAGTAGAAATCAAAGAAAATAATAGGGATATCAAAACAATTATAAGCGTATCTGCACTGGATAAAATGAATTAGGAGAAATCAAAGATAAATTGTGGGTAGACTGAAAGTAGAAAAATGTAAGGGATGTATATTTGTCGTAGATGATTTTATTAGAAGAGTAGGGAGAAGAGACATTACACGTCAGTTATTGGACTATGCGGGGAAGAAACCAGAAACAATAATAGAAAAAGTTTACTGGAATTTTGTAAATTAAATAATTTAGTAATTACAAATACTTATATAATAATTATAATCATAAAGATATACATAAGTTTAGACGAGAACAACCAATTATGAATCATAATAGATTACATTTTAGTAACAAAAAAGTGATACAAGATGCAAGAGTAAAAAGAAGTGCTGACATTAATAGTGATCATTACCTAAAAGTAACAAAAATAAAAGGTAATAATAATTTAGGAGATGTGAAAACACATACGAAAAATAATAATAATAAAAATGTAGAGGTAAAGCATATAAGTTGAAATATGAAATTGTAGCAAATCGATACAAGTAAGAAATAAGCGGAGAAATGATGAGAAATACATATACCCAAATGAATGAAACAGAATACATTTAAGCATATAGCAGCAAAACCAGTTTGTGGGACTAACAGGCTAAGCGATCAACAGAAAAAGACTGTATGGTAGAGCGTAGGAATAAAGGAACAAATAAAGCTAAAGATGTGAAAAAATATATATATTTATTTATTTAATACATATCCAAACAGACACACGCCCAATTACATGATACGGTAGAAAGTATAAATATAGTAAAATAACACAATAATATAACACAGTGCACCTAACAAAGATACAAAATCTTAAATAAATTTTACATATGTAAAGTAGACGTATAATATTAGTAAAAAAGAAAGAAAAAAACAGATAAAAATAAAAATAGCAAAACAGAAAAAAAACAAAAAAATATATATTATTTATAAATAGCACTTTTAAACTACTGAATGGTACAAAAAAATATCAACCGTGGTTTCTGTGTTGTAGTATTGCGAAATCATTTGATTCAACGGCGATGACATCAGAACGTTAGTACGTAGTGTGGGAAGACATAGCATTACTGCTGTGAGCGGGCAAGCGTGGAACTTGCAAGTTGATATTACTAAGTATTTCCTGACAATCTAATAAGTTATTCAGAACTCTATATAAAAATATAACCTGATGCGCAGATCTCCTCATTGCAAGTTCATGTAAATCAAATATTAAGCTATGTGAGAAGCCCACTGGAGGATGTATATGATCCAATATGTATGATGCCGACTTCAAGAACCGCTTTTGTACTTTCTCTGATGCAGCAATGTGAATGCCATAAATCGGGCTACAGATGCGTATTCTAATTTAGAACGTATGAAGGATATATAGAGCAATCGAAGAGTAGAAATGTTAACAAACCCGTGGTTTCTATATGTTTTGTAATTGATAGTTTAGGATCGAAAATAACCCCAAGATCCTTTACTTAACTAGGCCTGCAAAGAAGAGAGTCGCCTAATTTATATGCAAACTTGAAAGGGTTTGTTTTCATAACATTACATTTCGATATATTTAAGGGTAAAGGAGATTTGATTAATATCAGCTTAAAATACCTTTCTAATATAGTAAAAAATGTTACAAAAGCTAATAATAAAGAATATATGGGTAGATATTGTGAGTATAATTCAACGCTGGTCGGGGCTTTAGTTCATAGAGTAGTTAGTTTCACCCAAAATTGTTAACATCTAAAGATATATGAAAAACGATTACATAAAGGGTACAATTTTGTATTGTTTAAGTAGGTGGTTGTTATGTTTAATTTAAAATTCACTGACATATTAAAGTGACTATTGAAATTGTCGATATTTAATTTCAAATAATGTTGACTTATTGGTATAATGATTTTTATAGTTAGATATTTGACTCAACTTAAAGAAGGCCACTTGAAGAAGCAATCCTAAAAATGCACAAATAGGTCAGATCTCATCTTTTGTGGTTGAATTTTCGAGTTCCCACAGTTTCAAAAGTGAACTTAGATATTTATAGAGTGTTTTCATTAAACCAGGTTAGTTAATTTAACTATATTAATTTTTTTTTAGATAATAATTGAATAGAACTTTGTTCATTAGCATACCTAGATGTTTGGTATCAGAGAGTATACATATGAATTCATTGATAGAAATTGTAGATTTGATTTATATAAGCTTAAAATACCTTTCTAATACAGTAAAAAGTGAAATCACTAGTCTGTAACGTTCCGCTGCTTATTAATGTATCACTTTCAAATTGTGGATAGTTTCAAACCCTTATTGTGATTGAAATTATTTCCATTTTTCTGGATTTCTATTGCGTTTCTGTAGAGTCATGCCACAACACGTTAAAGTAAAATTGGCCATATAAACGTTAACAAACAAGAAAATAAATAAAAATTCAATTTTTGCTTCAAATTAAACTATGTTTAAAAATGTCATCCAGTTTAATATTATGCAGGACGACATTTTTTTTCTAAAATAAGGATACTAAGTGCGTAGGTATTCTTTGCGTCTGGTTGTCGAAAGTGCCTGATACTAACGTATTTTATGAGAGTTTAACTAGTAACTACACATTCCCACGAGTTTAGTAACTATAGAAAAAAATCCATATTTTTTGAGAACATGTTCCTTATAAAGGCCCGAAACAAAAAGTTTTATATAATAAAACGGAAAGTTTTGTGGCCCTCGAAATTTAAAACTGAATGATCCTGTATTACTATTGTATAAAGTAGTTCATTTACAAATATTTTGTTATATAAAATGACACTCTTTAAAACGAATTTAGCGATTTATTTCAAACTCCTGAGATATTTGTAATGAAATTTATTTTCAGCTTTCAACATTGATTCTTAGTTCCACTCACCAATAGAGATCTAATGAAATTTCTACACAGAACTTCCAGTAATTCAAAAAGTAATTTAAGGGAGTATCATTATTATTGCAGTTTTTTCTATTGAGAATTTACACTTTTTAGGATACGCTTAAATTAATAAATTCAAAATAAAGGAAAAAAGACAGGTAATTCAAAAGATATTTGATTGATACAGTACATATTTTATTATAAATATTATGATATCTGCAGAAACGATTAACAGTTACAGAAGATAATAACGGTTGATTTTATTTTCATACCTATCATTTCTTGAATAAATGTGATTTTATTCGCAATCATTAATCCTCAACTGATAACATACGATTAGTTGCAAACTTAGCTTTATTCCTGATCAAGCAAATATTGTTAAACCCAGGGTCAGTTTAAGGCAAAAGGGGGCATTGTGCTAAAATTATAAGGAGTCCTCAAAGTTCTTTATGAAAGGAAATATGCAATTATTTAGTATGAAAAATAGTTTAATATATAAAAAGCGTA
This sequence comes from Monochamus saltuarius, assembly GCA_025584915.1. Classification (NCBI taxonomy): domain Eukaryota; kingdom Metazoa; phylum Arthropoda; class Insecta; order Coleoptera; family Cerambycidae; genus Monochamus; species Monochamus saltuarius. Next base: position 39,037,847 of record CM046721.1, on the reverse strand, counting down.
CCATCGACAATTATCAAATGATTAAAAGTAAAACGTACTAAAATATATAATCTTTTGACATTCAACTGCAGTCGGCCGCCAACATAAAATGACATATTATATTTTGGACTATTCAACTGCGGCCGGCCGCCAACATAAAATGACATGTTATATTTTGGACTATTTTTTGATAAGAAATATTTCTTTACTTTTGCATTATGAGGAGTGTTTTCAATTTCTTGCACTTAAATACTAGCTTGTTATTGTTTAAGTTGTTGTTATTAAGTTTACATAGATTCATGTTATTCTAGCAATGTTAACACACACTACTAACATTTAAAATGTTAGTTATTAATCTATTACCACTTCGTAGATTTATTTTGTGTGTATTCTTTCTCCTTGTTAATCCAAAAGCGAAATAAAATAGTTCTTTTCATAACTCAGCATCGAATTGTATTTTTGTGTATTTTTTTTTAAATTTACTGTCAGAATGATCTTCCTAGTTATATTTTCTAGTTACTTTTTCTTGTGTATAGAGGGCGTTAGAAGTTTGACTGCCATAAATTTAACAGGCGATAGTACACATCAAAATGAATAAAAAAACCTGTTATGTCATGGGTCCTAAACCCAACCATTTTCGAGTAAAAGATTAACAAATCACAATTTTATGTGGAAAAATTCGGTTAATTAAGGGTTCTCACCATAATTATCTCCATTAAATGACCATAAAATGCATGTTTACCCCTTCTTTCAATTAATTTATGTTTAGTTTTAATAAAAACAATTTTTTCGTTAATCAATAAAATTCGACAAAGTTGATCTAGCGGAATGTGGGAACAGTGCGAGAAGTACAGTGACTACAAATTAGTTGGTATCTGAACTCCAAAGTGTATGTCGCTTATGGCAAATTCTGTTAGGTATCATTATTTTTCGTTGTTTGTTGAAATGTTTGACATACTGATTATCACGATATGTTATTAATTTACGAAGAAGCTCGCTGTAATTCTGCAAGAGCACGACTTATTTATTTACATCGTTGCCCCCAAAGGCGGCTGTATAATAGGGAAGCAAGGGCGCAAGTATCTTAACGTCTTCTTGATATTGTTAGTTTTATAATGACAAAATGTTATAATTATAAAATTCTTGGGTAGTGTCGTGCGTGTGTTTAAAATAATGGTGGACATTTTGAACATATGTTGTAATTAAGTATTATGTTAGATATTTAAGAATACTAATGTATTTTGATTTTCGATAAGTAAGTACATATTTTTTTTGTACGTAAGTTATGATTATTTCTGTGACGTGAGTCTTCCTAAAAGTTTATATTACTTGTTTTTCAATATGCAACTGTTTTAAACATTTAAAAATCACCAAAGTTAAAATATTTAATATAAAAAAAATCATTAATTCTATCATTCTCTGTTCAAAAATAAAACTACAAAACAGTTGTCTAAACGAAATTCATTAATTTTCACAATAGATGTTTATCTTCGAATTTTTTTGTTACTAACAAACAAGCTGGCACGTCGTAGGCAACCTACAACGCGTTAGCCTGGCACAGCATGTACATATTAGCACTGTTTTCACGTACTACCCTAATAGCACATGACGTCCAGTGGACGTATATGACTTTATTTACTCCTCTAGTTCAAAAATAAGAGTATAGATAATGACAATGACGGTAGTCTCATTTGAACTTTAAATACTCCGGATTCGGGGGCTCCTTAGAATTTAATTGTATTATAATCGTTTTAGAGATAGTAGGGAATTAGAAGAAGTAACGAGAAAACTTGTGGGGGAAGCACGGAAAGTGGGATTGCAGATAAATCAAGAGAAAAGTAAGCTTTTGAATAATAGGACAACAGAAAAAAGATACCAATTTCAAAGTGAGAATGCAGCACGGAGAGATGGAATTTGAAGAAGTTCAAGAATATGTGTATTTAGGGACGCTGATAACAGCTAACTGTGATGAGGAGCAAGAAATTAATAGAATAATAAAAGCAAACAGAAGTTTTACAGCAGCCAACCACTTAATAAGATCAAAAAATTTGTCTAGAGGAGTCAAATTTAGAATGTATAAAACAATTTTGAGACCGACAGCGCTGTAAGGCAGTGGAATTTTGATCCTCAATAAGAAGTCAAGAGAAAACCTATTAAGGTGGGAAATTAAGATTTTAAGAAGAATTCTAAGAGGAAAGAAGACGGCGGAAGGCTATTATGTAAGGAGAAATAATGAGGTAATATATGCAATGTACCAGGCACCAAAAATAGACGCTGTAACGTTGTAAAAGCTAGAACAGTGCAGGCTAGGGCATCTAGAACGTATGGAAGATGAAAGTACAGTTAAGAAAATTGTAGGGAGTAAACCTAACTACAAGTAAAAAAGAGGGTAACCGAGGAAGCAATGGAGAGAGGCAGTGGCAATAGATCTAAGGGAGAAAAATGTAATGGATTGGAAAAGAGAGGCGAAGAACATTTAAAGGTGTTAAAAAAAGTGTAAAATATTTAAGGAGGTAATAGTATGAACCAAAAGCAAAAAAGTCTCAATAAACATGGTCCGCAAAGTAACGGTTGCGGAGATATGGAATGTTTTATGTTGTATGTGCCCCTTTTTTATTTTGCAAAAACGTTGTGTATTTTCTTATAATAGTTGGTTGATGTTTAGTGAAATAAACAGTACGTATTTGACAGTTGTTCTCAGTGCACAAGTTTTCTTTCGCTATGGCTGGTTACTCTAACGCAGAATTAACAGACATGCATTTCATGTATGGTCGTGCTAATGGGAACGCCTCCGAAGCGCGACGTCTTTATGTTGACGCTTATCCAAATCGCCAGATTCCTTCACAACGCATGTTTGGAAGAACTCACCAAAGATTGCGTGATACCGGTTCCTTGAGCAAACAGTGCCATTTATCCGGAAGACCAAGGTCGGTATTCACTCCTAGAGTAGAAGAAGAAATTCTAGCACTGGTAGAGCAGAATCCAGATACGAGTGTGCACGAGAATATCAGCCGAGGTAGGAATTAGTCTCTTGTTTGGAGAATTCTTCACGAGCAACTGCTTTATCCATACCATGTGCAACGAGTACAGGCCTTAAATCCAAGAAATTATCATCAAGCACGTTTGGTTGGCTACGTCATGATGCTGAAGATCCTCGTATTCTTGCAAACATTCTTTTTACTGATGAGGCCAGGTTCACAAGAAATGGAGTGTTTAATTTTCACAATACGCATATTTGGGCCGACGAAAATCCTCATGCTCTAATAGAATCTGAACATCAGGCACGTTTTTCATTAAACATTTGGATGGGTATTGTAGGTGACAGGTTTCTAGGTCCTGTTGTTTTACCAAACCGATTAACAGGCGCTGCTTAGCTCAACTTTCTGCAGAACACACTGTATGAGTTTTTGGAAGACATTCCTTTGAATCTGAGGCAACAAATGTGGGTCCAGCTCATTTTTCCATGGCCGTTAGAGAGCATTTACACCAAACTTTTCCACATAGATGGGTAGGAAGGGTCGGACCTGGTTTATGGCCTCCAAGATCGCCTGATCTGAACCCTCTAGATTTCTTTGTTTGGGGATATTTGAAGACATTAGTGTATGGTACTCCTGTAAATAGCCTGGAAGAGCTGCAGCTACAGATTAATCAAAAGTGTCAAGAAATCCAAACAAAGGAGGGTGTTTTCGAAAGAGTTCCAATATCGTTGAGACGAAGATGTAGTGCCTGCTTGTAAATGGACGGAGGGCACTTTAAACATCTTCGGTAACTTTGTTTTTTGTTTGTTAAAAGCTTCCTTTGTCGGTTTATTCCTAATAAAATAAAATGTTTGAAAAACGAATAGTGGTCCATATCTCCGCAACCGTTACTTTGCGGACCCATGTTTATTAAGACTTTTCTGCTTATTTTGGTTCATACTATTACCTCCTGAAATATTTTACACTCTTTTTTAACACTGTATATGAATGTTGGCGAAAATTTGTTTCATAATTTTATAGAAAAATGTCGTTTATTTACTGTTTTATATATACGAGAACTATTTCAAAACTTTCATGAAAATTTGCGAATAATTTGAGAGCGTACTAAAAATTATTTTAAATATATATTTATTAATATGTTACTCACATATAAAAAGAAAGAAATAAAATTCTTCCATAGCAAACACACCTCTTCATTTATTGGCATAGTAATAGGAAATGTCTAACTAACAAAACTAAACTAAAACGAACTAAATTAAGGAAGCATATCGAAATTAACAAAAAATTCTTTAGCGCTACAGAAAAATAAATTTTATCCACAATCGCCTTATAATCGGACTTTTATCCACACATATGAACCGTCTAAAGTGATACTTTATCCCCTAGTAGAATAAAGTAACTTTATTTCTCTAGTAGAATAATGAAAAAAGTAATAAACCTATAATAAATCAAATTATATTTATTTACTTATTAACATTTACACTAATAGACATTTCGTTTGTTGTTTTGCCACATTTAACTTCCTTTCCGTTAATAACAACTCTTGTAGCATTGTTGCCACCATTTTCGGAACGCATAACATCTGTCAAATTTGTATAAGTTATGGATGTCTCTTCTTATAAGGAACAGCTATTTTTTCCTTGGATTTTCCTTGAAATATCAATTTGTGATATATGAACTCCTACATAACTGCTACAGAGGAGCTCTTCCATCCACCATGTCCTTCAATAGTTGTAAGATCAGCACCTTTATGGACCAATAAACTTGTTGAAGTGTGCCTCATACAATCGCCAGTATATGCTTCGGGATTGGCGATATTCAGGAATGAAGCAACTATTGATGGTATCTTCGCCAATGTGTTGATTCCAACAGGCTGAGAGGTATATTTTTGACTGATGTATTTTAATCCGGCAGTGATATATAAGAAAAATGACCACGTTTAAAAAAATATTTAATGGCAATTTAACGCCAGTTTTTCCTTCTGAAGAGATTGGTTAACACAATTGGATACAACTTACAGTTATTTGCATTTTGGCTAACGTAGGTGGTATACTTGTATAAAATGTGAGCATTTCTCTCAGTGAGAGGCCAATGACGTAGGTATTTTTTAGCTTATTGTGAGTATTTCGCTCAGCACACGACCAAAGATGTTGCATTTTTTATAGTACTTATTATAGTACTTATAGTACTTATACATAAGTTGTTTATACAGTTTTAAAGTTTAAAAGCAGGACTGAATCAATGAGAAAAATAATAGATGTACCAGAATTATTGCTGTGCAAACAGACGTCTGTAAAATGTGTGTTGTGCTTTTATTATCTCAAAAGAAAAAAACAAAAAATGTTTGCAGTAAATGTGACAGATATATGTGTAGTGAATATACCAAACGGTAATGCTTCCTTCACATCTACTTTTTTCTAGATAGATGTCGAGATAGATGTGTTTATATATTTTTAAATAAATAATTAAATGCAATTTTTTGTTAATTTGTTACTTATTTCATAGATATAATTGCAACTTAAAGGATGTTTATCATTTATTCATCTAAAACATGTTCTTTTTATGATGAGCAAAACACTTACGTTGCGACCAATGCCGGGTTAAAAAGTCATGTGTTAAGCGAATTGGGAGCAGAGAAATATATTTTCTGCATATCTCAACAACATTCACGCAAAACCCTACTTGTATAATTGTAAATTTTTTTGAAATGCTAGTCTTGGTGTCAGGTATTGAAACAAGTAGGTAACTGCGCTCTGTATGTCAGTAATTTTCAAATTTATCAATTTGCAGCATCACCAGGCACTAGAAACCTCCATTATTAGCGCAACATAAAATAATTCAAAGTTCACTATATACCTAACAACATGTAAAAGGTAAAGACATTATCTTAATCATTAAATATTCTTTATCAGAAGCCCCAGTCAAAAATTCTTCAATATGTGCTCTTTATAATACTGCAATTTTTTCTGCTCTGTATCCTCTCGATACGCAGTAAAGTTGTTATATTTTCCAATATCTAGATTTTTGTAGACCTTCATCATCGAATACTTCGACCACATAGATGAATTTTTTTCTTCAAATTTATAAAGTACGATAGCATGACTTCTTCATTTATTGTCATTACTCTCCATTTTTTCCCCCATTCGTTAAATTCGGCGAACACTTTTTCGTAATGTTCACCGGAGTTCGCTAGCAATAAATGGAAAATTGTTTCTTGAGCATGTTCGAAAACAGCCACAGGAACACAATTACTTTCTTGAATTGTTACCAAATTCAGATAGAACTATTTTTTAAATAATTGATAATAAACCCATAGCAACCAGTGGGTAGAACAAAACCTACCACGTTTCATTAAATACTAAGAAATGTCAAGTCGTGCTAATATTTTTTTTTATTAAATTTCAATAATCCAATAATTGTGTTTAATTTACAAAAAAAAATGCATCGGTAATTTATTAGATTTTACAGACATATTTATAAATATTTACCTTATTTCCATACTACATACATTTAACTAAATGCATGATATGCATTATATCATATACAGAGAAATTAACATGTTATTCACGTTTCAACTGTTTGCATTAGTTACCTATCCTAAAAATAGTTAAAAGAAAAATTGTCAATCCATAGGAAGTAGCTTCAGGACAACTGAAATTTTTGAATGAAATAAGGGAACGTTAAGGACTTAAAGAAGATACAGAAATTTAGTGTTCAGTTTAGAATGGAAGTATGGTAACATACACAAGGTTGACAATAGCTGAAATATTATTTATATGTAAGTATATAAAGTAATACAAACCTGTTCAAAACATTTCATCTTTTTTAAAAGTTTATTTTTAAGATTTCTAAAAATAGTGTTATTTGATATGAAAATATAAAGGCGCGTACCTATAGACTTGCGAAATGAGCGCCCATGAGACGCTCATAAGCCGCTCGTGAAAGAAAGTTATTGTCCGAGCGTCCAATGAGCAGTACTTGGATATTTGCTGCGATTGTTGCCAGGGAGCAGATATAAAAATAGCCAATTTGTATGAGAAAATGATATCTTGTCGGTGTTGGCGTACTGAATAAATTATACAAAAAAAAAAACTGATAAGCTTCGATTAGCGTGAATATATTTATATCCGGCCATGCCGTGTAGTTTAAAATAAACACATCCACACTTACGAGCTGCTCAGCTCGCAAGTCTACAGGGTGTTAAAAAAAGAGTGTAAAATATTTCAGGAGGTAATAGTATGAACCAAAATAAGCAGAAAAGTCTTAAATACACATGGCTCCGCAAAGTAACAGTTGCGGAGATATGGACCACTATTCGTTTTTCAAACATTTTATTTTATTTGGAATACACCGACAAAGGAAGCTTTTAACAAACTAAAAACAAAGTTGCAGAAGATGTTCAAAGTGCCCTCCGTCCATTTCCAAGCAGGCACGACATCTTCGTCTCAACGATATTCGAACTCTTTCGAAAACACCCTCCTTGGTTTGGATTTCTTGACACTTTTGATTAATCCGTAGCTGCAGCTCTTCCAGGCTATTTACAGGAGTACCATACACTAATGGTTTCAAATATCCCAAAACAAAGAAATTTAGAGGGTTCAGATCAGGCGATCTTGGATTCCATAAAACAGGTCCGGCCCTTCCTACCCATCGATGTGGAAAAGTTTGGTGTAAATGCTCTTGAACGGCCATGGAAAAATGAGCTGGAGCACCATCATGCTGGAACCACATTTGTTGCCTCTGATTCAAAGGAATGTCTTCCAAAAACTCATAGATACAGTGTGTTCTGCAGAAAGTTGAGGTAAGCAGCGCCTGTTAATCGGTTTGGTAAAACAACAGGACCTAGACACCTGTCACCTACAATACCCATCCAAATGTTTAATGAAAAACGTGCCTGATGTCCAGATTCTATTAGAGCATGAGGATTTTCGTCGGCCCAAATATGCGTATTGTGAAAATTAAACACTCCATTTTTTGTGAACCCGGCCTCATCAGTAAAAAGAATGTTTGCAAGAAAACGAGGGTCTTCATCATCATGACGTAGAAATCAGCGGCAAAAAAGTAAACTTGATGATCATTTATTGGATTTAAGGCCTGTACTCGTTGCACATGGTATGGATAAAGCAGTTGCTCGTGAAGGATTCTCCAAACAAGAGGACCACTAATTCCTACCTCGGCTAATATTTTCCGCACACTCGTACCTGGATTCTGCTCTACCAGTGTTAGAATTTCTTCTTCTGCTCTAGGAGTGGATACCGTCTTTGGTCTTCCGGATAAATCCAGCCATAGCGAAAGAAAACTTATGCACTGAGAATAACTGTCATATATGTACTGTTTATTTAACTAAACATCAACCTTATAAGAACATACACAACGTTTTTGCAAAATAAAAAAGGGGCTAAAAAACATAAAACATTCCATATCTCCGCAACCGTTACTTTGAGGACCCATGTTTATTGAGACTTTTCTGCTTATTTTGGTTCATACAATTACCTCCTTAAATATTTTACACTCTTTTTTAACACCCTGTATACGCATCCTTTACATTAACTAAACTCAAGGTTACATCGCTGCTTCGGCTGCTCATGTAACTAGTGTCGTCAGTGTAGATAGGGTTTAGTAGACCGTAGTTTGAGCCGCTCGATGTGATCTGACTAAATCGTTTTTTTATGCTCAGTATCAATTTGGATGATAAAGATGTGCATCATGGCCTAGTCGGATGAAGATGTACTAACGCTAATCGAAACTTATTGGTCATATTCTGCTTTAAGGGACCTAAAACGTGGGAACCTGAGGGTTATTCTGCTCAGTAAATTTTTAAAATCAGCATGCGATATTCTTGTGAAATTGTTATAGTGCCTATTAACGCTCTGGAACTTTATCCAATATCCAAATTTTATACATATCTATACAATTATAACATATTAACAGAATAATTTCCTGTGGATAAAAAATAGATATATTTATCAATATCGTGAAACCAGGTCATTAGAACGTTGGAAATTGAGAAAAATTTTAATTTTACCAATTTCTACCCCTCTAACGGCTTGCATGTGGATGTCATTGGTTTACAAAAATATATCTGTTTTTTATCAACCAAGTTTCATCCTGTCGAAATAATTTTCACAACTCTGACGCCCTGAGAGTGACTGCCATTGGCTTCAAAAAATTTCTAAATATACTTGTTCTGTACTCATCCTGTTAAAGTGATAAATTTTAATTTTATAGATATGTAAAAATATTACATTTTCCCTATTTCTACCCAGTATGGTTATAGAGTTTAGTTGTACTTAATGCAATATTTAAGTTTTTAAGGTTATTTGTTGTCAATTTCATTATATTTATTTCAATAATATTGAAAAACAAAAAAGGTTTTCAAAAGTTTATCTAATTTTTTATTTTTCTTGCATTTCCAACGCCTTCTGATGATTATAGGTACTAAAAATATACTTCCTAATTCTCGTAATATTAAAAGCGCTGTATAAAAATTACTTTTCAACATAATTTAAGGAAACTCGGTATATTTAGGTTTTAGAAGGCGGTGAACAAGGTAACAATGTCAGATATTCACTGAGTTTGATCCTATTAAAATGATGAGTTTTAATTTTATTGAAATGATACCTTCATATTTCCGAATATTTTCCCGTCAGACTTACTAGTTTGCTTTTCTACCCGCCAAGTATCATTTTAACGATAGATTTAAAATTTGCAAATATAGTTTTCGGTTTTTCTCCATTTCTATGTTCTATGTGCAATTTAAAAATTTCAATTGTTTACGGTGCACTTGAGTATTTCTTATAAAATAGATCATCTAATTTATGTAATACAATTTCTTTATACAAGAAACGTATAAACTTATAACTTATTATATTGATTTAAAAATATAAATATTTCATTGGATTAACAGATATCTCTTTTGTATCTATTTAGTTAGTTATGCTGTCGTTTGCTGCATATTTCTAAAGAGTTATGATGCTAGCGCCACACTGTGGTTTCTTTTATTACCTCCGCACTCGAGACAAGACTTGATGTAGATTTCTTTATAATATTCTTCCATAATAAATATTGAAAAAGTATTTGACTAGGTTATCAATAAATAATATATCCGTGAACTTATATGTTCTAAAATTACTTTTCTGTTAATAATAAGAGAATTTATGCATAAAATTGAAATTGCAAGACTTCACTTCCGAACTGATTTTTATTATTTATTTTACCAATGATATAAATTAGCGCTTCAGGGTGTTGTTAAATGTTGTTCAAAGAATTCTAGAATAGATTCTATATCCATAAATACAAGAAAAATACTAGGTCCGCAATTGTTTTATTTGCGAAATACCATAGGCTGCTAAAAAATATTTAAAAAATATTTAAAAAATATTTCTTTTAGTGATAATTTCTAAATTTCATTATAAATAATTCAAATTTGGGTCAATACATTTGTGGTATGCAGATTATGATTTGGTATAATCGATTGCATTTTAGATTCTCCAAGGGCGTAGGTATGGGAAAATACCTGATTGATTTTTGACCAGACTACACCGGTTTTTCTTTTGGTTTATACTTTATTTTTTGGAACCCCATTTATTTTAGAGCGTAGAGCACATTTGTCGTTTAGCAAGCGGCTTTCGAGCTATTGAAAATTTTTAAAAAACATTTTAAATAATTTCCTCTCTGGTCAAAAAACAATAGGTTCTCCCCCATATCTCCGCCCCTAGAGGGTCTGAAATGCAATCGATTATACTAAATTATAACCTAGGTACGTATCATAAATGTATTAACGAACTTCAAACGATTTTCAATGAAAAATTTAGAAATTATCAATAAAAAAACATATTTTTTTGACAGCCTGTATTTCTAAAACGAAGCATTTGCGACCCTAGATCTTTTTCAGTATTTTTGTATGCAGAATCCGTTCTAGAATTGTCAGCATTTTACAACATACTGTATAATAATTATATTTTATTTTTTATTGTTTACATTATTTCAAAATAAATCTTTCAATAGACTGAACAGTAAAAATTGTATTGTTTTAACATTCCAGCCTAATAAAAAAATAGTCGAATCCTTATTCAATTGCTTTGGAGGCTGTTTCATATATTTTTGTCATTTAAAAAATTGCGGTCCCTTTAGATGTGGGTAGAAATGATGTTTTTTCAATTTTCCTCAAAAACAGATGTACCTTGTTAAAAAAATAATTTTAGCACAAACATACCCTGAATATTTTGTTTCATGGTCATAAGTACCACAACCAAAACAGTTGGCAAAATAGACCAGCCAAGAAGTGTAATGTAAATAGTCTCCTATTGCCACTTTCTCAGTGGCGGCTTGTCGTATGAAGCAACTGAGGCCGGGCATCACTATAAAATTTGGCTCGCACACTATATATACTTCCAATTACCTATTATAGACTCACCGGCAAAAAAAAACGGCCACTAAAAACTAATCCCAATTTTAAAGTTGGCTTCCTCGCGAACCGCTCATTTGATTTTGATGATCTTTTTTTTAAATTGTACATTGATTTCTCGGACGCTATGTCGAAAATTTATATTCGATTTTTTTGCCGGTCAGTTTATTTATCAAAAATCAATATAACTGAATAAAATAATTATTGCTTCAATTGTAGTCCTCGTAAGTTATAAATAACGGATCTAGGTTACGCTTCAATGTCCCGTCTACCAGAGCGGGGAGCCACGAGTCACCCGCCAATGCCACCACAGTGAAGCCCAATTTGCCGAGCCTCAAATTGCTTCATAAATGCCTAATGCCGATCCCAGACGATGTGGCGAATGCCTTCCAACATTGGACACATCGCCATTTGCCACATCGTGTGGGTGGGCGCTGGCGAATTGCATGTGTCCAACGTTGGCTACATGCCACGTTCGGGCTTCTGTCGGTAAATCTGAATCGCGTCAAAGAAGCTTCCAGCGTTGGAAGCATGTTGGAAGCATCGTTCGTGACACACCTACACGAGTGATCGTGTGTTTGACGTATTCCAGGAGCGCACGTACGCCATGTTTTACTGTTCTGTGAATCTGCAGCATGAGTACGACACTGACGAACGTTGTGTTTCCAATGTTGCAACAAAAGTTTACTCCATCGTGTAGCAGACACACTTGCCATACTTTTATGATGAAAGTTGGGTCCAACGTTGGAACCAACATTGAATCCAACATTTGAACCAACGTTGGGCACATCGTCTGGGCCCATTTTTATACGTTTTGATTTTCCCCACCGCGCAAGACGGTAAAAGTCGATGTTTTCCGTCCTAATTTGAGGCCCGATTTCTGGCGCCTCTTATTCTCTCACTCTGTTTTCCGGCAAATTGGCCGACGTAATGTGAGTAATGCGATTAACCGATTGCTTGAGTGTTAATATTTTTTAATGTATTTTGAATTTCCAATTCCATTTCCTATTGAATGTGATTTCTTAGATATTCTCCAAATTAGGTGGTAAGGTTTTAAGGACAAGGCAAGTATTAATTTAAAGTAAATAAAAATTAACTTCACTACAGGGTAAGACTACATTTAACATACCTAATATAAATATATGGTATTATCGATAGGGCTCATCGATAGGGATCTATATCGCTCTCACGATATTTAAATTTTTAAAACAATTTCAATACATTGAATTTACAATTTGACCAAGATATACAACGAAATTTTAGCCTACACAGATTTACTTTTCCAAATTCTGCAAATTAAACAGTTAAATGTAAACTACTGCTCTATACAAATTAAAATCGTTAATCAAAGAATTTCTGAATTAGGAGACGAAGAAAAATTTAAAAATACTTTTGATAATGCTAAAAATATTACTGAATTAGTAGTAAACCGGGGTAAAAGTTGCGACAAATTAGAAATAATTTCTAATTACAAACAAACACAAATTAAGTAATTATTTAAAAAATAATTGAACAATAAATGAATAGTTTATATTTGCTTCAAAATTGCATTGTCATTTCTTTTTGTCTTTGTTATTGACTATATTAATTAAGTCTTTTTTGATTGTGGATGAGTATATGTTGTATTTGTGTATATGTTGTTAGTATATGTATAATATTAATGTGTATAAGGTATATGTGTCTTATATTTTGTATTTATAATATCTGCAGTAGTGGTAGGTAGTGGTAGTGGTGGTAGTGGTAGTGGTAGTGGTAGTGGCAGTGGTAGTGGTAGTGGTAGTGGTAGTGGTAGTGGTAGTGGCAGTGGCAGTGCCAGTGCCAGTGGCAGTGGTAGTGGTAGTAGTAGTAGTAGTAGTGGTAGTGGTAGTGGTAGTGGTAGTGGTAGTGGTAGTGGTAGTGGTAGTGGTAGTGGTAGTGGTAGTGGTAGTGGTAGTGGTAGTGGTAGTGGTAGTGGTAGTGGTAGTGGTAGTGGTAGTGGTAGTGGTAGTGGTAGTGGTAGTGGTGGTAGTGGTAGTGGTAGTGGTAGTGGTAGTGGTAGTGGTAGTGGTAGTGGTAGTGGTAGTGGTAGTGGTAGTGGTAGTGGTAGCGGTAGCGGTAGTGGTAGCGGTAGTGGTAGTGGTAGTGGTAGTGGTAGTGGTAGTGGTAGTAGTAGAAGTAGTAGTGGTAGTCTGGTCCTGATGGAATTCCAGCGGACATAGTCGGATATTTATATGAAAGGGCTAGCTTTCCTAGAGACTGGAAGACCTGTGCATTAATCTTATGCAAGAAACCTGGACGTTCGGGAGACAACAGTTCTGACTTCAGACCAATATGCCTAATAGATGCGCTAGCCAAGCTGATGGAACACGTAGTTGTAGCAAGACTGAAGATAGAAGGAGGTCCATGGTGGGCTTAGTGAGAACCAATTTGGCTTTAGGCAGGGAAGATCTACGATAGGGGCAATTGGGAAAATGATGGAAGCTATAAAGCAGTTCCAAAGATATGGCGAGTGGTGTGCGGTGGTTGTGCTGGACGTAAAGAATGCCTTCAATTCGGCAGCGTGGGAGTTGATAATTGCGGCTCTGTTGAGGAAAGGGGTGAATGGACATCTAGTAAAATTGATAACAGCTTACCTGAGTGATCGAAGAGTGGTGGTGGGGAGATAGCACGTTATGGAGACATACATAGGGTTTCCGCAGGGCTCTATTTTGGGCCCTACGTTCTGTATGACGACTTGTTAAGAATGGATTTGGGATTGGGAGGAAACATCATTGCATACGCGGATGACGTAGTACTTGTTGTGAGGGGGAAGAAGTTACCTGACCTTAGAGACAGAATGAATAATCTCCTATACAGGATTGACTCTTGGATGAGACATCACCTCACTCTGGTCCCAGAGAAAACGGCCATAGTGTTATCGGGAAGGAGAAGACCGGGAAATATTCAATTCCGGCTAGGAGATTACGACATCAGTGTGGGGAAGCAACTTAAGTACTTGGGACTGATAATAGACCAAAGTCTGGATTTTGGACCACATATCCAGAGTCGCTGCGGGCAGGCTGAGAGAGCAATGGCAGCCTTAGCCAGAATCATGCCAAACATGGGTGGCCCTGGTGAAAAGAAGAGGAAACTGGCAGAAGTGGGTAACTCAATTATGTTGTACGCTTATCCAATTTGGTCGGCGAAGTTAACGGTGAAAAGGATTTGGAACAGGATCCTCAGTATGCAGAGGAAAGTTGCCCTGTGGGTTGCAAGAGCATACAGGATAGTATCTACTGAGGCAGCACTAGTGTTGGCGGCGATGGTATCTCTGAATTTACAGGCCGAGGAGAAAAAATTAATTTATGAGGAGGAGGATAAGGTGTTGGCTAGGTGCAGAGCTAGAGATCAATCCATGCAGGTTGGCAAAGAAGATGGGACATGGCGTTAAAAGGTAGGTGGACATACGAGCTAATTCCCAATGTGAATGTGTGGGTGCGGAAAAAACACGGGGAGTGTAATTACCATCTAACGCAGGTGTTATCGGGTCACGGAAACTTTATGTCCTACCTTCACGGAATCGGTAAAACGGAGTCGGATAATTGCATATACATTGTAGGCTTAGAGATACGTCAGAACATACTCTAATTTCGTGTGCAAGATGGACAAGACAAAATCGTTGGTGGAGAGAATGTTAGGCAGGAGCGTTACAAAAGATAATTTGGTAGAATATCTAGTAGAAAGCAAGTGGGGATGGGAGGTAGTGAATAAAATGATAGTTGACATAATGACTACAAAGGAGGTGGACTTTTGTAATAGAGGTCACTAGAGGACGGAGGGAGGCAGTATAGTGAATCCTTGATAGCTGATGTAAGCCGCGAGGTATTTTCAGTTATTTCAAGGCGGATGCGGAGGGGTTTTAACCGGTAGGAGTCCAGTACTACCTGTGACGATGGACTCTAGGTTCAGGTGCCCATGATGGGTTTCCCCTACACGCAAAAAAAAAGTTGTAGTTGTAGTAATAATAGTAATAGTATCTATAATAATAAATAAGCAGGAGAGGTAATCCATCATCTACGACCTTTGGTGAGCCGCGACACCACTTACTCTAGCTAAAGGGTGTAAAATCGGACCGGCAGCACTGCGCAACCGGGAGGGATGAGCTACTTTTTTCTCTGGTGCCGGTCGTCGATGTATCAGGCCAACCACCTAACACACTGAAACCTCCGGTTTCAAATGCCAGGAGAGAGTGCCCCCACAATCGACCCCATTTGGATGGGGGTCATGAGCAAGGTGGTAGGGCCCAGCCAGACGGGTTGCTCGTTGACGACCAACGCCATGAAAATGGAAGTTTTGTATAAAACCCCCGCAGCCCGCAGATCTGGCCCGAGTGGATACTGCGCTCCGTGAGGATCTTCCAGAAGAGGCTAACATCTGGCGCGAGATAACTTTTGTGCCGAGTGGGTTTGGTTTTTAAAAACAATTTTTATTCTTAAATACACACAAAAGTATCGTTTGAGTTAAAGAGAAGCGTACAATAATTTCAAAGGCATGAACTCTGTATTTACCTCTGACGATAACTGATTCTTCGGAATGTTATATTTTTGTAAGCTATGGTGAAACTGAATCACGAACTGAATCATTATATTTTGATCTAACATGGAAGTTATCTGATTTTTAACTTCTTCTTTGTAAATTTGGGGAAATCTGTACGACTTTGTATATACTGGAAGGTTGTCTGTTGTTCTTATTTCATGTTTGACTTGGTTTGTGAATGTCAATGGAATTCCTTCACAATAAAAGATGTCTCTGTAGTCATAACAAACTTTTCTTACAGCTTCGTATTCTTCTTGATTACAATGTCTCAAATCTAGATTTTCTAAATTTTTCTTTTGTAAAGTATCATAATCAGCTAATGAATTTTGGAACTATTCATCAGTGTCCATTGGTTCTGGTTCGAAATTATTTAAATTACATCCATTCCAGTTCTCAATATTAACTATTCCGGCTGGAATTTCTACTTTTTCTTTAATTACCAGGGAGTTAATTATTGCTTGTCCACTTTTTCCCTCATTGGTACTTTTGCTATAATTTCGGTTTTTGGTGGAATACTATATGCATATTTTTTAATTTCTTTTTTATAGTCGTCGGCGTCGGGGTGAAGTAGCCTTTTTTCTTCAATAAATAAAGGAATTTTTGTTCTGTCTGTGATTAAATAGCCATTTTTGAAGTCAAGGGTGGCTCCAATCTTTTGTAAGAGATCTAAGTCGATTAGACCATCATATGCATCGCTAAAGTTAAATACAAAGTGTGTATGTATTAGTTCAGGATTTTTAAATATGTTTGAAATTGGAATGTCTGCAGCCCATTCATGTATAGATGTAGTGTGGGGTGTTTTAATTTTGAAGGGTTTAAAGTACATCTTCGAAATGTACATGTGCCATGTATTCTGTAATTAATGATTTTGTTGATCCTGTATCTATCATAAACCTTGCCTGAAGTTCTAGGATAATTATATACGGAAGTTTACTGTTGGATGCGATGTTGATCTCTAAGTCTACTATTGGTTCTTGGAACTGGTAAGGTTCGTCGTATTTGGGGAATTCATATTCTTCATATTATTCTCCGAGGCTGGCATAGGAAAATTTTCGTCCTCTGTATAGTTTCCTTGGAATTCAGCAAATTCTTCAGGATAGAAACATTCTTCTTCATAGTAGGGCTCTTCTTCGTAATATTCAGGTTCAGTGTCCGCACATGGGGAATTATCTTGGAAGTGTAATTCTTGGAACGTAAATCTTGGTGGTTGTTGCTGTGGTCTTGTTTGCTTGGTATTTCCAGATGAAGTATCCATAGGTTGAGAATATGTTTGTCTAGGACGCTGGGGCATTTGAACATTGGTACGATTAGAATTTTGATTGTTTGAGGGGAATGGTTGATTTTGGAAATGCGATTGTGAAAAATTTTGTCTTTGAGGAAAATTTGAGAAATTTGAACGTTGAAAGGGTCCTGGGGATTGTCTCTGTTGAGAAAATCTCGAACTAGAAAAATTGGGAATTCGATGTGGAAAAGTTGAATTGACATTTTGAATAGGTCTATTAAATTGTGGAGGCCTTGGGGAATGCGATTGAACAGTTTTAAAGTTTCCTTGTACGGTCCTTAGATGTGGTGAATAATTTTTTTCGAAATTTATTTTTAGTAATTTTTGTTGACAATTGTATGACATATTTTCTTCTTCGACCACTTTATTTATGGCATCCTCAAGAGAATGGAATTAAGTCTAAATAATCGCGAATGGTAATATTGGCTTTAGCCATGTTTAAATTTTGTTCGTTAACAGCGGGTTCTATTAAAAATTGATTTGGGGAAAAAAGATTAACTAATGTGTCGTCGTCAGAATAATTGTCAGTCATGAAAATTACTTACAAGAGGAAAATTTGGTGTATACAAGGTGTTAAAAAAAAGAGTGTAAAATATTTAAGGAGGTAATAGTATAAACCAAAATAAGCAGAAAAGTCTCAATAAACGTGGGTCCGCAAGGTAACGGTGCGGAGATATGGAATGTTTTATGTTTTTTAGCCTCTTTTTTATTTTGCAAAAACGTTGTGTATTTTCTTATAACAGTTGGTTGATGTTTAGTGAAATAAACAGTACGTATTTGACAGTTGTTCTCAGTGCACAAGTTTTCTTTCGCTATGGCTGGTTACTCTAACGCAGAATTAACAGACATCCATTTCATGTATGGTCGTGCTAATGGGAACGCCCCCGAAGCGCGACGTCTTTATGTTGACGCTTATCCAAATCTCTAGATTCCTTCACAACGCATGTTTGGAAGAATTCACCAAAGATTGCGTGATACCGGTTCCTTGAGCAAATAGTGCCATTTATCCGGAAGACCAAGCTCGGTATCCACTCCTATAGCAGAAGAAGAAATTCTAGCAATGGTAGAGCAGAATCCAGGTACGAGAGTGCGGAGAATATCAGCCGAGGTAGGAATTAGTGGTCTTGTTTGGAAAATCCTTCACGAGCAACTGCTTTATCCATACCATGTACAACGAGTACAGGCCTTAAATCCAATAAATGATCATCAAGCAGGTTTGGTTTTTTGCCGCTGGTTTCTACGTCATGATGCTGAAGACCCTCGTTTTCTTGCAAACATTCTTTTTACTGATGAGGCCAGGTTCACAAGAAATGGAGTGTTTAATTTTCACAATACGCATATTTGGGCCGACGAAAATCCTCATGCTCTAATAGAATCTGAACATCAGGCACGTTTTTCATTAAACATTTGGATGGGTATTGTAGGTGACAGGTTTCTAGGTCCTGTTGTTTTACCAACCCGATTAACAGGCGCTGCTTACCTCAACTTTCTGCAGAACATTTCTGTATGAGTTTTTGGAAGACATTCCTTTGAATCAGAAGCAACAAATGTGGTTCCAGCATGATGGTGCTCCAGCTCATTTTTCCATGGCAGTTAGAGAGCATTTGCACCAAACTTTTCCACATAGATGGGTAGGAAGAGCCGGACCTGGTTTATGCCTCCAAGATCGCCTGATCTGAACCCTCTAGATTTCTTTGTTTGGGGACATTAGTGTATGGTACTCCTGTAAATAGCCTGGAAGAGCTGCAGCTACAGATTAATCAAAAGTGTCAAGAAATCCAAACCAAGGAGGGTGTTTTCGAAAGAGTTCGAATATCGTTGAGACGAAGATGTCGTGCCTGCTTGGAAATGGACGGAGGGCACTTTAAACATCTTCTGTAACTTTGTTTTTTGTTTGTTAAAAGCTTCCTTTGTCGGTTTATTCCTAATAAAATAAAATGTTTGAAAAACGAATAGTGGTACATATCTCCGCAACCGTTACTTTGCGGACCCATGTTTATTAAGACTTTTCTGCTTATTTTGGTTCATACTATTACCTCCTGAAATATTTTACACTCTTTTTTTAACACCCTGTATATTCATTTTTTCTCTATTCTTGTTTGTATGTAACTTCTTATTTAAACATAGGTATGTACATAGTGATTCAATATACCCGTGCCCTGTACATAAAATATATTTATATCATTTATGTCTGTCTACCAGAAAATTCCTCTCTAACTAGATCACATTCAGGTAATTCTAACTATGCAGTATAAACATTTAATGTTGTATCAACTTTCTAGGCAATATTATAACATAAATTTTAACAGTAAAAAAATGTCTTTAAACTTTCATAAGTATTTTATCACTGTTTAATTTTGTTAAACACGAAATTTCCATTGTTCATTTCATTAAATTTTACAATCTTGTCGAGTCGGGTTCAAGCACAGATTATATAACAGTGTATTTTACGCTTTTTAGTGGAGTACAATCTTGCTATCTCGGTTATTTCTGGTAGATTTTCAGGACATTCGACACGTGCATTTTGTCTCCACGTATTTTAATCTAATATAAATCAAATCATTGTAGATTTGATTTATATTAGATTAAAATACCTTTCCAATACAGTAAAAAAAGTATAAAAAAGGTTTTAAAAATAAGTTTACTTCCTATCAATGAAGTCATATGTATGCTCTCTGATACCAAACATCTAGGTATGCCAATAAAAAATTCCACAGACAAAGCTCTATTCAATAATTATCTAAAATAAAAATTAATCTAGCTAAATTTACTAACCTGGTTTAATGAAAACATTCTATAAATATCTAAGTTCACTTTTGAAACTGTGGGATCTCGAAAATTCAACCACAATAGATGAGATATGACCTATTTCTGCATTTTTATACTCTTTTCTACATTTGACTTGGTATAACTATAGATCAATTTTCAAGGGAAGATGCCTTGTGCGAAGGACTAGACCACCACTCCTATACGTTTTGAAGGTTGCTGAATCCGAATCTAGCAGAAATTTGCCTTCATATTAACGTCCTATTTTCCTTAGTATCGCCTTTCCATTTTATTTCATTTCTATAAGCCCTTAAGGTCAATTTTCATGTGCTCAATAAAACCATCAGCATATTTCGAATTTGTGGTCCATCGAAAACGCCATCTTTTAGTTTTGGTTCAGAGTTGAGACGTCAATATGATAACATATTTCTGCTTGGACTTGGAAAAGAGAAATGGAGAAAAAAGATGTTAAACGTAAAAGAAACCACTCCTCTGATCATTTTGTGATAAACGTGTCCGTTACAAAGAAGAAAAAAAATGAGTGAAAAAGACGTTCACGACGTTTTTAAGTATAGAATCAGAAATTGCATATCCTTGAATAAAACAAACAGCTTTTATAGAGGTATTTTCCCTATATCTTGCCATATTGACGAATACCAACATGAAAAGTTGAAAAGATGAATTAAACCTTTAAGTGACTGAAAATGATCTTAAAAATTACTCAATCGTGTATCAAAACGTGAAATTCCTCAGTCTTTCAGAATACGTAGGAAAAAATTGAATTATCATAAAAAAACAATGGTGATCTTCAAATGACCTTGAAAGCGACCTCCAAAAATGACAACCACGTATCCGAATGTGAAATTTTTCGCTCTTTCTGATTTCGCTTACAGGAAATGCATTACCATCAAAAAACAAAAATTGATCCTCAAATGACCTTGAAAATGAGCTAACTTCGCCAAACAGACACCAGATTCGGATTTAATAACCTCGAAAACGTATACGAGTGGTGATCTAGTCATTTGCACATGGTATTTTTACCCCGTGGGGCTGTGTTATTAATTATAACGGAAAAAATTGTTGGATTAACATTGGATTCAATAGATTAGGTGACTTTCGAACATGGCACTTTTTTCCTAATAGGGCTGTGTAATTAATATGGTTTTTCGCATAGTTTTTCGTTTTAATACACAAATTTGCTGATGCCGACATTGGAATTAATTTTTTCGGAATAGCCTTCAGTTACCTATCAAAAATATCATAAATTTTTTATACAGGGTTTCAGAAAGAATGGGTCAACACTAAGCTGGAAATAGTACATCCCAAAATATTATGTTTGAGCTTATCATGCCTTATACGAATATCGCTGGTTTAAGAAATACAGGGTGTTCAATATTTAAATTTTATTCTGAAATATCACAATAATTGAGAAAATTTTGATAGCTTGACTGAAAATTTGTAGTGTTGGATTTTTTTATGTAAGAATTACAAATTTGAAGCTTATTTGACGTTGCTCTTAGAGGGCGTTAGTTTCACCGTATTATTTAGGTAAACAAAAACATATTTTTTATCTGTTGAACTATGCTTAGAAAAAATCTAAAAGAACGTTAAATTCTACATAAAAAATGTACTCTTGTTTAGGTCGCCGAACTTTATCGGTTTCTGAGTTATTTGTATTTAAAAGATTCAATGTATTTTGTGTGATTTTCTTTCAGGCGCTTTATTTTTCTAACTAGGCTTGTGTCAAATTTTGATGGCATAAAATAAGTTTTTGCAGAGCTCCGATTTAAATATTGTCCAGTCTACAAGATCCTTAGAATCACTTTGCAGTCACTTCCGGGGTGCAGAAATGATAAATACTTTCAGGAGTGATGCAAAGTTTTGTCTAGAAACTAGAGCCCGTCCAAGAAAAAAAAAAAATTTTGTATGAATCTCAGGATGAGCCAATAAATGATCCGTGCCAAAAATTTAATTTTTGAGATTTTCTTTGTTGTTTTGGTTACAATTATTAACTTAATTGACGAGAGATTTGAATTGTTGAAAGTTAATTCTAATTACTTCTCATTTTTATATAATATTTCTGAGCTTCTTAGCATTAGTAAAGAAGATCTTATGAAACATTGTATGGATTTGGAGTTATACTTAACTGATGGTGAGAGCAAAGACTTGAATGGCCTTAAACTGCGAGATGAATGGGCTTCCTTCGATGTCTTGATTGAAAACGAAAAGGAGCAGATCAATAATCCACAAAAAAAAACTTTGGAATTCATTTATTCAAACCACCTGGATGGAACTCTCCCAAATATTGTAATAACGTTAAGGATTTTACTTACACTTCCGGGGAGCGAAGCTTTTCTAA
The DNA here is from genome assembly GCA_025584915.1 of Monochamus saltuarius. Lineage (NCBI taxonomy): Eukaryota > Metazoa > Arthropoda > Insecta > Coleoptera > Cerambycidae > Monochamus > Monochamus saltuarius. The sequence continues at coordinate 39,015,522 of CM046721.1, read as the reverse complement.
ATCAAAAATTATAGAAAATTATATGCGTTCTAGTATGTGTCAAGAACGCCTTACTGGCTTGGCATTAATTTCAATCATCGAACATGAAGTTACAAGTAGTTTAAACTATGATGAGCTAATTTGCTCCTTTGCTGAAAAGAAGGTCCGAAAATATTTTTAATTTTGTAATGTTACATTAACAGAGAACCCTATTATGTATATGTATAGGAAATAAAACATTTCACTATTTACGCAACACGTATACAGGGTGTTCAGTAAAGAATGGGCCAAACTTCAGATGTAGATAGTTTGGATAAAAATAAGTTGAATTAACTCAACTTACCTTAATCCAAAAGTTGATACTAACGGAGCTACAGGGTGTCACAGTTGAAGAAATGTTGGTGGATTTTTGGATTTTTTTTAGAATAAGCTAAAGTAAATCGACTTATTTTGGTCGCAGTATTGTGCTGTTACAGTATGGCCCATTACTTACAATTTGACTACTTTTAGATAAATTGCATGTATCATGAGATTTACATGCGTTTTTCTCAGAAACCATTGCTTCTAGTGACATCAACAAGGTGTATCTTTTTTAATTAGAAAAGATAGGGAAGAAAATTTTTCCAGTCCAGAATGAGATAAAGTGTAGCACAAAAAAGTCGTAGGGATTTAAAGGGGTCCAAACCATCGTTGGTGGCGCCCTCTAGCAGATACACCAAAATCGTCAACATATTCGAATTTCTAGTCCCAAGAAACCCCCCTATACCAAATTTCAGAAAATACGGTCGGTGCGATCAAAAAATAATAAAGAAAATGTAATTTATTTTTTCAACATCTGCAGTTTGGCCCATTCTTTACTGAACACCCTGCATAAGCGCATTAGTTTCGCCGCTGGAGTCAGTTTATATTGAGCAGTTAAAAGTGATTGGCAAACGTCAAAGTAAAGCGTTGACAGTTGTGAAATTTGTTTGAAAGATATTTCTTGTGTTATCAAGTGACAATAAAGTTTGTTTGTCTACGTGACGTGTTTTCACGCTAACCCAAATTAGAGGTTACACTATTAATAGACTATATTAAAATTCAAAAATTTACAAATAATTACATTAGGTGCTGATAAACACTTTATAGTATTTTAATAATTCACTTCAAAACATTTGAATATCACCTTTAATACATAATCATGACATTCTCTTGGTTAAGTTAATGAATTATGGAGTTAGTGATCATATAATAGTACTTCTGTCATAGGTTTTATTAAGCGTGCAACCTATGATTTTAAAAACATTGATACCATAATAGTATATTATGCAACGATCATGTAATGATGGTTATTAATACACGAGCATTAACCGGGATACGAAACGAGCCGAAGGCGAGTTTCGTATGGTTTATGCGAGTGTATTAATAACCATTACATGAGAGTTGCATACGCTATTTTTTCTACACCCGATAAATAATCAAAAACCATAAATTTTATATTTTTATTGAACACAATAGGTAACAGTAATTATTCGTATTAAATTATCGTTTAAGTTTAATTTAATTAAGTTTAGCTAGGTATCTACGAAAATTTAATACGTACTGATTTTGACATCTAAAATAATTACATAGGAACCTAGGATAAACGTCAAATGCACAGCATGCTTGATTGAAAAATTATGGGTTTCTATTGATTAAAAATCTGTATCGTAATGAAAAATCTGTATCGTAATGGGTATCATTATGAAACGGATTTAAAAATCTGTATCGTAATGGGTATCATTATGAAACGGATTATGGGCATATAAGTGCATTGTTATAATACGGGTGTAGAAAAAGTACTTAATACCTTTGTTCGTTCTCGCCGTGCTATCATTCCAATTAAACCATTGAAACTGTTCAAAATAAATTTATTAAATACCTTAATTCTAAGAAATATCGCACCAATCCACCATTTGATCATTATCATGCTATTCGAAGTGATCTTAAAGTATCGCGCCTTGATAGTAGAATTGATCAAATTATTCTAATGTTTTTGCATAAAATTATAAAAAGTATTATGGACAGTCCTTATCTACTATTTAAATTACAATTCTATATCCCAGACCACAGAATACGTCCCCCGCACTCTGTCTTTAAAGTTTCCTTAAGTTACTCTCTTGTGAACAGCTTTATTGTAGGTAACAAGTATCTTAATATTCTTACTTCTGGAGTCTATGATGTTAGCCGTTTTAAATTTAAAAAAATGTTGAAGTCACTTTTAGATTGATTTATTTTTCTCAGTTGTGCCTGTCCCCTGCAGTTATTTAATTATTTAGTGGCATTTGCCATATGTATGCATATAAATTTTCATGCTATACTAGATGTTATCTTTTATATTAATTGTTGCTCTGTTTTGTGTAAGATAAGAAGCATGTAATTAGGCTACTGCCTGTTTGCTTCTTCAATATCATTATTAAATAAATAAATAATACACATATGCCGATAGTATTTTCTAACAGCCTACTAAGGATATTTTAGCTTAGCAGTTTATCGAAGTGAAATAGGAGTAGGTACCTTTTTCTTGTAAAATTTACCAAACTTAATTTGTTGGCCAAGAGAAAATCTCAAGATACAAAAAAGGCTCCCAGTTTGTCACGTTTATGATTATTTGTGTAAAATTATTTTTGGAACAATAGATTTCTTATCTAATGATGATACTCGGTACAAAATTTTAAATTGCGACAAATTGTGGCACAATCAAAAAGTTAAAAAATAATCATAAATGTGTTTTCTGACATCTAAATTTCGAAATTTTAAAGCTTAATCACATTTGAACAAACTATAATTTTTGCAGGAGTATCCATGCTTATACATATAATATTATAACAAAAATTCTAATAGCACTTCTTTACAGGAAGTTGTTTGTGACAATAGTCGTTATTTATGATCTATTGAATTTTACAAACACTTAAAAGCTACTAAATGTTTGGTTAAGGCTTCAAAGACCGCTCGCGGAGCGCAGCTCGGCCTTCTGGTGACGAATCCCGTTCGACAGCGTTGTCTTCCAGGGAAGCGCCCGTATCAGCAGAGCAGCGGTTCGACAATAGCCTTATTCGCGGTAGCGATTCCGAACTAGTTCAGGATTAATTTACGGATCTGCTCAAGCGCAGTTTGCATTTCGGACGATCAAATTCAAACTGCGCTTGAGCAGATCCGTAAATTAATCCTGAACTAGTTCGGAATCGCTACCGCGAATAAGGCTATTATCAACCGATACGGCGCACAAGCGTTGAGTGAGTCCAATATCTTCGTCCAGATAGACTCCCTCACGGAGCTGTTAGTTTGGACCGAAGATGTGAACTGCCGATCTCGGAGTTCTCGAACCTTTTTGTTAAGGGCTAGGTAGTTTTGGGGTCCAGGTCCAAGGGTTGTAGCGGTGGGGTGTACCCTGATGGTGCAGGTAGCGAGGGTGGCGCTACTTTACAATACCTGAAATTTTTTAAGTTTCCCCGTGTGCGGTAGTAGTAAAGTCTTCTTCATTCTAGAATGAAATTGTAGCATTTTATATATTTTGTACAGCGACATCTAGACGAAGTGTGTGGTACCTTTGTTAGAAGAATAAATATTAGATAAAGATTCCGACAAAGATTTCATAAAGAAAGTCAATACAAAAACCATAAGCTGATCCAGCTTGTATAGGACTGTTTAAATTATTTTGCACACATTGTGATCCTCGCCATCTAGTCGACATGGTCTATAAGTAAAGGCGGTTGACTAACTAACTATACTTTATAAACACTGATATAATTTCAGACAGTAATTTGCAATTTCCGAAAAAAATATAGAATTCCATAGTTAACACTCCTGGAATACCTACTACTGAAGTACTTTGATTTTACTTTTCGCATTCTAATATTAGCGAAAATCAAGTGAAAGTGAAATCTAAATACTTCAGGAGTATTTGCAGATATTGCTTTGTAATGCCCGGTTGCACCGATATTTTACTAAGAACAACTTAATAAAGTTGTTCTTAAAGTTAAGTTATACTTATTTTTTAGAGTATTGCACCGACGTATTATAAACCATACTTAGCAAAGTAAGTATTATAAACCATACTTAGCAAGGTACGTCTTTGTATTGGCAACAACGCACAAATCTAGTAACTTTCGTTACCTACTTTGTTAGGTATTTTAGTTCTTTCTGTTTTTCTTCAGTTTGTTACATGGAAGTAAGGTTAGATTTCGGTGTAATGCCATGTCTGTGGTGTTTGTTTTTGTTGTTGCCATTTGTAATATAGGTATGGTTGTTGTTGATGTTCATCAAGACTAGTTAATATCAGAGACAAACTAATAATAATATGTAATAATAATTTACTTTATTTTCTCTATGATTAGTATTAGTGACCAAATCATCTTCAATTCATCCATTGTATGGAAATGATCAGATCTCGTATAATTTAATTTGAGAAATGCAAAATCTATAATTTCCAAAGTATCCAAATCATCAAATATAATCTAATTAATATCCATTATATGTACTTTTTTTAGTACTTTAATACTACACTCATTAGCATTGACCACTATATTTGCACTTTCCGCGTTTTTTAAATTTTTATGCTTGTATATAATAATTACATTTGTTACATACCATTTTAAATAATGCATACAAATTAATATCTGTTTGTTTTTTAGATCTAAAGTAAAGTAAAGTAAAAGTTAAATTAAAATGTCAATACTATTTTAAAAATTTTAACATTATTTGAAGGGTATAGTAATGTTTTTGAAGCATAGACTCTGTTTTCCGCAATTGTACAATAAACTGCTGGCAAATATTTTGGATCAATTACTTAGTTGTACAATTTCATAAGGCTTTAAGTTTTTTTTCATGTCCACTAATGTAAACCCATTTCCATTTTCGTACCGACTGTCGTATACAGTTCTTGTAGGCATAAATTATAATGGATAAACCAAAGTTTTACACGCTACTCCCTCTTCATTTTCTGTTGGAAGATTTTCTTTCAAAGCAATCGAATTTGGTAGTCCATTGTCCTCATCGGAATGTGAAAAACAAACAGTTAAACAGTTTATTAATAAAGTGAGAAGATTTATAAATTGGATTTAAATCTCGATTAATTTTTTTTTGGCACATGAATCCATTGACTGATTTTCGATTACATCATCCTTGAATTTTAAGTGAATGGAGTGGAAGTTTCTTTAGCAACATAACGTAAATTTTTCCCTGGTTCTAGACTTCTTTTTTGCAAAATTTACACTATCGAAAACTATCTCCATAAAAAAAAATATATATATATATAGTGTCTTTTAGTCCTAGGTAGAATAATGTCACATTCTAAAACTTAAATAATGCAGTTTTAGGTTGAATTCAAAATATGCACTCACTTGGCAATAGATTTTAACAAAATTAATATAAACATGTATACAACTACAACTGTTTCACTTCGGATCACATTGGCTATTAATTGTTATTATTATTGTTATAAATATTATAAGAACAAGAAAAGTATTAATACTTACATATTCGTCTTTAGAAAATCCATGCATTGTGTACTGTTGTCATTCCGATACTTTAAAAAGGAAATCAAAAACACAAAAATAAATAACGTCAACAGTACGACATATGGGAAGTATTTTAAATAATACGCCGATCAAAATGGCATTTAATCCAAATGTAGGCAATCCACAACACATTTCAGATATAGCTCAAAAAATATTTTATAGAAATTTTCCAACAATTTTTTTCTCTTCATATAACCCCTCTGCGAGGTATATGGTTATTCCACGTTTTTTTTTAAATCTGTTTTACCAATTACGAAGTACGAAATTACTTTACCTCTGCATACGATGCACTTATAACGAAATAGATTACACGTTGCTCGAGATGTGACGGCATACAAACAATAATTGTGGCGAAAAATTAACTTCAATGTGTTGTGTGAAAATCATAATTTGTCGTTATTCTTTAAAATATAATTTAAGGAATAATTTCTCTCTCTTTTTAACAGTGTACAATGGTAATAGCTTGTGAAATGCGGATAACAGTTTAAATACTTGTTTTTTTTTTCAGGATGTAGATGATAAGCTTTTATGCACGTTTGTGTATAATTTTTGGGAACATTGAACAAAGTAACTTCCTAAATACCTTAATTGGTAGTATCCAACTAGCGGAAATACATTTTTTAAACGTTTATGATAAGGCCAGTTAAGAAGTTAAAATTTGGATTAATATTTCTGCGTAGTGAAATACCTACTTATCCAATTTTACTTTACTTATAACTTTACTAAAACAAATATTTATAAATTACATTTTTTAAAATGACTTTTACTAGACTCATCTGTATGACGAAGTACACCTGCAGTTAAATTTGTATTTATTTAAGGTTGACCCTGTATATGCCATAAATTCGATTATCTAAAAATAATTATCATCTTTGTACAATCAAATTTAAAAGTACACAGGTTACCTTAAATACATTGCAGTATTAGTTTATATTTCCAAATAAAATCTTTTGAGCTGTCCATCAATAGATAAGATTATTTTAGAGAACAGTATTTAATAACTATATGTAACATCTCTAAACTAAACATTTGTAGGAAGGTTACAAATGTATAAAATGTTATATGCAATACAAGCGAAGGGGCTATGGCCTCCATTTAATAGGGTTATCTGCTATGAATTACCTAATGTTTTTAGAAGGAATTTTTGAAAGGCTACTTTATTTCACTGGAATGGTCTGCATAATACATTTTTAATATAACATTTTATCATTTTTTATACATTTGATTTATGTTAGCTTAAATATCTTTAAAATACAGCAAAAAAAATACTTTTTACCATACGCTCTTTGGCTGAATATGAAAATAATTCTTTCTTACACTTTCAAGACAGACGGTTAAATTTTATCTATTGATCCAGTTGTTAAATTAGTTTGTCGTCTTTTAGCCATATAGGCGTAATTAATGGAGCAGGAGATCAAAATTATGTTAAAAGAGCAGGTGAAATGTCCAAGTGACTCGTTGACTTCGTATAATAAGCCAGGTGGTGGTCATATTAATTAAAGCGAGGTGCCCACACTTATAAGGAAATGCACATTGCCCAGCAGATGATGGACACCCCCGCAGGCAATATTTGTTGGAAAGGGGACAAACAATTTTATGATACTTTCCATCTTTTGCTAATTAAATATCTACAAATAGACTAACGATATCAACTTAATGATAAGTCATTATATATTACAACCCAGTTATATTTTTGCATACCTGTTTAAATTTAAATTGTACCAGTATTATATTCCACAACGTGTCGTCAAAAATTTTGCAACACATAGAGAAAATTATTATTGAAATGTACAGTATATTACTTCTTCTATTTTACGTACCTACATTACGTTACAACGTTAGCGAAAAATTTGGAAAACTAACTGCTTAATTATTTTTCATTATTTTTAATACTTTTAAATAAATAAATGAACCTTTAATGAATAAAATAAATTTCTTATGATATCATTGGTTATATTTATTATGTTTCTTAAAACTATAGGCAGCGGCCGAAATTGTGGACAGTGACTAATCGCTAGCTTGTAGACAAGCGCGACGGGCGAAGCGTGCGGGGAACAACATTTCATAGACGTACTAAATTTGAATGCGGTCAGATATTAAAAAAATATACAAAAATAATTGCATTACATACCTAATATCCATTATTTTTAGAGAAGAAACAGTGATATAACGGTTTTTACCAATTTCGAGGCGTTAGATAATAAAAATAATAAGAATATTTCAACATTTAAAGTTTTTATCTTGTATATCGGTGTACCTAAGTTAATTTAGAAACTTTATCAAAACAAACTGAAAAGATTCTTTCCAACATTGTAAATATATCCTATAAAACGATGCCCTCTTGGGCAGCGATGACTTACCACCACCCGGCTCATGCCGCCACAAAATGTTGACTATTTATACATTTCATATAAGTAAAGTATAATATATAAGTTTTACACGAATATTATCATTATCACTAAATTAGTACGCATTACGTCAGAATCATAACAAACTTCACTATCACTGTATGTTCACTATTTATTAAAATAACCACACGTTCACTTCGGTGTCACATCCACTTCACTATAACATAACACTTTTATTTAATTATCACACTTTCACATCACTGCCACATATTCACTTCACTATCACAATTTAATTTTCACTGTAACACTTTTGCCTTACTGCCAGTATGTAGCAAAGTTCTCACTTCATTGTATTTAATTATCACTATCAGTAGAGATGTTGCTATCACTGTCACTTGAATCATCTTCCCCTAAATGGATAATGAGTGGGTCTATCAAAACATCTACTGTTGTATCTAGATCCCACATACGTTGTTCCTCCTTCTGCACATGCCCAATACACTTACACCATGTTTTAGCAGTGACATGATTAATGGCCTCCTGTAATAATAACTTCGCATCACTTAATTTAAAGATGGTATTATTTCGGTTTTTATTTGTGCCCAAACTAATTCTATTGGATTTAATTTACAATGGTATGGCGGTAAACGGAGTATATGAATTCCTCGCGCTTTGGCAATCTCATCTACTCCATACCTAATATATCGACCTTTTTCTCTTAGGACAATTTTTAATAATTGTGGTTTGAGCATGGTGTCCGTATATTCAATATTTTAACCATTTAATAATATCTGCTGCTTTCCTTGATGCTAATGTCGGTAACTTTTTGTCGACTCTTCTGCTATGATAACTTGCGTTATCCATCACAACAACTGCTCCTGGTTCTACATATTATGATAAAATAGATTCAAACCATTTTTCAAATACTTCACTGTTCATATCTTCATGGTAATCTCCCGTCCCATTTTCTAAAAATCCCGAATCGCTTCCAATATGTGTTATTATTAACCTACGTCCTTTTCCAGAAGGCGCCTTTAATCCTGTATAAAATCCATCTAAAAATGCTTCTCTTTTACTTCGAACGTTACCATCCTGCCAAACTTTTAATATCGTATACCCTTCGTTTACCCATGTTTCACCCATGTAATATATCTTTTTGTCCGATGCGCGAAATTCTCTTAGTTTTTCTAAATATTCTCTTCGTCATACTACAATTTCATCTTTTTCAACGAGCATACTTTAACGATTCCGTTTTAAAAACCAAAAATTCATGTCATGCATTGTTCTACTAAGAACTTTGTCAGATAATTGAGGCATGTCCTCATCTTCAGCTATCGTAGCTTGATTTTTTTATTGTCGGTATTTCATTTCTGAAGAAGAATCCATGAACTTTCCTGAGAATAGCGTATTTTACGTCATCATCGACTTCTGTTTTTTCCTTCCTCGTGTTTCTATTTTCTTCTTCTTTGGATTTACTTCCACACTCTTTTTTATAGCACGATATACACTAGAAACTGACACTTGTGTTAACGAACTACACATATCAACAGCTTTACTAACATTTATGTTAAAGTTTCGCGCTCGAATTCCTTCGTATACGTTTTTTATTATTATCAATTGTCCGTTACACAGGTTATGTCGATTACTAACAGACCTTTTACTAGAACTGGCACTTTGATCCATTTTTAACTGTTATTTGTTAACTTCACGATTGCAATAATTTATTTTAATAATTTAATATAACTACACAAATAACACACCGCGAATAGCAGCAAATCCCCCAACGTACGCATATTCTAATAGCGTTCTAACCTCGGCAAAGCCATGCGCTAACGCTCACGGTTTACACACACCAAAATATTTTTTTCCACAATGCAATAAACAGAGATAGAGAATACATCGGGCTTCAGTTTGACTGAGTCTTTATCGTGGTGCCGTAAATGTGAGTATAGTATCGTTGTGCATAGAAAGCGGCACAGTAATAATGAGGTAAATAATGTGTAATCTCTTATAAAAATATTATACGCTTAATAGTAATAGTGTTTTTATATTATCTGTTAGTCACTGTCCACAATTTCGGCCGCTGCCTATAGCACAAGCCTTTACTGATTTGTGTAAGTGCCCACCAAAGCAGCAGCTATTTTGGCAGATAATTACAAAATGAACATGTTTTTTTGTAATAGGTTAGAGTTAAATGTATTGGTCTTTTGAGTTTTTTAGAAATAAAGCTACGGCTTCGGGATATAAGCGAATTTATTGCGGCTAAGTATAAAATCAGACTATATAATAGAAACTGGATGTGCTGACTACACTCATTTTTTATAAGCGATAATAATATTACATAACTTTAGATACGGGGAAACTCCAAAGTGATAATACAAATATATAATATATATAATCTTTATATAATTCCTTTCTTCTTAGAAGGAACTTCGGGAGGTGTTGACCCTTCTGAGTTTACAATGGGTCGAAGTGATGGTCTCGGTGCTGGTTTCGGTTTATGTATTCGCACAAACCATGAGTCTTTCGGAATATAAACAGTAGGAAGATGATTTTAAGTCCAATCCATTGGGTCTACGAGGAGGTGCTCACTAAAGAGGGGTCTATCAAAGGGACTCCGACATTCATAGCTTGAATTTGAGATTGTCTATTTTGTTATTGAGGGTGGTATTGGAGATATGTTTAGCTTCTACCGCAGGTAACACAAGGGCTGACGACTGTAGAGTGGAAATTGGCATGAAGAATTTACGCCCATTTAGAATCAACGTGCATCCTTCAGAGTTTGTAATAAGGGTGTCTTCTGTAATAAAGTGATGGAACGAATTTTTACATATTACTTCAATATGTATTGGGCGAGAAGGTGAAACTAGTAGTTGTCCAGATGGTCACACGATCTCTAGGGTATTGCACTTTGTAGAAGGTGCATGCGGAACTGTTATAATTAGAAATGATACTTGGGGTGCAGGCAAAATCTTGCTCATGGATTTCTTCTATGGTAGTACTTCCCAATCTTAAGTGGCTTAGATGGTAACCATTTGTATATATCTGCTTCCTTACCTAGTGCTAGATAGGGTTGCTCGGGAATAATGGATAGGTTTGATGATGAAATTTGGAAAAGGTTATATTCTTCTGGATTATAAATTGGGATAAGGATTTCCATATAAATAGTTGACCTTGAAATATGATTTTTTATATGAAAAAGAGAATAAACTGAACTCTGATCTAAAGTTGGTATCACTGAAACATCGTATAAAGTATGTAGAATTTTGAAAATGTATGCAATTACTAAAGACGAAATCACATCAGAATGGACAATATTCAGATGCCCAAATAATAATCCATTTACAATTTGGTCTAAAATTTCGAGGGTTATAGTACAATCATTTATCAAAGTTTGTGTGTCAATAAAGTCTGTAGCTAATTTCCCATTATTATTAATTTCGGTCATGTCTTTAGTTATTTCTGTTGCAAATGAGTTTAGGATAGATCATTTAGTAGTAAGCTGTTGGTTTATATTTTGCTGATTTTTATAAATAATATCGATCTTTTGTTCTAGCACTTATTTTTTGTTATTACTCATAAGTCCGAAAAGTTCAGAATATATATTACCAATGGGATTCAGCAGACCTCGCTTCACTCGAGTTTCTGAGGAAGTTAGTATTTCGAATTTTTGATATACTCGATTAGATAGGTGTACCAACTGATTATGCCAAAACTGTTTGATTTCTGGTATATTCGTGGAAGAATTTACTAAAATGTGAATATGTTGTTCGATTTCTGTTAAATTTATAATATGAACAAAAGAATGATAAGAGGCAACTGTCTTCAGGGGCCCAAGGTTAATAGGTAGTATTGGATTATTGACTGGTCTTAGATCTAGTCCTAGAACTAGATCCTTTGTTAACATTGTCATTGTCAGCATTATTAAAAGTACCATTTTTCTGCAATAAGGTTTTTTTAAATCTCCGTTTCCTTTTTATTTTGAATGTATGGTAAAATTTAATTTGTTCTTGTCTATCGTTTTCTGAAATTACGTCTTTTTTAGAAATTACTACTTTAGTTTCTGGAGAGAAATTTTTAGATAGAACTCGGAAAGTTTTTATTTTTATTTGTTCAGAATGGAAATATAAACAAGTTAACTGCGTATTACAGAGATAGTCTTTCATGACGTTTGCTATTTCTTTGTCGGAAATAGAAGTGTGAAAAGTTATACTCGTACGCGTTTTTCCAGGAAAACATCTTATAGTACGAATAGCACGCGCTCAATTACGTTCAAGAGTATCAAGTAAAAATATCTGGCATTGGTAGCTATTGATACTGCGTTCCGAAATCGGAGGAGCACAAACAGGGTTTTCAACAGCAGTATGCTGAGTATCGTCTGACATTTCTTCTAGTTGTTTTAATAAATCGGCCTCTTGATCCGGTATTGCAAAATTTTCTGGTGAAGCTAAATTAATTTCGGTATTTTCGCCATTATCACAGTTATCTACAGATACTGATATTTGTTTTTTACTGTATTAGAAAGGTATTTTAAGCTAATATAAATCAAATCTCTACAATTCCTATCAATGAAGTCTGATATTTGTGTTTTAAAAATTTCGTTTGTATTAACAGTTACTCGTTTAGAGGTTCCTAAAGGATCTCTATAGAAAAGACGAATTTTAATTTTGTCATTAAAAGCTGCTGCATTTTGATAATCAAACAATAGATTAAATTGTTTTATAGTATCTAGTCCAATAAGACCATCGTAAAGGTCACGAAAATCATGTAATAAGATATCTATAGACTCTTTACTTTGAAATTCGTCAAAGGTAGGAATATTTACACAAAATTTTGTCTTTTCCTGTCCCATATAGTCTTAATTATATTGGTAGATTGATAAATATGTTCGGGATAAAATATTTCAATAACGTCAGGACGAATCATTGTTTTTGAAGAACCCGAATCAACTAGTAATTTTATAGGTGGGTTAAAAATTTTGATATAGGATAAGTTAGATCCAGAAACAGATCATCTCGCCAAATTTGCGAGTCTCATAATAGTCAGGGTGTTCAGATAATCGTGGATTGTCCTCGTAGTATTGTTCGTATTCAGTGTCATATTGTAATGTACTATATTTTTGGCAAGATGGGTCTAGGTCATGGTAATAATTTTGAAAAGTTTTAGAGGGTACATTTTGATATTTTGTTACCGTCGTACTACAAGTATCCATAGGCTCTGGCTCATATTGTTGGTTTCGGCTAGAAATTTGAGTATTTGGGGGTTGCATATAATTGAATTTTCTAGGCGGTAATTGCGGTTTAGGTTGATAAAAATTTTGTTGTGGTCTGGGGTGATAAAAGTTTTGTCTTGGTGGTAACTGAGGTTGTCTTGTTTGTTGAATAGCTTGTGAATTTTCCCTTGGCAAAAGGGGTAAATCATTTCGAAAATGTGGCCAGGGAACAACTGATGGCGGTTTTGTTAGTGGTTGAGATACTGGTAAACGGTGACTAGAATTTTTAATTTTTCTATTGGGTCATTACAGTGTAATTGAATTTTTTGCACAATTTTTGAACGCATTGCCAAAACACGGTTGCAAAAAGACGAAATAGGTTCCCTAAAATTATATTGAAGCATACATAAGTATCTCGAAAGCTACGGCTTAGGGATATAAGCGAGTTTATTGCGGCTAAGTATAAAATCAGACTAACTGGTCAGCGCATCCGGTCGAGTATATAATAGAAACTGGATGTGCTGACTACATACATTTTTTATAAGAGATAATAATATTACATAATTTTAGCTACGGGGAAACTACAAAGTGATAATAAAAATATATAACAAAAGTCTTTATATAATTTTAATCACGAATAAAATATAAACAATTTGTAACGTACTTTAATTTAATCAATGGAAAAAAAAACAAATGTCAAAATTTAATGTAAACATTTATGGCGTATCAAATTTGTGAATAACAGTTATTTATTCTATAAGTGTTTTAAGTTGCACGCAAGAATGTAGTTCGAGCGTTTAATATTCTTAAACGAATAAAGGCGATTAAAATACGTTTTATCTATAATCATATCCCAATCATATTTGTGGTCAGAATTATTAGAATTTAATAAAAAATTATTCGCATGACTTGATATTTCTTAGTACTCGAAACGTGGTAGGTTTTGTTATACCTACTGGTTGCTATGGTACGTTGTTTATTATCATTTAATAAACAGTTCTATCTGAATTTGGTAAAAATGCAAGAAAGTAATAATTGTATTCCTGTGGCTGTTTTCGAAGCAGCTCAAGAGGCAATTTACCATTTATTGTCAGCGGAATCCAGGGAACATTAGGAAACAGTGTTTGTCTAATTTAACGCATGTAGGAAAACAGAGTACAGTAAATGAAGAAGACATGCTATCGTATTTTTTTAAATTTGAATAAAAAATATGTAATTTTATCTATATGGTTGAAGTATTCGATGGTGAAGGCTACTATTACAAAGGTCTAAAAGAATATAGATATTGGAAAATATAATGTATAATATGTAATAATATATAATATATAATATATAATATATAATATATAATATATAATATATAATATATAATATATAATATATAATATATAATATATAATATATAATATATAATATATATTATATAATATATAATATATAATATATAATATATAATATATAATATATAATATATAATATATAATATATAATATATAATATATAATATATAATATATAATATATAATATATAATATAAAAAGAATACAAAGCAAAAAAAGCTGCAGTATTGGAAAGAGCATATATTGAAGAATTTTTGACTGGGGCTTCTGATTTCTTTACCTTTTACATATTGTTAGGTATATAGTGAACTTTGAATTATTTTAGGTTACACTAATAATTTCAAGGAAATTTGCAATTACATTTATAGAAGAAGGATTTTGCCTGAATTCTATTGAAATATGCAGAAAATAGATTTGCCTGCGCCGAATTCGCTTAACACAAGACAGATTCTTTTTAAGATATATCAATCAAAAATGTACTTCTCTACCTGTTGAAATCAACACATTGGCGAATGTAAGTAAGTAAGTAAGTAAGTAAACATTTATTTCCCTTCGTTATAACAAAATTAATTTTTTACAATAATAGTTTTACAATAAGTAAAAACAAGTAAATTATAAATAACAGAAAACCTAATTAAAGGTGTAAGGAGAGTGTTGTTGTTGACAATTTTTACATAATTACATATACCTATATTATCCATTTACATACTATATACATTTACGTATTGGGGAATCAGTAATACATATAATATACACAGACACATATAAAAAGAGATAAAAAAACAATGTTTATAAATATGAAAAAATAGACTATAACTGAGCAATATACTATGAATGTAACAATCATGAAAATAGGTGAACACATAAATATATTTTTTGTATTTCGGACGTGATAATTCTTTGCTGTTTTAGTGTGTACTTGAGTACTCATTGAGTATTCATTTAGAGTATAAAATTCGTACTGTCTCAAAAAAATTTTTAGTTTACGCTTAAAAACTCCGTGACTTAATGTTTTTAAATAAGATGGTAATTTATTATAAATTTTTATCTCTGAATACAACGCATCTCTACGCGTTCTATTATAGTCATATTTTAGTAAAACGAGATTTTGATGCCGTGTGGGATAGCGATGATAGTCATTAGGAATATCTATGGAATGTTTATTTTTATGAATTAGAATAGCCAGTCTATATATTATATAAATTAGTTACAGTAAATATTCCAATTTTCTTAAAATAACCTCTGCAAGATTTTTTATGAGGTAAGTCACATAAGATTCTGATTGCTTTTTTTTGTATCAAGAATACATAACAGACCAACCAATAGACCAACTTTGCAGTGGAAAAATCAATATTTTTTTGATGGTTAATAATGCATATATAGCTTTTCCTAAATTCGTTTTTAAATTTGTTATGTGATCAATCCAGTTCAGTTGAGAGTCAATATGAATGCCAAGAAATTTCGTAGAGTCTACCGGGTTTCATCATCGCTTACTTTTAAAATAATATCTGTTCCCCACGTAATTGAAATGTAATATTATTGGTTTTGCTACAATTAAGTACCAGCCCATTAGCAAGAAACCAATCAGAAACACCTTCTACGATATTTTGTGCTTTGGTTATTAAATTATTTCTATTAGCCTCCCTTATCAATAAGCTGGTGTCGTCAGCGAATAACAAAAATGTGGCTTCTGGAAAATTTGGTACGATATCATTAATGTACAACAAAAATAATAGTGGCCCCAAAATAGATCCTTGTGGAACTCCACTTTCAACCACGGCATATTTCGAATGAATCTTTTTCGTTACACAATTTTTAATTTCAATTATTTCAGTGCACATCTGTCTTTTCAATAAATATGTTTGAAACCAATTATTTTCAGTATCAATTATGCCATAATATTCCAATTTGTGTAGCAACAGTCGATGATTAAGACAGTCAAAAGCCTTAGACAGGTCACAAAAGATTCCCCACGGAATTTCCATATTTTCTAAACTAATGTTTATGCTTTCTAATAATCTAAAAGCAGTGTCTGTGGTATTAAGATTTTCCCTGAACCAAAACTGAGAATTATCTAAAATATTGTAGTTATTTAAATATAACAACAATTGTTGTTTAACTATGTATTCAAGGATTTTTGAAAAAGACGGCAACAGTGATATACCTTGGTAATTTGTGCGAAGCAATTTATCACCTTTTTGTGAAGTGGTTTTGTTATTGATTTTTTAAAATATTCTGGAAATTCACCATTACTAAAGACAGATTAATTAAGTATTTTAAAGGTTCCACTAAAGCGTTCACATTACTTTTTATTATAGTAATAGGGATATCATCATAGCGTGCAGACATCTTGGGTTTTAAGGAGTTCAATGCTTTTTTACATCTGAACAAGTGACCCGTCTAAACCGAAATCGGTTTGTGTGGTTAACTATGACATTATTAATATAACTTGCACTTGACTGTTTTTATTTCTTACTTGGCAAAATATTTTTTGGAGCACTAATAAAAAAGCAGTTGAATTCCTTTGCCACTTGGGAAGAATCTGTAATTAAATTATATATTTTAATTACAATTTCATTATTTTTCGAAGTTTTTTTTTGTTAGTAAAATGATTGACCATTTTCCAGGTTGACTTGATTTTATTGTCAGCGTTCATTATCTTACTTTTAAAATATTTTTGTTTAGCATGATAAATTACTTTTTTAAGTGTATATTCATAAGTTCTAATATCATCTAAGATGATTTTATTGTCTGTAAATTTTTTCATGATTAGTAGACATCTTTTATTGTTACACGAAGTTTTAATACCTTTAGATATCCATCCCCTATAAACTGGAGCAGCTCTATGCTTTATATTTTTTAAAGGAAATGCCTTCTCAAAAATTTTATTAAATAGGTTATAAAAGGTATCAAATGCTACGTTTGTATCATTGATAACATATAGGCTGTCCCAGTTTATTTTATGTACTAATTCTGAAAACTTTTTTTGATTGGAAATGTTAAAATTCTGTTTAGAATCAGTAATACTGTCATTGTATACTACGGGCGCCCCAACATTAAGCGGCATTATCTGAGCTCTATGATCAGACACCTATTTCCTTTATTTCAACCAAGTATGTAAAATTTGTACTGATTACTATATTATCAACAATTGTAGAAGATGATTTAGTTATTCTCGTAGGATCTTTCACAGTAGTTTTTAAATTGAACATATTTAAAACATTATCAAAATCTCTGCAATCTTTATTATTCGTACTAATGTCAAGAAAGTTAAGAAATGACATTATAACCAATCAATTTAGTGAATTGCTCTTCATTTTCATGCAACCAATGTTCTGATAAGCATATGAAATCTATATATTTTTTAGACATAGTATGGTACTCTTCTAAAAATACATCAATTTCATCATATTTATTATGTAGTGATTGTACATTTTGATGCAATATAATTAAATTATTGGGGCTAACCTTATCCTAGTTTTTATTGACGACTCGTCGTGGGCGTACAGAAACTTGTGTATTAACTGGATTTTCACCATTTTTACTACCACCACCCATTTCCGCTTCACTCCTGCTAGGCACATTTTCAGTTCCAACAATACTGTCGACATCTGCAACTGAGTTGTTTGTTGTCTGCTTCATCATAGAAAGAGTATACTCCCTCTTATTAATAACTATTTTATTTCTCTTCAGGTAGGCTCTTTCACCATCTCCTTTTGCTTTAATAAGAAATGGAATTAACTGCTTTCTTTCATCTAATACCTTTTCTGTAAAGTTGTCAGCTACAGCAAAGTCAGGTTTTTAAGTTTTCTTGTATTACTTAAAATTTCATGTTTAATTTTTATGTTGGTAAACGTGACCAAAACTGGCCTGCATTTATCTGTTGTGTGATTTGATTTTTTACCTATTCTATACAGGGTGACAATAAAGTTCTGTCACTTTTTTTGAGATATTTCAACAGTTAAAAAATACTGGATAACAACAAATTCATTCAACTTGAATTAATAGCAACGTTTTATTACAACAATAACAATAAACAAAAAATTAACAATAAATGCTCAAAATTGCCTCCTTTGGCTTCAATACATTTTTTTACATGCTTCGTAAAATTGCCGACGATGGTCGTACACTCTTCCGCCGTAATCTCGTCCCAGGAGCGCGTCAAATACGCTTTCAGCTGCTCCACAGTAGCGTATCGTTTTCCTGAGATTTTTTGCTCCATAATGGACCACACCGAGTAGTCCATTGGATTTAAGTTCGGCGAATTTGGCGTAGCCATTTCCCAGCCTCGGTAATGGTATGGGCCGACATTTGCGCTACCGGTAAGACGCCACTGGTGTTCATACCAAGGAACGTCAGGATCAACGCCGCCGAGTATCAAGACCGTGTTCTACGACGTGAATTGAGGCCGTGGGCGACGCGGCACTTCGGTGTTGGCCGATTTACGCTGCAGCAGGACTGGGCGCCGGCACATTCCGCCAGATCAACAATCACCGCCTGCCAGGAGCTGTTTCCAGGCTTTTGGGGCAAGGACGTTTAGCCGCCCAATTCGCCGGACTTAATCGAATGGACTACTCGGTGCGGTCCATTATGGATTTATGGCGCAAAAAGGAAAATGATACGCTACTGTGGAGCAGCTGAAAGCGGCTTTGACGCGCTCCTGGGACGAGATTGCGGCGGAAGAGTATGCGACCATCGTCGGCAATTTTTGGAAGCGTGTAAAAAATGTATTGAAGCCAAAGGAGGCAATTTTGAGCAATTATTGTAGTTTTTTTGTTTATTGTTATTGTTATGTTGTAATAAAACGTTGTTATTAATTCAAGTTGAATGAATTTGTTGTTATCCAGTATTTTTTAACTGTTGAAATATCTCAAAAAAGTGACAGAACTTTATTGTCACCCTGTATATTTTTGAAATATGTGTTGGATCTATTTGTACACCCAATATACTGTTACGAAAGCTCACCTACCTTTTAGTTGGTTAATTATGTTCCTGTTTTCGTTAGAATTTATAATTGAAGCTCACATACCTCATTAGTTTGTAAATTACGTTTCTGTTTATGTTAGAATTTACAATTTTGTGATGCCTTTATTTTGACGTTTTCCGGAATATTCCAGGCTATATTCTATTTGTTTCTCGACACGTTCTCGAAATCTCAGAAACTTCGAGAACTGTAAAAACCTATATAAGCAGATCATTCTCGGCCGCTGAGTCAGTTTTGTATTGAACAGCCAAACGCGAGCGACAAACGTCAAAGTAAAGTATTTGACAGTTGCGAATTTGTTGAAGAATATTTCTTGTATTATCAAGAGTGATAATAAAGATTATTTGTCTACGTGACGTGTTTCAACGATAACCTAATTTCGAGGTTACATTGGTGTCAGAAGTGTGACGTTCCACGAAGAAGACATTTGGAGTAGACAAGTGAATGCCAGTGACGAGATCGAGAGCAACAGAAATGGAGGAAACATTGAAACAGTTAATGGGAATGATGCAAGATATGAAGAACAGCCAGGACGAAATGAAAGAAGACTTAAAAAAAGAAATGAAGAACAGCCAGGACGAAATGAAGGAAGATTTAAAGAAAGAAATGAAGAACAGTCAAGATCAAATGAAGAGTAGCCAGGATGAAATGATGGAAGACTTGAAAAAGGAAATGAAACCTAGTCAAGAGGAAATTAAGAACACTCAAGAGGAAATGAGGAACAGGTTAGAAGAAATGAAAAATTATCAAGAAGTAAATAATAAAAAGTTAGAAGAAGTAATTAAGATCAATCTCAAAGAGTTTGAGGAAACCGTTGAAGAAGAAATTAATCTATTGAGGAATGAAGTCCAAGATAAAGTTCAGGTCGTAGAAGAAAGTGTTAGTAAATTACAGAGTGAAGTCAAAAGTCCAAGTCTTAGAAGAAAGCCTAATTAAGTTAAAGCATAAAGTTACAAAATTACAGTCCCAATGGCGTGCGAAGGAGATTGTTAAGGCTGACAACAGTTGCATTTCCTCTGCAAGGATTAAACCACCCACATTTGATGGAAAAGTGTCATGGAGCACTTACCTTAAACAATTTGAAGCAGCTGCCTTGGCAAATAATTGGTCAGAAGAAGAAAAGGCTACATCACTAATAGTTGCCCTACGAGGTGAAGCCATGGAGATATTACGAACGCTAGCCGAGGATCAACAAAAAGACTATCAAATGCTGAAGAGTGCTTTAGAAATGAGGTATGGCGATGCTCATCTACAACACGTTTATCAAGCACAACTAAAAGGCCGAAGACAACGCTTCGAAGAAAATCTTCAACAATTTGAAGCAGATATAGCACGTATGGTGAAGCTAGCCTACCCCACCGCACCGACAGAATTTCAAGAACAGTTAGCAATAAGTAGCTTCATTGATGGCCTGCGAGATTCTGAGATCGGTCAAGCGTTAAGGTTGGCCAGGCATAAAAATATATCTGAAGCTTTGGCCCAGGCGCTAGAAATTGAAGCCGCACGACAAGCTTCCCGAAGTAGTCAAGGCAGAATAAGGCAACTAAGATTTAGGAGAGAAGAACAGCGTGAAGCCGAAGAGGATGACGAAGGATTAATGAAGAGCTTAAGACAATTTCTAGACAATTATCACAAAGAAAAAGTCCGTACCGACTCTACTGTATATAGCAGGAGAAGATCCATCAAGTGTTGGAATTGTGGAGTTGAAGGGCATCTTAGGAATCGATGCCCTAAGAATACATCTAGTGAGGACCAGGAAAACGCCAACTAGTCAGCTTTGAGGGGCGAAAGCTGGCTAGGTGCTACCAAGCCCCACCAATTATTAAGATCAAGGTAACCCGTCTGAAAAATAATGGAACGAGTTTGGTATTACCAGGGCGTATATGCGGACGGGATTGTGAAATGGTCCTTGATACAGGCTCTAGTCACACCATAGTAAGACCGAACATCGTCGCTCACTGCAGAATACAAAAGCCAGACCGGAACTACATCTTGGAGACAGCAAATGGAGAAGTCATATCAGTGAAAGGCATCCATCTAGCTAGAATAACCCTTGGGACAACCACTTTCCAACACAACGTCTTAGTAGCAGATATAACTGACGATGTTATTCTTGGACTTGATGTCATGTCTGAACATAATTTTGTGCTGGACCTTTCTCGAAGATCATTGAAGACCAAAGATGAAGAAATCATCATGCAGTTTCCCGAAATCAGAAACCTTCCTATTAGAACCGTGGAAGCGTCAGCAGACATAGAACTTCCAGCAGGTTCAGAAGTTGTAATTGAAGCTATTTGTAGCAGTATTTCGGCAGTTGAAGAAACTGTAATTGTTGAACCAGAACAAGAGAACAGCCTATATAGGAAGGGCATATTAACCGGAAAGACATTAACAGAAAGGAAAACAATTTGGTATTGGTGAGAATGCTAAATCTGAAGTACTACCCACAACAGATCAAGAAGGATGAACCTTTGGGAATTTGTCAAACAGTTGCATCGGCGTTCAGCAATGTAGAACCATCAACAATATTTCGAAATATTGAAAATTTACCCGAAGTTCTTGAGGGCCTTATTAACCGATTCAAGTCCCCACTACAAGCCGATGAGGTCCAAAATTGGAAGATTTGTTGAGGCGTTATCAAGATGTTTTCTCATTAACAGAAGATGATGTTGGAAGAACTAATCTTGTGCAACACCGAATAAATACCGGCGACACCACGCCAATTAAACAAGCTCCACGGCGGATTCCTTTAGCAAAGCAAGAAGAGGTATCCACGATGTTGAGAGACATGCAGCAGCAGGGAGTCATTGAACCATCCCAGAGTCCATGGACCTCGCCGGTTGTTTTGGTAAAGAAGAAGGATGGCTCTACCAGATTTTGTGTAGATTATAGAAGACTAAACGATGTCACTAAGAAGGACAGTTATCCATTGCCAAGAATAGACGACACCCTTGATACACTGTCTGGATCTCAATGGTTTTCCACATTAGACCTGAAGAGTGGCTATTGGCAAGTGCAGCTTCATCCAAATGATAAAGAGAAGACCGCCTTTTCCATTGGTACGGGTTTGTGGCACTTCAACGTTATGCCCTTTGGTCTCTGCAATGCACCAGCCACCTTTGAAAGACTTATGGAAACCATTCTACGAGGAATGACCTGGAAAACGTGTCTCGTTTATCTTGATGACATCATAATACTGGGAAAAGACTTTGAAGATCATTTGAAGAATGTCCAAGAAGTTTTCCAAAAGTTGAGGGAAGCCCGGCTCAAGCTAAGTCCCAAGAAGTGCATGCTCTTTCAAAAGGAAGTCAAGTATTTAGGACACATTATTTCCTCTGACGGAGTGAAGACTGACCCAGAGAAAACTGAAACCGTCTGGAAATGGCCAGTACCGAAAGACAAACATGAATTAAGGAGTTTCCTTTGACTTTGCACTTACTATCGCAAGTTTGTGAAAAATTTCGCCGAGATTGCAAAACCCTTACATCGACTCACAGAAAACAATCAGCCATTTATCTGGACGGAACAATGTCAACAAGCTTTTCAGAGATTAAAAGAAGCTTTGTGTTCTTCTCCGATTCTGTCATATCCCAAGCCTGGAAAGACATTCATCGTTGACACGGATGCTAGTAATATTGGAATTGGAGGAATATTATCACAAATTGAAAATGGGCAAGAAAAAGTGATTTCCTACTTTAGCAAGGTCCTCTCTAAGCAAGAAATGAACTACTGCGTAACCAGAAGAGAGTTGCTTGCCATAGTTAAAACTGTGGAGCATTTTCATAAGTATCTCTATGGTCAGCCGTTCGTCTTGAGGACCGATCATGCTTCTTTGAAGTGGCTACTGCAGTTCAGGAATCCAGAAGGCCAAGTGGCAAGATGGCTTCAACGGTTGCAGGAGTATGACTTCAAAATTGAACACCGTAAAGGATCTAACCATCGTAATGCTGATGCTCTATCCAGAAGACCATGTCCTTCAAATTGTAAACATTGTGTGCGACAAGAAGTGAGGGAAGAAGATGAATTTATTTGCAGAAGAACTACCATCCAGTGTCCAGAGGATTGGGATATTAAAACCATTGCTAAAGAACAAAGTGAAGACCCGGATTTTGGACCAATTTTCCAATGGAAGATAAACAACATGGACAGACCCACCTGGCAGGACATTGCTGATAAGTCACCATCTCTAAAAAGTTACTGGGCGTTATGGAATTCTTTAGCCATCGAGAACGGCCTATTAAAAAGAGTCTGGGAGAGCCCAGACGGCAAAGAAAAGATTTATCAAACAATACTGCCCCAGAAAAGAATTCCAGAAGTTCTTCAAGCACTGCACAGTGGAGTCGGTGGTGGGCACTTTGGAATAAACAAA
Organism: Monochamus saltuarius; assembly: GCA_025584915.1. Taxonomy (NCBI): domain Eukaryota; kingdom Metazoa; phylum Arthropoda; class Insecta; order Coleoptera; family Cerambycidae; genus Monochamus; species Monochamus saltuarius. The sequence goes on along the minus strand of CM046721.1, from coordinate 38,991,753 downwards.
ACTCTGAATAAAGTTAGAGAACGATTCTACTGGCTTGGCAGTCGGTCCGATGTGGAAGAATGGTGCCCACGTTGTGATACCTGCGCCTCTAGTAAAGGGACCCAGGACTCGAAGCCGAGGACAGATGAAGCAGTACAATGTTGGAGCTCCATTCGAGAGAATAGCTATTGACATAGCTGGACCATTTCCTCGTAGCAGCAGTGGGAATCGTTATATTTTAGTAGTGATGGACTACTTCAGTAAATGGCCAGAAATATATCCCTTACCTAATCAAGAAGCTGTTACCGTAGCCGAAGCTTTATTCGAAAATTGGATATGTCGTTATGGGGTGCCCAGAGAGATCCATTCCGACCAAGGACGAAATTTCGAGTCGGAAGTATTTCAGAACGTTTGTGAGCTACTAGGCATTCACAAAACCAGAACTACACCTCTTCACCCGCAATCAGATGGAATGGTGGAAAGATTCAATCGCACCATCGAAAACTTCCTGAGAACGGCCGTCAACGAGAAACAGACCAACTGGGATACCTGTCTTCCTCCATTTTTACTGGCTTACCGAGCAGCAATTCATGAGACCACGGGTAAAACACCAGCCAACGTGATTTTCGGCACAGAATTGCGGCTACCCATAGATCTAATTATGAATCGACCGCAACACGAGGAAAACTTAGATGATTATCTCAGCCATCTGAAAGACCGAATAAAGATGGTACATGAAGAAGTACGAGAGAAGCTAAAAATAGAAAGCGACACAGTGAAGACCAGATACGACTTGAGTGCCAACAGCAGCGGGTTTGAAGAGGGTGAGAAAGTGTGGCTGTATAACCCAAAACGAAGCAAGGGTAAATCTCCGAAGCTGCAGAAATCGTGGGAAGGCCCTTATACTGTCGTGTCACGATTGAATGACGTAGTTTACAGGATCCAGAGGAATCCCCAAGCCAAGATGAAGATTGTCCACATCGATCGTTTGACACCTTATCAAGAAGGCCATGCGGACAATGGAGTAACCTGATCGGGACGATCAGTTTTAAGAGGGGGGCAATGTTACGAAAGCTCACCTACCTTTTTAGTTGGTTAATTATGTTCCTGTTTTCGTTAGAATTTATAATTGAAGCTCACATACCTCATTAGTTTGTAAATTACGTTTCTGTTTATGTTAGAATTTACAATTTTTGTGATGCCTTTATTTTGACGTTTTCCGGAATATTCCAGGCTATATTCTATTTGTTTCTCGACACGTTCTCGAAATCTCAGAAACTTCGAGAACTGTAAAAACCTATATAAGCAGATCATTCTCGGCCGCTGAGTCAGTTTTGTATTGAACAGCCAAACGCGAGCGACAAACGTCAAAGTAAAGTATTTGACAGTTGCGAATTTGTTGAAGAATATTTCTTGTATTATCAAGAGTGATAATAAAGATTGTTTATCTACGTGACGTGTTTCAACGATAACCTAACTTCGAGGTTACAATACTATTTATTACGCCTAATACTGCATTTTCCATCCCATCGAAAGAATCCGAATTTACTTCTGGGATGCCATAAAAGATCAAGTCATTCACTTTTTGTTGTTTTTCGATATCTTCCATCTTCCTCTCCATAACAGCTATTTTACTTTTAAGTATCTGCAGTGAAACTCTGTAACAGATAGAAAAGAAATTCTCTTTATTTTTTTCTATGGGCTACTCTGTAAGGTCGTTCGGCCTAATTCGCATTTCCGAATTCAAATCCAATACTTGGAAATAGAAACGCCGTTTATCGTCTTTCCCGCATCTTTCCTAAAGGATTTCGTAGTTTTCATGTGTGTTCCTTGATATACGATTGTATACGATTTATTGGTTATGTGACGGACAATAAAAATAAATATAAAAATAATTACAATTTAAATAATGAATAAGTCTATGTCATATATTTTAAATAATAAATAAATAAAACACAACCAATACGTGGAAAATTATTTGTTAGAAAGAAATTGTAGTGACTAAAGCTATATACTATTCACATCGCAGGCAACGAGTGGATAAAATTTTTGTTTACTGTACATGTAATTGTTGTAGAAAATAGTGTTTCTACTATGAGAAATGTTTGTTTCTTTATGTTTTCAATAAACTTTATTTTTGAATATAAAATTATTTTATATAAATCCTATATGTACCTTTTTTCCAGTAGAAATAACTTGTTTTTTTCCTGTGATGTTGCAAAATAAAATTTGCAAATATAATAATTTTATTTGTTAATGAAATATTAATTTAACAAAAGAAAAATTAGAATATTTAGTTGTCAACTTATAACTATTATAATAATAATATCTCTACCCCTCATTCTAATCACAGGGATTAGCCCAGAAGTCGGAGACTTGTGCGGGAGAGGGGGCGGCATATTATTATTAAGCAGGCCGCATTTGCGCCCAGGAACGACTTACGTTGGTAGGCCCTAACCACTATTCAGTGCAGGAATGAGGAAAACCTGGAAAACCTCATTAATTAGGGGAAAATACAATTTAATTAACTGCCTTCTCTGTTGCTGTCCTAATTGAAAAATTTCTCCGCCAGCTAATTCTCGTTGGAAAAATTGGTCTATTTCATTCTCAACTTTATCTTCGTCAATAGTGACATTTGCCCTCACACACATATTGTGTAGAATACACTATACAGCAAGCGTTTATAATCTGCCCTGCTTTAAAAGGATGTTAGCAAAGTACACGATCTTTTAAAAGGCATCTAAATCTCATTTTTAAGGTACCTAGAATAATAAGCTTATTGGTATCTAGTGCAATTTCTTAAATATTTTACCTATAAATTGGATCAATCATTCTTTAGATATGAATTGAACTAATGCAAAAAATAAATCACAATTGACAAATCCAGTAAACCATTTAATGCCGCTTATAAAAGTGAAAGAAAGTGTAAAGAAGATCAACCTGTGAATTTAAACGCAAAAGGTTTGAATTTTGCATATATGTATTTTGAACAATGGCGACTCAATCATGGCAACATAATAATGGTAAAACTTAAAAATCCCTATTTAATCACAATGTTTTCAGGATGGATAATACAAAAATTCTCTATTGGCGACTTCACTCGATCACAATAGAAAATGTTGTATAGAGTACCATCGAATAATGGAAAGAAATTTTCTCTCTTTCTTAATTTCTTTCCTTTTCTATTTTTCTTGAGTTACAGAGTTCCACTCCTGGTTTTCTTGTTTTATTTCATTTAATTCGGAATGTATACTTGCTATATCGTTTTTTGTTTCTGTGAGAGATTTTAGAATCGCGTCAATTTTTTGCTCCATTGAGAATTCTTTAGCACTCATATTTGTAAACTGATATTTTACGAGCTATATTATTATAATGCACTGTCACAACGTTACCAATAACGATTTTAGAATAATTTCAAAATTTGCAGAACTACTATTTCTTTACATTTAATAATGTTTTCTTATAATCAAATTAATTATTGTATCCGCGCTTCTAAACCACTTTTAGGAGAATACAACTTTGCGTGCTCTCTACTCGGTTGTCATACACATATGACTAAAAGTTACTCGTATGGTCATCCAACAACTGTACCCTCAATAGTTGCTCCATTCCTGAATATCGCAAATCCAGAAGCATATCCAGAAAATATAGATGTTCCTTACAAGAAGAGACATCTGTAACTTGTGCAAATTGATCACAAACTTTGGCAGATGTTATGCGTTCCGAAAATAATGGCAACATGCTACAAGTGTTGTTATTAATGGAAACGAAGTTAAATATATGATAAAACAAAAAACGAAATGTTTATTATTATAAATGTGAATGTTAATGTTAATTTTCTCTAAGAGGATAACACACAATTGGTTCATCTAATGTCATTTATATCGGTTTATTATTATAATTATATATTTCAAAATATGTTCCAACATTTTCTTTGAGATACAGACAGTTTCTGGTATATACAACTCTTCATAACATAATTCTGGTATTAGAATGTCTCCATTATCCACACTTACAGGATAATCTTTTATTAATGTTTCATAAGGTGGCATTTCAAATATAAAACTTGTTTCAAATGGTTGTCTATAATAAAATGGACATTTGATTTTATTATTAGACAATTTTTGAATTTAATTTTGAGTGGAAGCTATTAAAAATGTTTAGTATTTCATTGATTGTGTCAGTTGAAATTGCTGAGAGAATAAAGATTACGTTTAAAAGTGAAAATACTATTAAAAAATATTTTACAAAAACGAAACAAAAATCGCCAAAGGAATTGGAAACTAATATAATTTATAGAATCCCTTGTAATGGCTGTAGTAAAGTGTATACAGGGTGTCCGGAAAAGACGTGTACAACGGAAGACCACAGACTCCTGGGTTCAAAATAAGCCGATTTAGCCCAATTTACTTATTTCCAAAATTGCTTCGTTTAGCCGCTAGAGAGCGCCAAAGTTTGCGAAAAATTTTTGTTTATTCCGAATATCTCGAAAACGACTTGATCGATTTTAACCATTTTTGGGCTACGCAGTTATAAGTCTAACCGACACTTATTGACCTTATTTAGAATCTTTTTCAGTCATTAGAAATATAAGAAAAATGATGTATCATGCAAATATAAGCACATATTTTTTTAACCTCCTGTACAATTTCTCTCAGTTTTTTTGTTAGTAGCTGACTTTATTTAGAAACTTTTTATACTTTCAGAATTTTGAATAGATGAGTAGTTTAGGCAGAAAAATATTTTTCGTATGTCAACAATATCAGCATTCGTTCTGCAACAATGAAGTACCAGAAGTTGGCTCTGTTATTTTAAGTGTCAGTTGTGTGTCAAATCTAATCAGCTACTGAAATTAGTCTCTCGGTGTATTCTTCTTGCTCAATTACTTAGTTACTTTAGATCTTACTTTATTTGTTGTCGTTATTGTTGTGTTTGTTTATTTTTCTCATTTTTCATTATTTCATCATGGATACGTATACATATTCCGAACAAGTAGATATGCTTTTGGTTTATGGATTTTGTCAAGGTAACGGCCGCAAAAGTGTTAGGGTCTACATGGACAGATCCCTCATCGACGAGTGCCAAATCATCAAACTTTTGCCAACATCGAAAGGCGACTTCGCGAATTTGGTTCCTTCCACCAAATGAATGCGGCTCAAGGGCGTCAACGTACTACGAAAACTATAGAGGTGGAGGAACAAATCCTAGATAAGATAGAAGAGAACCCAAAAATTAGTGCAAGACGCATTGGACATGAAATAGGGATACCAAAAACCATAGTTCATGATGTTTTGAAGGAGCAATTACTACATCCGTACCACATTCAATCGGTACATGAATTGCTACCCATTGACCCCGAAAAACGTTTAGCATTTTGTAATTTTATACAAGATCAAAGAGCCCATGATATCAACTTCAGCAAAAACATTTTATTTACAGATGAAGCATGTTTCACTAGGTCAGGCATCATTAATAACCACAACAAACACGTTTATGCTGATGAAAATCCACACTGTACTGAAATAAGACATTTTCAATATGAATTCAGAGTAAACGTGTGGGCGGGAATTATCGACAACTTTATTATTGGCCCGGTTGTGCTTCCACATCGATTGAATGGGGTCAACTATTTAATTTTTTTACAGCAAGTATTACTTAATTTGTTGGACGATTTGCCGTTATTACTTCGTCGTAACATGTGGTTTATGCACGATGGTGCACTCATTTTACAATACCCGTTCGTCAATATTTACATAATCTGTATCCTAACAGGTGGATCGGAAGAGGAAACGATGCTCCTATAAAATGGCCACCTCGAGCACAAGACTTAACCCCTTGCTATTATTTTTTGTGGGGTGCAGTAAAAACTAAAGTATATGCCTCTGCAGTTAATAATGAAGAGGAATTGTTTAGGCGAATCCAAGACGCAGTTAATATTTTACGAGGTAATGCAGGAATCATGGAGAGGCTGCACTACAACTTCGTAAAACGGATTACTTGTTGCATAAGAGAAAACGGTGGTCACTTTGAGCATTTATTGTAAAGTGATCATAACTCTTTTTTGTTATATTTTATTATCTTGTATTTATTAAATAAAATATAAATGAGAGTTTTGGAATTTTCGTTATTTGTTGCAGAACGAATGCTGATATTGTTGACATATGAAAATACATTTTTTCTGCCTAAACTACTCATCTATTCAAAATTCTGTGAGTATAAAAAGTTTCTAAATAAAGTCAGCTACTAACAAAAAAACTGAGAGTAATTGTACAGGAGGTTAAAAATATGTGCTTATATTTGCATGATACATGATTTTTCTTACATTTCTAATAACTGCAAAAGATTCTAAATAACGTCAAAAGTGTCAGTTAGACTTATAACTGCGTAGCCCAAAAATGGTTAAAATCGATCAAGTCGTTTTCGAGATATTCGGAATAAACAAAAAATTTTTGCAAACTTTGGCGCTCTCTAGCGGCTAAACGAAGCAATTTTGGAAATAAGTAAATTGGGCTAAATCGGCTTAATTTGAACCCAAGAGTCTGTGGTCTTACGTTGTACACGTCTTTTCCGGACACCCTGTATAGGACAGACGGGTAGATATTTGAAGAATAGGTTGGCAGAACATAAGAGAAGTATTAGACCAGAATTTAATAATCAAAAAACAGGTTTAACTGAGCATTCTTATGATTTTGATCACAATTTTAATTTTGACGAAACAACAATTGTAGGTAAACAACAAGTTTAACAAAAAGACTTTACTTTGAGATGATAGAAATAAAAAAAATCAAGAAACCATAGTTAATATACAACAAGCAATTCAATATTCAAGTATATTTCTTTTCTAACACCCAATATATTGTAAAATAGTAAAAATATATTTTTCTCTAAGGTTCTTGTGTTTTTTTGCCGTTTGATAATTTTTCCCCATTCAATGTGATTTAAAAATATTCCTTTACTCGAACCATAATTATAGACTGTCTCCCCAACCCGAAATCATTTAAACATTTTAGAAGTATAGTAGTTGTTACATATCTATGGTTTTTACTAGATGGTTAGTTTTGCTTCCCGTTGTTGATGTAAACATAGAAGTCTTTTTTGGAGTTGACCTCTTTTCTTCCATTTTCCTGTAAAAATAATTTTGATATTGTGTTTCATCACTGATATTAAAATTTTGATATTGATAAGGCGGTATATACCTAAGAGTTGACTGTTGTGAAATTTGTTTGAAGTATATTCGTTGTGTAATCAAGTAGCAATAAAAAAGTTTGTTTTTCTACGTGACGAGATTCAAGGCTAAGTCAACGAAAAGAAGTTACAATATTAATGAAACCACATGAATAGGTATGTCCAGTTGCTACTCAGGACCAGGACCAGGACAGATATGAAGTCATCGACAATTTTTTTAAATAGCAACCCCCAATTTTGACCATGCCATTTGAAAGAGCGTGTCATTCTACATACACATCATGAAAAATTATGGTGTTACATAACAAAAATGTCAAGAAAATTATGTTTGAAGATTTTAAAATTTAATTTTCACCGAAGGCCAGCCAGATCGCCTGATTTGACACCCATAAATTATTTCTTGTGGGGATACTTAAAAAGTAGTAGTAAGTAGTACTTAAAGTAGACATTACTAGACCGGTTAATTTAGAAGATTTAAAAGCAAAAATTCTTCACGAGATAGCTACATCGTATCTCCTGAAGTTATTGATAATGTCCAAAAAGAATTTATTAATCGTCTTGGCTACTGTCAGGCAGCCAACGGTGCACAATTTGAACATTTAATTTAGTCGATTTTTTTCATAATCATTATCATTTTCAGTATTGTGAAAACGAAATTTTTGAATCTTCAAACATTATTTTCTTGAAATTTTTGTTATGTAACACCATAATTTTTCATGATGTGTATGTAAAATGACACGCTCTTTCAAATGGCATAGTCAAAATTGGGAGTTGCCATTTAAAAAAATTGTCGATGACGTCATATCTCGAACAACGATGACGTCACAAATATGGGTCGTATGTCAAAAAGTGTCTTTTTTAAAAACAAAATCGACGTGCCAGGGGATTTTTTCTGAAACTCAATTTCAAAAATAATTAATTTATTCGTTACTTTTCGAAAGCACTATATAATCTATCAAATACAGCAAATAGATTAAACAGATCAAAAGAATTTTCATTACTTTAAATTTTTCGCGGGTTAAATGCAAAAGTTATTTGTTTTACTTCTATTTGAACCATCGATTATAATTGCTTAACTTTTGTGGAAATTTGGTTTCACGAACATATTGGTAAGCTGTTTGCTAATAATTACTTACCTAATTTTTCGTAAAGAAAAACTTTTGACGGTCTTCACTTAATTGCGGATGGTACCTACTTTACAACAATTATATTATTTATAGTTTTCCATTAATTGACTGTGAATACGAAATTATTTGAAGCAACTTTGTACTGCATGTATATATAGTTTATGCCTCCACCAGTTAGTACCTAATGGTGACATGGAATAATTTTAGGCAATTTTAATGTAATCCGTTGTACTTTTTTAGATTTTATAGATAACTATAGATTAATAGATTTATGCAAATATGACAAAATTTCATACAGCGTTATAATACCTACATATCACTAATTCTTTATAAAAAATATGAATATGAGGATTTACACCAAAAAGACTATTAAATGCATTAGTGGCCACTAACTTCTTAATATATGACCGCAAAAGTGACTAATTAGGTAGCGTTAAAATTTGGAAGAAGAAAATATATCTTTCTCTTTCCGAGAAAGAGTGCGAAAACCCCGCAGAAAACTAGTGATAGTGTAATTGGACATTTACGTGTGTTAAATAAACAGCGGTTCACTTGAATTCATTCAACTAAAAATGGGAGGTCTAAAAGACAATAAAAAAAATTATTTCGGAATTCTAGCTCGATATTTCAAAAAAAGGGGCAAAACCCTCATTTACTCCTGAAAAGCATCGTCCAAGATGGCTCAGATCTAAAAACTACCATGCGGTCGTTTTTTTACAGCGTAGAAATGGCAAAAATGAACATTTATATTTATATCTGACCGTTTTTTATTTCGTTCCAAAATATCAAAACTACATTTTCACTCATTTCAACCATTACCCACTACCAACAAAATACACTTCGCATACAGTTAAATAAAATGCTCATTTTATTCTAAGAACGACTGGAATACTAGAAATAAATAATAGAAAACTTTCAATGCACCGGCAGTCTTGTCCGCAGTGGCGTAGCCACGAGGGGAGGGGGGGTTGGTGGTCAGAACCCCCTCCATGGGTTGGGTTGGTTGGGTCATATAGATAATCTCTCACTACAAACCTGCAATCACTCTATTCGCCAAGATTTAGCAACGCGGTCAGTGAACTCGATCTCCTACCTTACATTAGCGTTCACCTGCAACTAAGTTCTAATTTTATTTTTGTCATTTTTGTAACAAATATTGTTCGTACCTGTTTATTATTTACATGTTTATGATGAGATTGTTTTTTTATTTACTTTTTATTGTTTCAATTTATTAAAAATTATTTATTTTTTTAATTAAAAAAATCTAGTTTGAAATACTTTGTTCACTGAACCCCCCCATGTCAAATTTCTGGCTACGCCAGTTATGTGAATACACTGTATATATTGTTATATTTTATGTGTGTATGTTTTTATTTTAATTTGAATTTTAATTTATTTTATTTATTGTTTATTTTAATTTTGAATATTTTATTATGTATTTGATGTTAAAGTTAAATGTTAAAATTTTGTTGGGCGCCAATGATCCTTTTATGTATTATGTTTTGTGAGTGTATGTTGTTTCAGCTATATTTCTTTCAATACAAACCTTTTTATAAATTTTTTTCTTTTTATCTATCTTACCTTATTTATACCAAATTTTGTTTATCCCTTGCTAGACACAGTTTTATAAATCAAAGAGCAAAAAAAAACTTAAATCAGGAGTCGGTTCAAACTATACAGGTTTTCTTTATTTTACAGTATAACAAAAGGTAACACTTTCGCTTAACAAATTTTTTTGTGCTATAATCAATTTTAAAATAATAAAGAATATTTTCTTTTTAATGTTACTTTTCTTATGATAAATTTTACCAAACCAAGGTAGATTACAACTTGGATATTGAATTTAATTGAAGTTTATAAGTTATACTAAAATATCCTTTAATTGTGTAATGTTGGTTGCATTCCTACATAACATAATATAGTCTACAAACCAAAATGTCTTCTTCTGGAGTGACAGATAGAATTTGTTGCAGTGAAATTATCGAATGTGATTGTTATTTGATTGAGTTCGACTTGGTTTATACAGGTAAGTCCTGTAATTTATTCTTATACTTTGCAAAGATTCAAATATTTAAAATCGATTTTAATTTACTATAGCTATAGAAAAATTTTTATAGTGCACTTTATTTTTAAGGTACCTGAGGTTAGGAATTTATTATTTCCTTCCTGGAATCTGCCTGGAAAGCTGGAAACTGCCTGGAAACTGGAAACTATCCTGTGGGATTCTATGGAACTGCAAAATTTTCCCTGGATACGGATGTTATCTTCAGTTGTGGCAATAAAAACTATACTGGATGTTGTAGAATGGTAAATTAAGCTGGTAAATCGATATTTTCTTGATTCTTCTTGTTATTTTTACTAAATTGTGTATAATTTCTTGAGCTCTCTTGCAATGCTGTTCTCTTCTCTCAAAACCAAGCCGTAACTAACAACAACTTTTTGTTTTTTATCCTTGCTGCAGATTGCCATGTTGAAAGGTCCATTCACATGATTTTCTTACAGTCTTTGGATGTCTTTTTATGCACAATTTCACAACACAACTTATAACTAATACAAATTTAAATGTCCTTTTATCTTAATTATACAATTTTACTTATTTTATTTTGGAAAATAGTCTTTATTTAGTGTTTTTTGGTCATGTTCAAGGGATTCTTGTAAAGTCACCTTTACTTTTGACAGTTCTAGAATTGATTATTATAATTTGACATTTCAATTTTAAATTTTATGACATGATTTATTTGTAATGGGAATATCTTTCATTATGTTACTCGTTTGCATACAATATGCATATCAAATTAATCTGTAGACTTTCTCCTTTTATTTAATATATGGTGCTGAGTTTAATTTCTTTTATGATGTACTGAATGATAACAATAGTCAACGTCATGCAAATTTCTGAAATTTAATTTTTAAATTTGATAATAAAATTATTAAATTAGTATTTTTATGATATGTAATGTTATTTATAGTATGTAAATTCATATCCAGGATATCTATATTAACAATTCTTTGTATTTTTAGAAATTGACACTAATAATTATTTATTTTTAATTCAATTTTAAGTTAGGTCAGGTGTTATTTTCCTTTGATTTTCTGTGTATATTTCAAATTGTTACAATATATTTTCTTATCGCTTCCGCTTCATTTCATAATAATAACGTTAAGTAATAAGACTATCAGAGTCAGCTTAGATAAATACGTATTAATTGAACAATGCTTCTTTATTTGTAATCTAATAAATATACCCGCAAATACTAGAATAGAATAATATTGTACTTGACTTTCTTATTAAACGTTTTGTGCTCCTAAAAAGTGTTTTTTTCAAATCAAGTCCAAAACTGGCAACGAGGATAGGATTGGGTGCCGAAAAACATTGAAAATCGACCTGGATTTTGTGAACTTTTCGAGGAACTTCTATTCCGAAGCACTCGCCCAGAACCAAAGGAACCTGTTTTGAAAATGCCCAGGACACAGAAAAAGTGAGTACCGAGTATTTTATTCACTCTACTATTCTTTCCTCGTTTCGGATTAGAATTAGAACTGTCTATTGCAGACTTAGTTTTAAGAAAACAAAGAAAGCAGAGAGACATTTCTCTCGACAATTTGATTTTATCAAAACAATTTAAAGGTAATTTAATTTAATTTTGTAAATTTAAATTTTAATTTCGTAGAGAAATTTAATTTCTTTTCGGGATTATTTTTTTGATTTAATACACTTTTATGAGCGAACCTGAAGAACTTATTTCTAGTTTTGGAAATTTGTCTGTCTTTGACTCAGATTCAGATTCTGAAATAGCAGCTATTGAAAATAATAGACCAGTCAGATCTTTCGAAATGGCAACCAACTATCAATTATTAAGATTGCATGTAGATGTTATTCCAAATTATGACGGAAACCCTTTTGGCCTAAATATATTTTTGCAAGGTTGTGATACCCTTGTAAATAATTTTAAAAGTGAAACTCAACCCGAATTAAACAAATTTATAGTCCAGGCAATACTTAGCAAACTAACTGGCAGGGCACAAATGCTTTTAGGTTCTCGTTTAGAATTAAATATTTGGGACAGAATTAGAAAAGTTTTAACTGCAAGTTTTGGAGACCAAAGAGATGTTAAATGTTTGGAAAAAGATTTATTACAATTGAAACTGAATCGTGGCGAAGCTTTACATAGTTTTGGCACTAGATGTCAAGATTTGCGAAGTCTACTCATGACAAAGTTAGTCCAGTCTAATAAAACTGTTGAGGAAAAAACTTTACTTGCAAATCATTATGAACAATTAACTTTAGACACATTTACTCGCGAACTACCGAGTGTTTTACAATTAATGATCCGGTTACGAAAACCTAACAGTTTAGAAGACGCATTAGCAATCGTGGCGGAAGAAGAAAATTTTAATTATTATAATAAAAATTCCGGAAATCAATATAATTTTGCAAATTCAAATTCAAATAACTCTAAATCGAAACCCATACAAAAATTTATTCCTACTCCTAATTATTATACACCACAATATCAAAATCAAACACAATCTCGATTTCAACCTCAACAACAATCAAAATTCGTATGGCCCAGTCAACCTATTGACATAAGACCTCGACCTGTGACGCAACATTTCCCAACCAATCGTCAAGTTTTTGGAAAACCTACAAATGTATGGAAACCAAACAAAACACCTACACCTCAACCTAAACCAACAACAATGAGTGGTATTTCAAGACAGACTCAACCCAAACCAACACCGATTAGCGGTTTATCAAGACAAACCCAACCATCAGCTCAACCATATCGACCCTTTGGACAAACGCAACAACAATACTTCCAACCTTCAACAAGTACTCCAAGATACCATGTGGAAGAACTTTTCCAAGCAGAAGAGGACCTTTATGAAGACTATAACAACGAATGCCAAGAAGAAGAAAATCAGCAATGGTTTAATGAAGAACATGGATTCAATGATTACGCAGGATTAGTCCCCGCATATGATGATACTGTTTCACATCAGTACCCTGATACTTGTCCAGAAGAAAACGTGGATGAAACTCAAAATTTTCAGAAAACTTCCCAGACACAACATCCGACTTAATAGAAATTAATACGTTGTCAACCCCATCTTCACTTCCCTACATAAAAATTTCAAAACCCCCTATGTTTCTTCTAGTAGATACCGGTTGTTCTAAATCAATAATTCGACCTGCAATTATCGAAAAATATTTCCCGTCTTGTATTTATCAAGATAAAACCCAAATTAAAACATGCACTGGTACAGATACCATTCGCTATAAAGCAACTATTCCAAGTTTTCCAGAACTCTATTCAAAGGATACCATGGATGTTCTTTTATACGATTTTCATGATTTCTATGATGGCCTAATAGGTTTTGAAGATCTTCAGAAATTTAACCTTACCATAAATCCTTCAGAACGAATTCTTTTTAATTCTCAAATTAAAATTCCTCTTTATTTTCGACAACCTTATGAAACTTCTAGAAAGTTTAGTATCAATGCCCATGAAATCTTAGTTAAACCAATTCCTGTAGACGCTGCAGATGGAGAAATTTTATCCCTAGTGCACGAACTAAAGACGTTATTATCCCGGACATAATTACTACTTGTAAAGATGGTCTTGCTCTAGTTGAAATGCATAACATTTCAAGTCAAAGTTGTACTGTTAATTTTTCAGAACCCCTTTATGCAGAACCTTCAGAAAATTATGATTCTTTTGAATATGATATTAAACCATTACAATCTCAAAATTTATCCAATACCCAAATTTCAAATCTTTTAAGAACTGATCATCTTAACGAGGAGGAACGTAAATCCCTATTAAAATTATGTGACGAATTCCAAGACATTTTTATGAAACCTGACGATAGACTAACTTTTACTAATGCCGTGAAACACGAAATTAAAACTAAGGATGATGAAGTAGTATACACTAAATCCTACCGCTATCCCCATGTGCATAAAGAAGAAGTACGGAAACAAATCGATCACTTACTCGATGAAGGCATCATAAGACCCAGCTCTAGCCCATGGAGTTCCCCGATCTGGATAGTTCCGAAGAAAATGGATGCAAGTGGACAACAGACATGGAAAATAGTTGTCGACTATAGGAAGGTAAATGAAAAAACCATTGACGACCGCTACCCATTGCCAAACATCAGTGACATTTTGGACAAATTAATAAGATGCCAATACTTTACCACCCTTGATCTTGCCGCAGGATTCCATCAGATAGAGATGCATCCCGACTCTATACACAAAACTGCATTTAATGTTGAGAACGGACCCTATGAATATAAAAGAATGCCGTTTGGTTTAAAAAATGCGCCAGCGACCTTCCAACGAGTCATGTACAATGTCCTAAAAGACCTTCAACATAAAGTGTGTCTAGTTTATATGGATGATGTAATATTTTTTTCTACATCACTCCAGGAACATATTCTTAATCTTCGCCTTGTTTTCCAAGCTTTCCGACAAGCCCGTTTAAAAATCCAACTTGATAAATCTGAATTTTTATGTAAATCCGTTGAATTCCTAGGTCACGTAATCACTCCCGAAGGTATACGCCCTAACCCAAAAAAGATAGAAGCTATTAAAAAGTTTCCCATTCCGAAAACACCAAAGGATATCAAATCATTTTTAGGACTTCTTGGTTATTATCGTAACTTCATTAAAGATTTTGCTCGTATAACAAAACCTTTCACAAAGTGCCTTAAAAGGTGAAAAAATCGTTCACACCCCAGAATTTCTTCAAACCTTTGAAAAATGCAAAACTCTTCTTTGTAATGAACCTGTTCTCGTTTACCCCGATTTTTCAAAACCATTCACTCTCACAACAGATGCTTCAAACTATGCTATAGTTGCTGTCCTTGCACAAAATGACCACCCTGTAAGTTATGCATCTAGAACGTTAAACCCAGCCGAATGTAACTACTCAACCATCGAAAAGGAACTACTAGCGATAGTTTGGGCTACCAAATATTTTCGGCCTTATCTTTATGGTAGAAAGTTTGTTATATACACGGACCATAAACCACTTCAGTGGTTATTTTCCTTGAAAGAACCTAATTTACGTCTTGTGCGATGGAGACTCAAACTCGAAGAGTATGAGTATGAAATTAAATATAAGAAAGGAAAAAGTAACTCTAACACGGATGCCTTATCCCGAATTAAATTGGAAGAAATTAACCCAATCGAAAATCAGAAAGATAATCAATCTATGATAGCCAACATAGGAGACGCTTCTGAAGACATAGACCAATTTATTAATGACCTAAACCTTGACCCTATTGACACACCTAACCAGGACGAACAAATTATATCCGACTTAAATACTACTCACTCAGCTAATGAAAATCCTATCTTAACGATTCCAATTTCTGATTATCCTTTAAATCACTATTCGTATCAACTTACAATTAAAGAAAGTAGTAACGCCGTGTTAGATGTCACGGTACATGAAACAGTTTTTAATTAGAACTAACATAACATTTAGATCACACGCTAGTGATACAGATGTAGTTAACTTTTTCAAAGATTTACCATCAAAACCCTATTGCTCATACTTTTACTCCCCTGAAATTGAATCTAAAGTCGTAAGAATCTTGCAACAAAATTTTGACTCATCTTTAAAATTACGCATTTCTCGCAAATTCTTGAAAGACGTAACTTAGGAGAAAGAACAACAACATCAAATAAAATATCATCATGAGGAAAAACGTGCCACAGAGGTATAAACGAAGTAAGAATGTCTTTAACTAAAAGATGTTATTGGCCGCAAATGATAACCAACATTACTAAATATATAAATAATTGTAATATTTGTCAAACAGGAAAATATGAAAGACACCCCCAAAAATTAAACTCGAAATTACTCCAACGCCGAAGCAACCGATGCAAACTATTCATATAGACATATTCTATGCAGAAAAACAAATGTTTCTAACAGTTTTTGATTCATTTTCCAAATTTGGTCAAGCTTACTCTCTTCAAACAAAAAATGCTGTAGATGTTTATAATGCTCTTTTAACATTTATATCACACTTCGGTATACCAAGGAAAATAATTTGTGGCCCAGAATTTAAAAATCATTTGATTACAGAATTTTGTCAACTTCACAAAATTGATTTACATCTAACAACCCCTCGAAATTCAAATTCGAATTCTAACGTAGAACGATTTCATTCTACGATACTCGACCAATTAAGATGTTTAAAAGCCGATAATCCTGGAAAAACTTTACAAACCCTTATGAAACTTGCTATAATAGGTTATAATAATGCGATTCATGGAGTAACGAGACTCACTCCTTTTGAAGTAATGTACGGACATCTAGACATTCCCAGTCCTTTTGAATTAAATGACAATCACTTAACCTCAGAATACATTCAACAACATAAAGACGATACTAGACGAATATACCAATTACTAAATGAACGTATTGAAAAATCTAAGGAAACTGTTATTGGAAATGTAAATACTAAACGTGATGATCCTGTTCCGAATGAACCAGATCAAACGGTTTACGTAAAGGAAGTTACTAAACGAGCAAAAACAAAACCGCGATTTAAAAAGACTAAAGTCGTCCAAGACAAAGGAAATATTTTACAAACTAAAGCCGGAACGTACCATAAAAATATAATAAAGAAACCACGAAAATTGACTCAAACTTCCTTGTTACAGGACTCAACTACGGACAATGACCATACTTATTGTAAACCACCTGATCCTCCTGATCCTTCCACTAGCCGTGACTAAGGAAATTAAAATCGAATCCCTTCGAAACCAACTATTACCCTTACAAATAGGAAACACGAAAATCATAGCTTCCCAACATAAATTTATTCATTACGTTGATTTAGAACCTATATATATGGAAACTACTAAACTTCAAAATTTAATGTATGAACTAGATAAAGTTAATACTAGTCAGTTACCTATTCCTCAACAACTTACACAACATGCTCAAATTATGGTCGCTAAGACACATCAAAAGATAGTTGCTCTTATTCCGAATCGAAGACTAAAACGAGGACTCATTAACGGTATCGGAACCATACATAAATGGCTTTTTGGTACTTTAGACGCCGAGGACGGTGAACAAATAAAACAAGCTATTGAAACCCTAAATAAAGGACAACATAAAATAGTAGACCAAGTAAATTTACAGAGTTCAATTGTAAAAACTTTAGTAACTCAGGTTAATAAAACTATCAGCACTATTAGCCAGAATCAAAAATCTTTGTTATCACATGTTAATGAACTGGAAAATAAAGTTACCTATTGGACTAAAGGATCTTATATACTTTATATATCTCAACAGATTATTAATAACTGTAACGTAATTTTGGAATTTTTGAACGAACTAGAAAATGCAATTACTTTTGCTTCACTGAATGTCCTACATAACTCTCTTTTAAGTTTAGAAAATTTACAAGATATCCTTCAGGAACTGAATAAAATATATCCTGAAAATAAATTAATGCAATTAAAAAATGTACAATCTTATTATAAACTATATGGAGTTAAAGTCATTTTTAAAAACACAAATGTAATATTTGCAATATATGTTCCAATATTACAATCTGAATCCTTTACCAGTTATCACCTCTATCCAATTCCTGTTAACAACCAAACTATTATACCTGTTAAACCTATCCTTATACTCGGTCTCAACGATCATCTAATGAGGGATGAAGTATGTCCACAAATTGAAGATCAATTCCTATGTCGAGGAGATCTTAGACCAAATCACCAAGACTGTGCTTCCCAGATGATACTGAAGCTAGAACCTAGCCATTGTCAGGCAACCCCTTTGATGTTAACCACGCCAATTATCGAACAAATTAGCCAAAAGCACGTTTTAGCACTGACCAACCAATTAATCGATGTCCGCCTTCACTGTGATGAAAATGGTATCACCCGTATTAAAATTCCAACCCTATTTACCATCCCCGATGGATGCAAAATCAATGTTAATGGTTCAGTATTCTCCATGAACCCAAATTATATTAATGGCTCACAGTTCAAGTTACCCGAAATTGAAGCCATGCCAGACCTGTTGACTGCCACCAATAAACCACTAATATTGCAACAAGTCCCATTAGACGAAATCCATGACGTCCAGATGAAAATGAACCACGTTCCTGTTCTTTCAATTGATGACGTCAATCCACATTCCAATATCAAATATTACCTGATAATAATCATCGTTTGTTCCTGTTGTCCATTCTGGAAGAAGATCGAGATCCATACAACCCAATGAAACCGAACTATGTTCCACTCCGTCGGTTCCATTCTAAGGAGGGAGGAGTTATGTGAACACACTGTATATATATTTTCTTATCGCTTCCGCTTCATTTCATAATAATAACGTTAAGTAATAAGACTGTCAGGTCAGCTTAGATAAATACGTATTAATTAAACAAAGCTTCTTTATTCTTAATCTAATAAATATACCCGGAAATACTAGAATAGAATAATATTGTACTTGGCTTTCTCATTAAACGTTTTGTGCTCCTAAAAAGTGTTTTTTTCAAATCAAGTCCAAAACTCGCCACTGCTTGTCCGATAACCTAGTACGACAAGCCGTTGAACTATATTATAAAATAATATCTGCCCCGCCACAAAATCCTTTATATAATAACTATAAAACGTTTAAAACTGAAAAAAGGCAGCAAAAACTGGAGAACACAAAATCACAACGTAAACATATACGATTTAAATTATGAATCTTACCGTTTAGTGAGTAAACGTCAAATGTGCGAAATAAATAACGAACAGGCTGCATAGTCGACGATGAATATAGTTAGATTTTTCTCTATAGGTATCCTCTTAAAAGTATTTGTACTTACTCATAGTTAATGATGTTCAGTAAAGAATGGGCCATATTTCCTTGAATAAAATTAATGCAAATTATATCAATTTACCTTAGTAGGTACAATTTTGGTTTCTTAAAAAGTTATAGGCCTAAGAAAGTACTTTTTTTATTTAATCTTTTTACGATAATTTTCTTATTAGTTGGGTAATTGTATTCTAATTGATTTTTGAATTGAATGCACATGGAAAAATATTGATTACAAAAGTGACTCCGAGAAGTATATTAAAATTATTTTTCACTTTTAAATTTTACAGCTAATTTTTAAATTCAAATCGAAAATTAAGATTTTCTGCATAAAATCAATAGTGAAAGTATGTGACGTTGCACAGTATTGGTCTCTCCCATTGACATTTATAAAAAAGTTGACATTTTGCTCCATTTCTTAAAATAAAAGGTAGCGAGAAGGTAGGATCGTATTGCAGAAAAAAATCGAAAACTTATGACCACGTTAACCAATTTTAACGAAATTAGTTTTTGTTTTAAAGCTGTTGGATAGCTCAGTCATAATCTGTAACATACTTAAGTTTTTGTATTGGCCTAAACCACTAGATGACGTTATTTGATATCTTTATAAATTTATTCCATTTTCTATGAAAAGCTAAATGGAAGACTATATTTTTATTTTATTTTATTATCTTATTAAATACTCGTAAAATTGTTTCAAAAATGACACAAATCGGAAACAGCTACCATTTTCCAAACTTAAGTTATGAGCGAAAATATTTTATAAAAAATATTATTATACGTCGAAGCGAAATTCAAAATTTTTCGCAACATCCAATATTAATCAATCTTAAAGAAGTATGTATGGGCTCTAAAATATAGTTATGTATCTGTCAAACAAAGAATTTGCGAATTTATGTCAATAGGTAGCTATGTGTCTTCTTAAAATTGTCCAAGGATGATGGCCGTTAAATATTGCCTTACAATTATGAAACACTTGTGTTTTCTAAGTCTGAGATAACTTAAAAGAGTTATCGTCCTTTGGGTCATTTTATATTATATAAAGCCTTAAGAATTAAGAGTCTTAAGCTACTGGTTTTCGAGATATTTAAAATGTATTATTATTAGTGTGTGGTGTGCTTTAGACGAAGCGATTGCCTGGTAGTAGCTATGATATAAAACCTTTGTTTTGTGCTGAAATTACATCAAAATAAAACATTGTGGTGTCATCATCAATGCATATTACTGTGAGTAGAAGATTCTAGTTATTTGTGTATACTAAGGATAGGTTTTATCGGATACTCGTGAAATACTAGAAATAACATTCCACACTTATCAGTATTTACCTTCTGTTGATAAGATTACACATAAATAAAGCAGTCCATACACATACGCATATTGAGAATGGTAGAATTCAGTGAGACACAAAAATCATATTTAAATGAGTTATTTGAAAATATAAAGCTATCTTTTAACAACACCGTTGAACAAATAAAAGAAGAAGTAAATGTGCAATTAAATGAAGTTAGAAATGAAATAGAGGCGTTGGCAGCCCCGCTTCAACAAAAAATAAGTGTTCTTGAGGAAGAAAACAGATTTTATCAAGATCGGGTCATTACCTTGGAAAGGAAAGTTCGTAAAAACAATATAGTGGTATTTGGAGTTCCTGATAGTGAAAAAGACCTACAAGTATATGTCACTGAATTATTCAGAGATATTCTAAACATTCGTATATTAAAGGAAGACATCAGGGACATATACAAGATCGGACAACCAGATGGGCAGAATAGGCCTATACTAATCGAATTTCAATCATTTTTGCAGAAAAAAAATATTTTAAGTAACGCAAAAAAACTAAAAGGAAGCAATATATTCGTGACTGATGATTTATGTCAAGAAGATCGCAAAGTACGTAAAATTCTGAGTA
This sequence comes from Monochamus saltuarius, assembly GCA_025584915.1. Taxonomy (NCBI): domain Eukaryota; kingdom Metazoa; phylum Arthropoda; class Insecta; order Coleoptera; family Cerambycidae; genus Monochamus; species Monochamus saltuarius. Next base: position 38,970,709 of record CM046721.1, on the reverse strand, counting down.
AGCACCTAAAGGAGGCCAGAAAAAATGGTTTCAAAGCGTACATAAAAGGTAACAAGTTGGTTATAGAAAATAAATTGTATACAGCTGAGGAATTAGAAGATAATTTGAGGAGCAGAAAGAAGAAGAACCTACAAGGAGTGAAAAATTAGTTCCGGACATAACCCGAACTGTAAACTTGAGAAATAGGCGCCCAAACCAAGAAGAAAATAGAGGATTGCAGATCAAGAAGTCATGAATTTGAAGCAGTCGAATAAAGCACAGAGTAAAGGTGTCGCAAAACCAGCGTTAATGTTATTACTAGGCAACAAAGGAAATAATCACAATATACATATCCGATATCTTATAGTTTACTGAGGATAAAACAAAATATATTTTTTAAATAGTTTATTTAGTTCAAATAGTTTTATTACTAGGTAAAGGTAACACCGCACCTCTGTCTCTCTAGTGTTTGTCCTTCCGTGGCCCACCTTGTGTGTCTGTTTGTATCGTGATTGGCCCCTCGATCTAGAAGAGTATCCTTGTTTAAATTCCTGTATCCTATGTTGCGGTAAATGGATCCATATCTTAGAGATTTTCAACCTCCAGCTATTGATACGTTTGTTTTAAATTTAGCTGGTGAATTACAGGAAGTTTTATCTGTAAATAAAACAAATATGAATTTTAAAATATGTCACCAAAATATTAGGAGCGTAAACAAAAACTTAGATGACTTCAAAGTATTCCTATATCAATTAAATGCATGTAACACGTATTTTGATTGCATTGTCCTCACTGAAACATGGATTATAGAAAATGTAGACATATATAATATACCTGGTTATGATATAATATATAATCAAGGAAATTTCAATAAATCAGATGGTGTAATAATCTACATAAGAAATAACTTTAAATTTACAATAACTCTTCATAAATTGGCGGAAACGAATGCTGTTGAAATAATGCTAGATCTGAAAACTAAAAAAATTAAAGTTTTTGCGATATATAGAAGTCCGGCGTCTTGTCCCTATACGTTTATTGATCAGTTAAAAGAACTATTGAGTAATTCGCAAAGTGTAGAGTATACGGTAGTAGTAGGTGATATAAATATTAATATTCTGGAGGATGAAGGTTATGCAAATGAGTATTTAAATGTTATGTATGAGCACTCGTATTTCTCAACTGTAAATAAAATAACTCGGCCTAATGAACGTGGAGGAACATGTATAGATCACATATTTGTAAAACCAAAATATAACCTTGACTTTATTCTACCCTTTATCATAACAACAGATATTACAGATCACTATACAACAGCCTTACAAATCGTTTTCCGGAGGTAAACAGTGAAATTAAAGTCGAAATTAATTTTAAAAGTTTCTAAATATGGAAAAACTAAAGAAATCACTACTTGAAGTAAATTGGGAACATCTTTATGAACTAAATGATGTCAATCAGGCGACTAATTACTTTGTGAATAGAATAATAGATAACATTGAAAGTTCTACAAAGGTAGTAAAAATAAATAGTAAGGACAGGAAAAGGAATATTTGGATTACTCAGGGCCTAGTTAAGTCTGTGAATACAAAAAATGAGTTAAAAGAAAATTATTGAGGACCCAGGTAATATAGATCTACAAGGAGAATATAGATCCTATAGAAATAATGTTACGTATCTAATCAGAGCAGCTAAAGCAGATTTCTATAAAAGAAAAATCGAGGAGAATCCAAACAATTCTAAAATTATGTGGGACGTAGTAAACGAAGTAACAAAGGGGAATGGTTATGAAAAAAAATATATACATCGGATACGAGGTGGAAATGGTGCAATATTAGAAGGTTCCCAAGATATTTCTGATGAATTTAATAGTTATTTCGCTGAAATTGGAGAAAAATTAACATCTGCAATGAAAGAGGGAAACAGGTATGAAGCGAAAACCATGACAATGTGTCAAAATACTATGTTTATGCAACCAACAAATGTAGATGAGGTGAAAGAGGAAATAAAAAACTTAAAAAATAAAAAATCGTGCGGCATAGATAATATAGGAGCTGAATTGTTGAAAAAAATACAAGATGCAGTGGTGCATCCTTTTACATTTATAATAAATAAAATTATTGAAGTGGGTAGTTGCCCAAATCACTTTAAAATGGCAAAGGTTGTGCCAATATTTAAAAAGGGAGATGACATGGAGCTAGGAAACTATAGACCAATATCGCTAATTTCAAATTTATCTAAAATATTTGAAAAGGTTATCAAAAAGCGGCTAGCAAACTACCTAAATAAAAATAATCTGTTATCAAATTGTCAATATGGATTTAGAGAGGGTAAAAGTACACAGGACGCTGTCAGCGAATTAACTGAAAGAATTTATAAAAGCCTTGATACAAAAACAAAGTCCTTGTGCATATTTGTTGATATACAAAAGGCTTTTGATACAGTCTCTCATGAAATTTTACTCAATAAGCTGTATAATATTGGTATCAGGGGAGTGTGCTACAACTTATTTGAAACTTACCTTTCTGAAAGACAGCAAATCGTCCAAATAGGTAACGTTACAAGTAGCCCAAGAAATATCACATGTGGAGTGCCTCAGGGGACGGTGTTAGGGCCGACACTATTTAATATATATATAAATGATTTATTTGAAATAGAGACAAGTGGAAATATAATTGCCTTTGCAGATGATACAGCCATTTTTTATGAAGATCGAACATGGAAGGACCTGAAAAATACAGTAGAAAGAGACATGAGTAAAATTCTTTCATGGTACTCAAATAACCTACTTACATTAAACAAAAGCAAAACAGTATATATGGGGTTTTCATCTTACGTAAGTAACTTACCAGATTTTGATTGTCTAAAAATACAAAATAATAATCAAGAATTTATTATCGAATCTGTAACAAAACTACTTACCTTGGAATAGTTATAGACAGACATCTGCGTTGGGATTTACATGTGGCAGCTCTGAAAAAGAAATTGAGGTATGTGTTATGCAAGATAAAACAATTAAGATATATTTTGAACCTTAAGCAACTGAAAGTCATCTATTACAGTTTAGTGGAAAGCCATTTGACCTACGGCATAACGGCTTGGGGAATAGCAGATGCAACTTATATAAATGATGTAGGCATTCTGCAAAGAAAAATTATGAAAATTATATCTCATAAAGAAAATACTTACCCGTCGGATGATTTATACAAGGAGTTGGGGATACTAGATATTAGACAGTTATGTTATCTAAAAGTCGCGATACGCGTACATGCAGATAGAGATATACAGCAGTTTGCTGACCACTGCCATGAAACTCGTTCTAGAGACAAGTTTGTGATTGTTCCGAAAATGAACACATCAAAGGGACAGCATAGTTATCACTATGTAGCTCCGAAAATTTACAATTCTTTGCCAGAATGCATCAAAGCGCATAGGAATGTAAAAAAATTTAAGTATTTGGTTATGAAGCATCTTCTTCAAGAAAACAGGCAGTCAGTTCTTAAATTTTTTGAAATGCGCTGGGTACACAGTCATGAAATAGAATATATTTGGAGTCTCTTAATATAATTGTAATGTATTTTGTATTATATAATTGTAATGTATTTTGTATTTTACTAAGAATTGTTTTAAATTGTATTTTTTAATTATTAGTGTTCCTTTTGTTTTTATATGTAACTATTTTTCTCACACACAAGTATTACTTATGTGAGTTTTGTGTTTATTTTATTGCATTTTAAATTGTTAGCTGGTAAATGAATGTATTTTATTGTTTTAAAATAAACATTATTATTATTATATATTATTATTATTAAATCACTTCAGAATAAAAATTGAAATAAACAAGAAAAATATAAACCAACCATGACTCAAAATGGCTGTTACGATTTAATCACTTAAAATATCCATATACAGATGGTCTAAACTCAATCGTTATTATGTTTATGGTGTAACGACACATTATGATATAAATTATAAAAAATAAATAAATATCAAATGCAGCATATTTTTTATTTCATACCTATAGACAAAAAATATGATTGAAATAAATGTAGATAAAATGTGCAATCGTTAGCAAAAATAATGGCATTTATTAAAATGAATTTTGCGATTTATTTTGAACTTCTGACGTATTCATAATGAAATCTATTTTAAACTTTTAACACTATCACGAATAGAGATTTAATGAAATTTCTACTCAGAACTTCCAGAAGTTCAAAATCTGTTTTGTCATTATTATTCCAAAAGCATGTATACATTAACTCTTCTGTAAGGTATTATTTTCTGATGATCTGATGCATTATTATCTAATTTGGGGTGGTGGTGTTATATTTTATAACTATTCAATGAATTATAAAATGAAAATGTAAACGAAGTATTTGTAATTGAAATGTACTAATAGGACTAGTCGACTAAGTATTTATACCAGCAGATTTTTTTAAAATACTCTATAAAAAATAAAATTATAGGTACTCTGTAATAATTTTCTTTGAATATCTTAATTAAATCAGAATACCTTTGACGTTTAAAATTTGTTGCCTAGTTAAATAAATATCTTTCAGTTTGAAATGTCAAAATTTTTGTTACAAAATTTATTTGAAAAAAGCAAAATTTAAGTGTAAAAACTGGTTTAAAATTAGAAATTTTATAAAGCACTTTTCACGATGGTGTTTGTTTGTCCAGAGAAAAGTAATGCAAGAAAATCTTTGTTGACAAAGCTGAAAGATTTGGTGAATAATATCGACGACAAGTCCACTTCTTGCCCTCCTTGCGGATCTTGCTGTCCACCATGCCAACCGTGCGTAAATAGTTGTATTGGACCTGTAATTGAAATATATGATCCCTTACCAAAACCTTGTTTACCTGTTTGCAGTCCGTACATGCCTTGTGGTCCTTGTGCACCTTCTTGTGGTCCTTGTTGCCCATCTCCGCCTTCAGGATGTTGCCCTGGCACATGTCCACCTCCATCAGCTCCAGTTCCTGTCTGCTGTCCTCCTCTATCGCCACCAGTTTGCGTGCCACCCATACTACCAATTTGTACTGCGGCACCTCCACCTTGTGTCCCTATATGCAATCCCTCTCCCGAAGAACAGCCGTGTGTTCCTTGTAATCCTCCTCAAATGATGGTTTGTTACAGAAGACCACAAAATAGTAAAAGAGAACCAAGATCGAAATCACGGGAACTAAGAGCAAGTATTTTATATAGAGGATGTGATTGCGAAAAACGTAATGGCCTACAAGATGACTGTCTGAGATCTGAATGTCAAGGTTCCCCAGAATGTCTTAATAAACCAGACCCGACTTGCGGTCCTAGTGAATTTGCAAATGGAAAACATTTAGGTCAAAATTATAATGGAAAGAAAAATAATTTAGAAGAATATCAGTGCTACCCCGCATATGTTAAAATACCTTCATGCCCACCGTGCGGCAATTCACCACCTTGTGGACCTTGTCCGTCACCTTGTGGTCCTTGTCCACCATCTTGCGGACCTTGTCCACCATGTTGCGGACCTTGTCCTTGTGGACCCTGTCCACCACCGTGTTGTCCTATTCCACCATGTGTTCCATTAATTGCTCAAGCACCATGTCCACCTCCGATTGTACCATCTCCCCCACCATGTGTTCCAGTCGGCCAAGTTGTTCCAGTAGCTCCAGCTATACCATGCCCCATTCCTTGTCCACCACCCATAGCTTGTTGCCCACCACCTGTTGCAAGTTGTCCCCCACCTTGTCCTCCACCTTGCTATCCACCACCATGTTGTCCTCCACCTTGTTGTCCTCTACCTTGTTGTCCTTGTCCGTGTCCTTGTTAAGTTCATGTGTACCAACAATTGTTATTTATTAAATATATTGAGAATACTTATCGTTCTTTTAAGAAGTTTATTATTTAATATAAGTATAAGTAGCTACTTACTATTAAAATATCAGACTGAAAGGTAGATAATCAAACTAGCAACTTTTTAAATGTATATTTTTAAATACTGAAATTGAGATTAAATACACACAGGACTGAGCAACTGCTCAATCTCGCCCACCATTTAAATAGAGTATTTACATGTAGGCGGCGCTGCGATCAACGTTAGGTATTAAATCTAACCTCAGAAATATTTGTTATTTAGTTTTTGATGTGTTTCAATTTGTGTAAAAAAAAACATGCCATATAACTGTTGTGTACCGCAGTGTTTATCTGTTGCTAATAAAAATAAAGATTTCATGATTCGCAAGTTCCCTAATAATCCTGAAAAAATGGTTAATAGCAATTGACGCCAGCAAGAAACCAACCCAGTACACAAAGATCTGCTGAAAACATTTTACAGAAGATTGTTATACTATTACTAATATGGGTAAGTACAAGCATACATGATCTATTTTGTATATTTTTCATTATTTGATAAGGTTTCATTCTTATTTGTAGGACAATGGAAAACTTTCAAAAACAGCTATTTCAACATTATATTTACCCGTACACGAAAATACGATACCAATACTGTAAAAAATAATGAACGCATGAAAAGATACATGAAAAGGCGAAAACAGGATGAAAATGTAGGCAAACTTGCAGAAGGAAAAAAGTAGAAATGTGACACGAGTTAAATGTGATCATACGAAAATTACTTGAATGATAATAACGCCGGTAATCCTAAGAGTATAGCAAGTGCATCTAGTAGTAACAAGTTATTTTACGATATGGCGATTCAAAATGTTATTAGTTATAAAAAAGGCACAACTAATATCACTCAAATTTTTAAATGAAAACCATTTAAAACACCTAACAGGGTCAACTTTTTCTGTATTGCACTTGTACTGTAATAAAAATACCAAATAAAAACTGCATATGTTTATTATTTATACAGTGTGTCCACGGATGGAGTTGACAAGAGGAGAAAGTCTTTTGTTTTTGACTTTATCGCGAAACGTCACTCTTTATAAAAAGTTCTGTTCTTTGAAAAAATGAGACTATCAGAGAAACGTCTTAGATCAGATATACAGGGTGCTCATAAATTAGAAAAACATGAAAATACTCAAGAGAGAAATACCATTATTTATTATTTTACACAACATTTTTATAAAACAAATCTGTTTATAACCCGAAATAGAGTCCTAATACAAATTTTAAAATCAAAATTTCAATTTTGACTTTTACTCTACACACTACGAATAGTTTGTTATTTCTTCTATTATGCGCTCTTTTAATATCATGTGGCAGATCATTTGAATAAACCTTTTGTTTGTCTAGCAGGATAATGGGCCAAATCTTCCTATCCACCTTTCACCATTGTCTGAGTAAGGCTGTAAAATGAGCAGGACAGCAGTCCTGTTGCCAAAACAGGTTATTGCGTACTTCTAGCTCTCAAGTATTTAAAAATGGTAAACCAGATGTTTCCAAAATGTTTTGACAACAGGACGGCTGTCCTGCTCAGAGAAAGATTTGGGCCAATCCTAACCTTACCCCTTGCCTTTTTTCTCCAAGGTGCCCTAAAATAAAACATTTTTTCAAATGGTTTGTCACATGATAGGGAAGTATTAAAAGAGCACATACGCCAAGGAATACATGAACTGAATGAGCCGCTAACTATTCGAAAAATTTCTTAAGTTAGCGGAAAAATGTGTTCAGGTGGGAGGTAGAGGTAGAGTAAATGTTAAACTTAAAATTTTTATTTTAAAATTTGTATTGGGACTCTATTTCAAGTTATAAACAGATTTGTTTTATAAAAATGGTGTATACAATAATAAACAATGGTACTTTTCTCTTGAGTATTTTCTTGTTTTCTTAATTTATGAGCACCCTGTATATCTGATCTAAGACGCTTCTATGGGAATCTCATTTTTTCGAGAAGCAGAACTTTTTATAAAGAGTAACATTTTTCGATAGTCAAAAACAAAAGAGTTTCTCCTCCATCCGTGGACACACTGTATATGTCATATGTACATTATTTAAAACACTGATTTTTTTATATTATTCGGATTTTTTCAGAAACTGGGTATTTAATGTATTTTTTTATTTACTAATTACTAGGCATATTACATGCAACATTTTTGCAAATTGTGCGACAACTGACCATTTTTCGTGATGTACCATAAAATTTCAATACTTTAAAAAACAAAGAGGTTTAAATTAAGAATTACCAGGCAATTATTTAGGCACTCCAACGTTAACAATTTCTGTGTTAAATAACGTTTTATTACTTCTCTTTCCAAATTCCTAATGTAAAATGCAAAAAAAACAAGGTTATGTGAGGTTAACATAAATAAGATTTTAATACTTTTTGTATTTGTACAAGTTTTATTTTGATAATACGTATGCAAATTAGATTTACAATCACTATTTGTCTTACACGAATTCAAATAAAAAATTATCGAATCGGATGGAAAATATCCGACAAAAAATGGTTAATTTTAAACTGTTTCTGGAGTATGACAAAATAACTGCCTAATATCTAATAGTTACATTCCGCAAAAAGTTCTGCCGTAGGGTATGTATATTTTTTACCATATATGATTTTCAGTATGCATTTCTGAATCACCTCAACCTTTTTTAGGCATGTACTGGTAGCGCCACCCTAGGCTATAATGCCGTATATAAGGTGAAACTGAACCAACGAATAGTACAGTACTCTTAAATACGTTGTGTCAAGTATGTGTCTTAGGTTTTTAAATTTTTAAATAGTCTAATATTTTTAACTATATTTTTTGTTTGATTATTCCAGTTTAAATGGGAATCTATAAAGATGCCAAGATACTTAATGGGGTCTGTTGATTTTATTGATGTTCCATTAAGATTAATATTTAAAGTAAAATATTCAGGAATGTGTTGAATAGCTGGTGAAACCTTGTTTTTAATGAGTTTAGCGTCAGTAGTTTGTTATTAAACCATTTCACAATAATTCGAAAATCATTTTCATATTTTTGCTTTAATTCCTTCCAGGTTGAGGTTTCATAAAATATTGGTATATTGTCCGCAAAATTGACGATATCTCCTTCTGTGGGCAAACCAAAGAGATGGTTTATATATGTATATGTTGAAAAGAATCGAACCCAGATCTAATTTTGTCTATCCCTGGAGATTTTTTAAATTTTGTTTTATAGTTTGCTCATCTTCTTTATCTGTGGGACGCAGGAAAATACTATTTTCTATGTACTTCTTAGGAAAAGTTATGTTTGTTTTATTTATTTTTTCATCAAATTTGTACCTCTGTTACTAAAAACATGATTAAATTTCCTACAAATTAACTTTATGGCCCCAATATTACATCCCCGTGAATTTTTAATGACGGAGAATTTATTCCTGCTACCCTTCAATTTTTTTAATCGTCTCCCACAATGTTTTACTATTTCCTTTATGCTTTTCTATTTCTGATTTATAGTATCTAGCCTTAGTGTCTCCTATAAGCTGCGTTAAACGATTTCTATATAATATAAAATCTAGTTTTAGTTGTTCATTTGTTGGATCATTCAACAGTCTTTGGTACAATTCATTTTTTCTGTTTATGGAATTCAGAAGACCATTGGTCACCCATTCATTCCTTTTAATTTCATTGTTATTTATTTTTCGTTTGTCAGTACAGTCCGTTATTACTTTTGTCAATTTATTTATAAAACAATTTGTAGCGTAATTTATATTAGGTACTTTCACTGTAAATTTCCTCCCAGAAGTTTGTTATAGTTAGCAAAATATTTATATTTGTGCCTAATCTCACTCTCATTTTTTGTTTCAGCTGAAAAAAGAAATTTGGAGGATGACAGAAAAGTGATCAGTGAATGATGATCTAAATACTATTGGTTTAAAAAAACAATTCACTGACTTATATGATCAACACAAGATTTCGAGTCACCCTGTATTCTTGTATATTTATTTATCATAGACTCGTATCCTTTCATATACATTATATTGATGTAGTTCTGACTAGGGTTGGGAATATTTATCGATATATCGATAATTATCGACAATCTATCGATATTATCGAAAATTTATCGATATAACCGATAATATCGATAATTTTCAATATTACAGATAGTTTTGATAATATCGATAATATTTTGACTCACGAAGAATCACGTTTAGCCGTAGCTTGAAGCCAATAATGATTTACGCGACTTATATGTTAACATTTTCGTAGGTTTTAGATTTGTTTATACCATAGGTAAGTAACCTAAAATTTAGGGAACAATCAGGAAGTGAGCAGCATCTGTAGAGATAGAATGAAATCCTTCCGGGGATGAATAACAAAGGCCACAGATCTTATAAAGGAAAGCGTCAACTTGTCGGTAGAACACGCTGTGATATAAAAATTATTCATTATTTGAAGTTATTACTTCAATATTATAATTATTTTAACACTTTAAATAGTTCTATAACACTTTTTCATGAGGACTGACAAATAACTGCACGTAAAACACCAAAAAAACACTACTATCAGATGTGTCAAACATGTGATAATTGTCAAGGATACGTCAAGTAGACTTCAAAACATTGTTTTTCACACCCAAATCGCGCCATCTACTGGTAATGTTCCCCATAGTTTACAAACCCCGGCAACGAGTCTGTGGCTCTTTGAAATATGGCAACTTTGACTCTTGGCTGGATGTGGAGTGAATGCGTCTGTCAGTTTGTTATAATATCGACATTATCGATAATTAATTCGATAATATCAGTTTATTTTATTTATCGATAATCGATAGTTCCAAACCGTTATCGCCCACCCCTAGTCCTGACAATGAGCAACATCTCAAAATAAATCCACATTCAAATCGCCTACAATTATATCAATATCAAAATTATCTGATTTGGAAATGAATTCTGCAAGGTGATTATTAAATAAATTAACACAGAGTGAAGGGGATCGGTAAATACTATTTATTCTAATTTTTACGGATTTAAATTTAATATAGGTGGTTATGAATTTTATATTGCCCAGTATATTTGTTTTGATTTCATAATTTAGGTCAGACCGCACATACAGCTTTATTAATATTACCTTCACTATAGAATATATCGAAAGATGGAATATTATACATTTCAACATTTTCTATTTGCCAGCACTCTATCAACACAATGCATTGAATATGTTTTGTTAAATAGTTCAATTTTTATCTCATCTAAATTCTTAGTTATACTCTTATGTTACTGTGATAAATTGCAAAACATTCTTCTCGATTGTGCAGAAGATTACCACACTCCTCAACACTGTTCATCTCAACAGTTTTATCTTCCAGTAATTTAAAATTTAATACATATGGATCCATATTGTCTTTCACTAATAATGCTTAGAAGAAACTTAACCTAGTACATATCTACATATACAAAGAGCGAGAGAGAGAGAGAAAAATAAATAAATAAAATGAAATAGATACATTAAAACTACACCTACTTGGGTTTAGTGGTTATATATATATATATAGAACGTGTTATTATTTTTTCAATTTGAATGCCACTGTTACCTATTTTAGTATTTACAGCAGCTGTTTTTGGTGAACCGGACCCCGATTTTTTCTTATTTTCCGAGTAGCCCACTTTCCTTCTCAGGATCGATTTCCTTTTGAGTTTGGATTTGAGCTGTATCCGATGGTGAAACGGTGTCACTGTTTGGTTTATTTCCTAAAGTATCTTCCGTGTTTTCTAATTCTTGAAGCTCTTGTACGGTGTATGCTACATTATTTACTACTTTATCTCCCTTTAAATAGCAATAATTATTTTTATCTTGTTTTGCTTTCCACAGATGTTTTCTTAATAGTTTGCCTTCCTTTCTCTGTGTTTCTGTTACGTCATGGGATATAGATGCGTTTTTGTCCTTTAGCTCATATTTTTTATTATTAGTTGTTTTTTTAATTGGGAAATTAACTACTTTAATGGGTCTGTACTCGTTTTTACCTAGCGAATAGACATCGGTTACATCGGTTTCGATCAAGTCGACTCCTATGAGTTTTTTTATTGCTTCGCAGATATATTGAGGTGTTATTTGGTTGTGGGGTTTATTCAGGCCAAAAACAACAATATTATTTTTTTTGCTTCTTCTTTCCAGATTTTCTACCTGATTTTTCAAATCTGAGTTTTCTTTTTCCAACTTAGTTAATCTGCCATTTAAACGTTCAATTTTTAAAAGTATTCGAGCTTCATTAGCTTCAATTACACTTCTTAAATCATCTTTGCTTCTAATTATTTCATCGAAAATACTTTTTAATGTGATATTTTCATCTCTCTGCATTTTTACGTTTACGTCTACGTGTGTGGATTCCTTTAAGGTCGCCGTATTTCTCGCCATAAAATGATCAAATATGTGGTGTTTTTTAGGTACTGAAATCTCGAAAAATAAGACACGAAGAACAAAAGTAATATCAAAAATAAAATTACTGATGTTTTGTTTATTGACTTTTACTATTTAAACTCTCCTCAAATATATATATATAATCAAAAACATTATTATAACCGAAGGTTTTAAGTTTAACACAATTACTTATTCACAAAAATTGCCCAGTCTTTCTTAGTCATTGCCAGTTCCTTTCCCTCTTTCCATGTTTTGCTTTTCCTTCTCAGGTTATCCGCTATAACGTCATCCCACGTTCTGCATGGTCTTCCTCTGGATCTTTTCTGCACTGCCTTTGTCGTCATATGTTGACGTTCCATGCTCACGAGTACTGGTTCTACTTGTAACTCTTTCCTTATGTCTTCATTTCGTATTTTGTCCCTCCTTGTTATTCCCTTGACGCCTCTTAAGTACTTCATTTCTACGGCCTGTAACTTATTTTTCTGTTGCTTCGTTAGTGTCCAACTCTCACATCCGTACATTAAAATTGGTTTGAATATAGTCTTATATACTGATAGTTTTGTCTTCCTTGATATTTCTTTTTTCTTTATAAATGTGTTATTTAGTGCGTAATATAGTTTTGTTGCATTTTCAATTCTGCTATTTATTTCCGCCTCGTTTTTCCCATCTTTTGTATCTTTACTCCCAGGTACTTGAAGCTTTCTGTCTGTTCTATCGTTTGGTTGTCGAGCTTTACTGTTGTTTGAATGTCATTCTTTCCTATCACCATTATCTTTGTCTTGCCTATGTTAATTCTTAGGTTTCTCTGTTTGAGTGCTGTGTTCCACGTTTCCAAGTTGTATTGTAGTTCTTTCTCATTTCTAGCATATATCATCAGGTCGTCCGCGAATGCGCATTCCGATATGTATACTGGCTCCAAGTATCTATACCCTACGTACAATTTCTTCACTTCTTGTTTGACTTCTTTAGTAACATCGTCCAATATTATGTTGAAGAGAGTTGGGCTTAGCACACCACCCTGCCTCAGTCCTTCTTTGGTCTCAAAATCCTCCGACTCCATGTTGTTAGTTCTAACTATGTTTCGTGTGTGTTTATATAATCTGGCTATATTTCTAATCAGCTGGCTATGAACTCCTCTTCTTTCCAAACTCTTCCATACCATTTTTCTTGATACACTGTCAAATGCCTTTTCTAGAGCTATGAAAGCTACGTATATATTTTTATTAAAGTTCTTTTCTATCATCTGCTTTATTGTAAATATGTGGTCTTGTATCCCTCTTCCTTTTCTAAAGCCACTCTGCGACTCTTCCATTTGTGTGTCCGTGATATTTTTCAATCTTTTGTCTAGCAATCTTTCGTATACTTTGGCCGTTATACTCAGCAACGTTATTCCCCTGTAATTATTGCAGTCCCTGTTGTTACCCTTTTATGTATTGGTACTATTATGCCCATTTCCCAATCTTTGGGTATACAGCACTCTTTCCATGCTTTGTTAAACAGGGTCGTCAGAATTTCCCTGCCCTTGCTCCCAAGATTCGACAACATTTCGGTATATATCGCGTCATATCCTGCTGCTTTTCCTCTTTTCAACCTTTTTATTGCATCTATTACTTCTTCTATGTTAAATTCATCTTGATCGACCCTTCCTATGCCTTGCTCTGTATTTTCCCTTTCATTTACCTCTTCTTCGACTATTCTTTGTTCTATGTTCAGTAGTTCCTCGAAATACTCTTTCCATCGTGCCATTATATCCGCGTCACCTCCCAATATTTTCCCATCCTTAGTTGTTAAGTGCGTATATCTATTGCTTTTTCCTTTTCTTAGTGTTTTTAGTACTTTATAAAATAGCTTCTGGTTGCTGTGGCTGTCTTGTTCCATTTTATCCCAAATTCTTCCCATGATCTTTCCTTTGCCAGTTTCACCATTTCTTTGACTTTTATTCTTTGTTCCTTATATGCCGTGTATGTATCCTCGTTTTTATTTCTGAGATAGGTATGCCACTTGTTCTTTTGGTTTTAATTTCTAATCTTATTTCCTCACTCCACCAGCTAGTTTGTTTTCTGTTTTTTCTATTGTTTTTGTTCCGCATGTTTTCTCTGCTGCCGTCACTATTGTTTCCTTTATACGTAACCACAAGTCTTCTACATTAAGCAATTCCATGTTTTCCATTATCTTTCCCATTTCTCTTTCTACTCTTTCTGTATATATTTTTGCCGTATCTTTATGTCTTAATCTTGTGTATTTGTATTTTTGTCTTTTTATTTTGATGTTTTTACTGCTCTGTTTTTGTTTTCTCTAACTTCTTTTCTTATCCTGATTTTTGCCAGTACTAGATAGTGATCTGTATATAATTCCGCTCCTCTTCTAACTCTTGTGTCTATCACCTCTTTCCTAAACTCATTATTTATTATTATGTAATCTATTATAGATCTTTCACCCCTGCTTGCTACTTCCCTTGTGTATTTGTGTATATCCTTATGCTGAAATACTGTATTTGTTATTATTAACTGGTTCATTAAACAAAAATCGATCAGCCGTCTTCCGTTATTATTCCTGACACTTTCTCCATGACTTCCAATTGTTTCCCCAGACTCTTCGTTTCTTTTTCCTACCCTTCCATTTAGGTCGCCTATTATTAACACTCTTCCTTCTATATCTTCAATTGATTCTGCTAACGTTTCCCAGAATTCGTCTTTGACTTCTGTTTTTTCATCTTACCCTGGACCGTACGCAACTATTATCGTAGTTTTGTTTTGTTCCTCCCACTTCAGTTCAATTTTTAATATTCTTTCCGTAATACCTATCCAACTTTGCACATAGTTCTGTATTTGGCGCTTTATTATGCATCCAACTCCTTCTTTCGCCCTTTGCTTCTGGTCTACTCCAGAGTATATGAGCGTATGACCTCCCTTTAGTGCTTTCTCACCTTTCCCTTTCATTTTTGTTTCGGTTATTCCTAGTATGTCTAAATCCATTTTGTCAAATTCCTCTATTAATTCAATTTCCTTTCCGGTTAAACTTCTAACATTCCATGTGGCTATCTTCCAAGTTTTTTCTTCAAATTTTACTTTCTTTTTACTTATTAAGTCCTTTCCATGTTCTTTGCCATTGTCGTCATCTTTGTTTCCCTCCTTTTCTTTGCCAATCAGTTTTTTGGATTATTGGTTCTTGAAATTTTTCTAAGCTGCTTCTCCAAGGGGGTTTCTTCCGGTGATCTTACACTTACTGATCTTTTGCTTTTCATTCTTTCCTCCTTTTCTTCAATTTCTGCTCCCTGCCTTGATACTTCTTGCATGACTTCCACCTCACTTGCCTTATTATCTATTACCAATTTATTGTACCTAATTTGTGCCTTGTACCCTTTCTCTCGTGCCTCTCTCAATTTTGGGAATAGCTTCTTACGTTCTTCTTGGATTTCTTTAGGGTAATCTTCATTTATCCATATGTCCGATCCTTTCAAATTAGCTGTATTAGCTCCTCAAATAATAACTTTTAAAATGCATTTGTATGACACACATTATTTCGCTATTCTAACCCCACATTTTAACAATTATTTTCACATACTTATAAACAAAAGTGAACAATATTATATGCAGAACTATGTAAGTTTATGTTATAACAATGTTTACATCTATAGTTAAATTTAAAAAAATACGTATTTTGAAAGATTTCAGTACCTAAAAATTTGATGGATAGATCGCTTTCTGACGTTATATATTGATTTTACGTCGGTACCTTTGAATATTCGCAGGTGGCATGAGATAACATTATTGTTATTTGCTAAACTCTATATTACTCAGTTCTTAAATGTCTAAAATTACTTATATTTGTAGAAAATACTATTATACCATCAAGAATACGGCGTCCTTAAGTTCCGTTTCTATTGATAATTATCGCAGGCGATAAGAATTTACAGTTTTTACACAGTCGGTTTACATCTATTCTTGACACTGTTTCTTACTTATTCACGAGTTTTCTCTGAATTTAACACCTGCCGCGATTTTCTTAGTTTTGATAATACCATTAACTACTTTTTTTTCAAATAAATCCATCTAGTTTTTAAAATATTTGTTAATTTACTTGGAGCTCACTTAAGTATGTCTATTACACTATGGCGGTTGAAATCTCTTTCAGAAAATATAAATAAAGTCAACCTAAAATTACCGGTGTTATATTTTCAAAACGGCGGATCCAATATGATGAACTTTTGCTCCGGGTTCACGGATCCCGATGAGAATTGGGATGCATGGGTTTAGGGGAGGCGCTGACCGAATCAGCTGTTAGATTTTCAAAATTTAATATGGCGGATTTTGTTTCTATCAATCTACGGTTTCCCATGAGAATCTGTATACTGTGGTTTTGAATGTCGCAGATCACGAATCCGGTGTTAAATTTTCAAAATTCAAAATGACAAACTTTTTTTCTTAATTCGAATTTCTATAAAGAATCGGGATACAGGAATTTAGGGGAGCATTGACCGAGAATCTGGTGTTAGATTATCATCAGATTTTCATCAGAATCCGTGGATTGACAGAAAAAAGACCGCCATATTGAATGCGCGATTTTGAAAATCTAACCCTAAAATTCGTGATCTGCAAATCTACAATATCTAAAACGCCCTTATACAAATTCTCATGAGAATTGTTGAAGTGATCTGCAAATCTGCAACCTCTAAAACTTCCTTATACGGATTCTCATGAGAATTCGTGGATTGATAGGAACAAAGTCCGCCATATTGGATTCACCATATTAAATTTTGAAAATCTAACACCAGATTCATAATCATCGCCCCCCTAAGCCTCTGTATCCCGATTCTCTTTGAAATATGCCATTTTGAATTTTGAAAATATAACGCATAATTCGTGATTAGTGACCTACAACTCCGATATACTGACTTTTATCGATATTCGGTTATTTTAGGTTGACTTAATTTATATTTTCTGTAAGAAATATTGAGGTCAACAGATACTAGCCACAACTTATACCACTCATTTTTCTAAAGTTATTGTCTAAGCTTTCATTTGAGTTTTTGTTCACCTCAATGGACTAACAAACGTCCCCGCAGACCCTAATCTCTATTTAATAATTAATTTCTAAAAAGTTCCCAAGTAGCACAACTTTATCTTTAGGTCTTTAACTAGAAGATAAAATCATAAGAATTAGACTACAGCTTTTTTAGAAGAATTCCTCACAATGGGCAAATGTCCGCTGTTTTCTCATGTCTTAGAATTCAAAAATAGATCAATATCGAATTTTGTATTCCACGAAATATTGTCTAATAGATTTCCAGTATAAATCTACAAGTAACTTGTTTATACTTATAGTTATCTTCTGGTAATCTGTATTAATACTCTATGCGAGTTCTATTTTAAAGTTCATATAAAAATAGATTAGTGTGTTTGCATCAGATTGAATATCCTCTAGCAATCTGTCTGAGGTATGTTGGGAATTATATATCTGAACTTTATCTAGAAATCTATAAGCAATCTGTGTGTGCCTACTGCCTATAGTGTGAGCCTGTAGTAATCTACTTTCTGCCTAAAGTTTTTATTAGAATTCGTATACAGTCTACAAGCTCTATGACAAACTCTGACATGGTTAATTTTACATTTTTTTTCTTGCATGAACATAGGTCCGATGCGTTTTTGTTTAGAAGTTACAATCATTTTAAAAAAATAAGCCAAAGTAACTCCAATAAAATAAAATAAAGTATTTGTTTAGAGGAACATATCTCAAGTAAACGAGTTCAAATACTTAGGGTTTGTTTTTAACTCAAGGAATACATTTGCAACACATATAAAAGATAGAATAAGGAAGGTAAATCAAGCAATGGGGATAGTTTGGGAGATAGGAGAAAGAAAATTCGGACATGACTTTAAAAGACAACTAATGTTATTCGACAGTTTGGTGGGGAGCATACTCCTGTATGGGGCCGAGCTGTGCAGATGGAAAGAATTTGAAGAAATAGAAAAAATACAGGAGAAATATCTAAGGTGGATACTAGGAACAGATAGAGAAACTCCGGGGTACATTGTCAGAGAAGAAAGCAAAAGAGATAAAATGATGCAGGAAACCTAGCAATAAAATAGGAAGAAAAGATAATGAGGAGGAAAGACTGCAAGTTGCTTAGAAAACAAGAAGGATGGAGGAGAGAATATAGGGATAGATAGAGAAATACTACCAATGAAATGGGTATGCAACCACAGAAATAGAACGCTTAAGAACTTGAGGCAGACAGATGAGAAAATAATGACAGGTAATAGACAAAGATTCAGACAGGCAAGAAAGAAGAATAAAAATAAAGAACTCAAGATACAATGCAAAATATGAGAGGTTGATACCAGAGAAGGTACAGAGATACTTAAGAGGGAAAGTAATAAGGAATTGATAATGTTAGCCAGATTCAGGTTTGGCAATGAGGAAAAGATAATGAATGGTGGAGAGATGAAAGTGAGAGAAGATCTAGTGCGCGATTGTGAAGAAATGAGGGGAAGACATGAAATCAGAGAACAAATTTTGAACGAGGACGGAAGAGGTTTAGAATCGATGAAGATAGTTAAGGAAGTCAAAGAATTGAGGGCCAGGCAGAATAGAGTTTAAGTTTGTTTTGAGTCTTGTAATTAATGTCTACTATAAGGAATATTGTAATTATTGAAGCCCGTAGGGCAAAATAAAACTTATTATTACCTAGTAGTACCTATCTAGAGGAATGTATCTTCAAACATATTTGAATTTATTTATATATTACATGTATATCTTTATATACAGGGTGTCCGGAAAAGACGTGTACAACGGAAGACCACAGACTCCTGGGTTCAAAATAAGCCGATTTAGCCCAATTTACTTATTTCCAAAATTGCTTCGTTTCGCCGCTAGGGAGCGCCAAAGTTCGCGAAAATTTTTTGTTTATTCCGAATATCTCGAAAACGACTTGATCGATGTTAACCATTTTTGGGCTACGCAGTTATAAGTTTAACCGACACTTTTTGACATTATTTAAAATCTTTTGCAGTCATTAGAAATATAAGAAAAATCATGTATCATGCAAATATACGCACATATTTTTTTAACCCCCTGTGCAATTACTCTCAGTTTTGTTCTATTAGTAGTTGACTTTATTTAGAAACTTTTTTTACACTTTCAGAATTTTGAACAGATGAGTAGTTTAGGCAGAAAAAATATTTTTCGTATGTCAACAATATCAGCATTCGTTCTGCAACAAATCACGAAGTACCAGAAGTAGGCTCTGATATTTTAAGTATCAGTTGTATGTCAAATCTAATCAGCTACTGAAGTTAGTCTCTCGATTTATTCTTCTTGCTCAATTACTTAGTTACTTTAGATCTTACACTATTTGTTGTTGTTATTGTTGTGTTTGTTTATGTTCCTCATTTTTCAATATTTCATCATGAATACGTATACATATTCCGAACAAGTAGATATGCTTTTGGTTTATGGAGTTTGTCAAGATAACGGCCGCAAAAGTGTTAGTCTACATGAACAGATTCCCTCATCGACGAGTGTCAAATCATCAAACTTTTGCCAACATCGAAAGGCGACTTCGCGAATTTGGTTCCTTCCACCAAATGAATACGGTTCAAGGGCGTCAACGTATTTCGAAAACTATAAAGGTGGAGGAACAAATCCTAGATAAGATAGAAGAGAACCCAAAAATTAGTGCAAGACGCATTGGACAGGAAATAAAGATGTCAAAACCCATAGTTCATGATGTTTTGAAGAAGCAGTTACTACATCCGTACCACATTCAATCGGTTCATGACCGGTTCATATACCCATTGACCCTGAAAAACGTTTAGCATTTTGTAAGATCAAAGAGCTCATGATATCAATTTCAGCAAAAACATTTTATTTATAGATTAAGCATATTTTGCTAGGTCAGGAATTATTAATAACCATAACAAACACGTTTATACTGATGAAAATCCACACTGTACTAAAATAACAGGTTTTCAATATGAATTCAGAGTAAACGTGTGGACGGGAATTATAGACAACTTTATTATTGACCCGGTTGTGTTTCCACATCGATTAAATGAGGTGAACTATTTACATTTTTTACAGCAAGTATTACCTAATTTATTGGACGATTTACCGTTACTACTTCGTCGTAACATGTGGTTTATGCACGATGGTGTACCCCCCCATTTTACAATGCCCGTTAGTCAGTATTTACATAATCTGTATCCTAACAGGCGGATTGGAAGAGAAAACGATGCTCCTATATAATGGCCACCTCGAGCACCAGACTTACCTCCTTGCGATTATTTTTTGTAAAGTATATGCCTACGAAGTTAATAATAAAGAGGAATTTTTTAGGCGAATCCAAGACGCAGTTAATATTTTACGAGGTAATCCAGTAATCATGGAGAGCACTACAACTTCGTAAAACCGTAAAACGGATTACTTATTGCGTACGAGAAAACGGTGGTCACTGAGCATTTATTGTAAAGAGATCATAACTTTTTTTTATTTGCTATATTAATCTTATCATCTCGTATTTATTAAATAAAATATAAATGAGTTTTGGAATTTTCTTTATTTGTTGCAGAGCTAATACTGATATTATTGACATACGAAAAATATTTTTTCTGCCTAAACTACTCATCTGTTCAAAATTCTGAAAGTATAAAAAAAGTTTCTAAATAAAGTCAACTACTAATAGAAAAAAACTGAGAGTAATTGTACAGGGGGTTAAAAAATATGTGCTTATATTTGCATGATACATGATTTTTCTTATATTTCTAATGACTGCAAAAGTTTTAAATCATGTTAAAAAGTGTCGGTTAGACTTATAACTGCGTAGCCCAAAAATGGTTAACATCGATCAAGTAGTTTTCGAGATATTCGGAATAAACAAAAATTTTTCGCGAACTTTGGCGCTCCCTAGCGGCGAAACGAAGCAATTTTGGAAATAAGTAAATTGGGCTAAATCGGCTTATTTTGAACCCAGGAGTCTGTGGTCTTCCGTTGTACACGTCTTTTCCGGAAATCTGAAACTTTTTTTATAGTAACACGAACAGGATGGTCATGTACTTATATGGTCATACATTTAGAATAATTCGTCGTCTAGATATGGAAAATAGAGGGTTTGTTCATTCAGCATGTTTTTTTCCCATAAACTTCGTTTAACAAAAACACCTCCCTATTTGTATAACAAGATACGCTGTCTATAATATAAATATTCGCCGCAAAGATATTATATTGTATACAAATTTACATCTCTAAAACTATAAGTAGTATATAATTAACTAACTATAAATGTTATGTTATACCTATTATTGTTATTTAAGATTAGCCATATTTAAGCTATTATAATGATTGTATTATGGGATACTTATATTTATATGTTTTTCTGATTTTTATTATCTTTGTCGATAATTATCTTTAACATCTGCTAATATAGTGGGTTGGTTGGTAGAACAGGTTACTAATTCGTTAGTTAACCTGAAACTCGCCTATTATTAATTTTTCTTTGTTCTTAGTTTATTAAGTAATAATAAAGACTATCTATTATTATCATTATCATTCTCATTGTCATTGTTGTGGTATCGTTATCGTTATTGTTACTCTTACTGTTAGTATTACTGTTACCTACTATTACTATTAGTATTAGTAATATTATCATTATCATTATCATTATCATTATCATTATCATTATCATTATCATTATCATTATCATTATCATTATCATTATCATTATCATTATCATTATCATTATCATTATCATTATCATTATCATTATCATTATCATTATCATTATCATTATCATTATCATTATCATTATCATTATCATTATCATTATCATTATCATTATCATTATCATTATCATTATCATTATCATTATCATTATCATTATCATTATCATTATCATTATCATTATCATTATCATTATCATTATCATTATCATTATCATTATCATTATCATTATCATTATCATTATCATTATCATTATCATTATCATTATCATTATCATTATCATTATCATTATCATTATCATTATCATTATCATTATCATTATCATTATCATTATCATTATCATTATCATTATCATTATCATTATCATTATCATTATCATTATCATTATCATTATCATCATCATCATCATCATCATTATCATTATCATTATCATTATCGTTATCATTATTATTATCATTATTATTATTATTATTATTAATATTATTTTCTTATAAATGTATTTAGATGAAGATATTTAAACCATACTTAATTATTTGAAAACATATCTAATGATTTTGAAGGATGCCCTCAGTTTTCTAAATATAATAATTAAATAGGTATTAAATACAAATATAAACAATAGATCAATAGATGGATACAACATTCGTTTTCAATTATTGTGAGGACTGTTGGAAATTGTTTTATGACTTTTTTGTATTTTGTTGCGTCACATTATTTAAAGGGCCACCACAGTATCGTTGTTCATGGGCCCCCACAGTGCTGATTCCGACCCCTGGCAGATTTTTGTGGAGCAGGAGTGCATTTCTTATTTTTTAAGTTTTATACTTTCAGTGTGGTAAATAACCAAAGATAAGAAACCAAATTACACAACACACAAAGGAATCTATCTGGTAAGTAATATGGCTTTTATATCATAAACACATTGATAAACAACCTCTTATAAGTATTTTCTACAGATACTGAAGAAAAATGAACCTCAGGTTGGTTTTTGCACAAGATTCGAAATTGTTTGTCCGTATTTTTTTTTATTTTGCTAATCTTTTAGTTTCTTACAATAAATATAATCTTTATGTATAAAACATCTGCTGCATATAGACCTTACAATATAGAAATGTTAATTAGATACACAATAAAAACAGCCAGACATGCAAATGGTTTTAAAGTTATCCCAGGTTAATGAATGTCCCCTGCAATCTAATATTTCTCATCTTCCCTTACGTATTGTTAACCCTGTTAGTTTTTGTAGTACACATTTTACCCTCTTACATAACCGTTAAAACAAACGTTTTTTTCATTCAACAGCTCCCTACCCAATGTTTGCAAATTTTAAAATTAGTAGGTAATTATCTAGCACAATGCAAGCTGCACTTTTACTTTGAACCGCTGTGAAATCATATGGGAAGTTACGTACTCTCCAATTATCTGTTTTGTAGCAATTTTTAAATATTTAATTATTCACATTTACTAATACATATTGTTTTATTTATAACCATAACGGGTATGGTTACAATGAAATAATTTGTACTAATAAATATGAACAATTAAATAAAAATTATTACAAAAGAGTTTGAAATTACGTATTAAGTCTAGACGATTTTAGAACTTTAGGTAGATACATCACGATTTCTGTAAATTTTATAAATTATAAATGAAAAGTAACATTACTTTTTTAAAGTTGTAAATATATAAGAACACGAATCAAATAATCATGCTTTTATCTGTCACTAGAAATCACGAAGCCGCATTGGTTACTTTGAAAATTAAAAATTAGATGAAATTATGCATTGTCCAGATGAAAGCAGCCACCTAATTTTTGCAAAACTATCATAAAAATTAAAATATTGAAATAATAATTGGAAGAATTAAGAATAGAGACGACTAATTAATAGAGTACAGAAGAATGTGACTAAGTTTCCTTATTACTCCGCAGCATGTATTGATCTTATCTATCTATCAGCTATCAAAACATTATTTTGGTTAATCTGGAATATTAAACCAAAATTTCAAAATTGAAAAGGTTTCTGGCGATTTTAATGAATTTCCTCACCAGAAGCAGCAAACATGGATTAAAGTCTAAATATTTACAAAGATTCTAGAATACTATAAAGGTTTGCAAAACTTTAAATGATCATTTAAGTTTTTCTCAAAGCATCATTTACTGTTTTGCTATTAATTTTTTGTGAAGTCGGTATGTTGGTATTAACAACTGAAACTGTCATACAATTGAATAAACATTTTTTTACAGTTTTGGAGAAGCACTATATATAACAATTTACAAATACATATATTAATATTTCACAGCATATTTGTCACATATTTAAATTTAAAATTTCCCCGAAACTTTCCTATGCAGCACAATATATTAGCCATAAAATCTAGGTACCTATAATATACAGGGTGTCCGGAAATGATGAGCAAAAAATCAGGGGATGATTCTAGACAGAAAATAAATGCTTCCCCATTCTATACAATTTTTTTTAAAACTGATTATTAACGGAGTTACAGGGTGTAAAAGTTAAAATTTTATTTTCGATATTTGTAAATAACTTCTTAATAAATCCAAATATTTACATAAAATTTGTAAATCTGGAGTTTTTGTGGACGAGAAATTCAAATATGTTTCTAATTTTGAAGTCAGTAGTAGAGGGCGCCACTTGTGGCACACCATGTCTCTTTTAAATGGCAGAACTTTTTTGCATCTTTATATATCCATCTCACTATCGAAACAATCTATTTTCCTACCTGTTTTATTTGAAAAAGGTATACCTTGCTGAAGTCGGTAAGCCTAACCATTTTTGAAATAATCCTATTTGAAATGCTCAGTGCACCGAGTAAAACTGTTTCGGTTTCAGGTAAAGTGCCTTTTCAGCAATACAGCAAATACAGCAAAATGTTACTTGAAAAAGTTGTTCAGCATAGTAAATTATGGAGACGTGCAAAATTTCAAGAAGATCGGCGTGGTTTGATGAAACCATTTTTCAACAAAGCAGGCCCATTTCTTTAAAATTTTGCACATCTCCATAATTTATCGTTCTGAATAACTTTTTCAAGTAATATTTTGCTGTATTTTCAGCAAAAAAGGCACTTTAACTGAAACGATAACAGTTTTCAATCGGTGCACTGAATATTTCAAATAAAATTATTTCGAAAACTGTTACTCCTAACGACTTCAATAAGGTATACCTTTTTCAGATATAACAGGTAGGAGAATCAATTGTTTCAATAGTCAGATGGATACACAAAGCAGCAAAAATGTTCTGTCATTTAAAAGAAACATGATGTGCCATAAGTGGCGCCCTCTACTAGTGACGTCAAAATTAGAAACATATTTGAATTTCTCGTCCGCAAAACCCCTCGATTTACAAATTTTATATAAATATTTAGATTTTTTAAGAAGTTATTCACAAATATCGAATATAAAATTTTAACTTTAACACCCTGTAACTCCGTTAAAAATCAGTTTTGGAAAAAATGTTATAGAAAGAGGTAGCATTTATTTTCGATCTAGAATTATTCCCTTAATTTTTTGCTCATCATTTCCGGACACCCTGTATAAAAGTGCCTATATGTTTGTGAATAATAAACTCAATGTAAGTAGGAGCGGTCAATAGCCGAGTCAAATCATTAAATTTGTTTCTGCAGTAGTTTCTGATAGCTTGTCACTATCACGAGCATGCGCGTTTGAAATTTAATATTCATGCAGAGTTAATTCAAAAAAATTAAGTAGCTGCTACTTTGCATTATTAAATTTTAAACTTTAAAACTTTAGCAATTAATGTCGGACATAACTTTGAACTGCAAATTTTACTACACAAAAATGCCCCACTTTGATTTCAGGTATTGAATCTGTACTTGCATGGTTATCGTCAGACACATCTTCAGATGAGGAAGTACTAGATGAAGTATTTTCATCTTCTGAATTTGAGGCTTCGTTGTCGCTATAATCTGTATTTTTGTTACTAAATAAATCACTAAAGCTTATACTCTGACCAGCAGGTGCATTCATTTTTTTCCTTTCTCGAGACTTTGTTTCAGTTACTCCGCGCATATCTTTAAGAAGATCTTTTACAGCTTGGGAAACATTTGAGTCGGCTTCACTTGCTTCCCTGGCATCTGGCAGCCGATGAAGTACCTTTTGGGGATTACATGGATAAAGTCCACATTTTTCAAATCCGGCTTTCATATTATCTGATATATTGTCATTATTTTGATGTTATTTGGATATAAAAGAATGTAAAGTTTCTTAAATAATTTGGGAAATTCCTCTTTAGATAATGTTTGTGTCTTTTCTTAATGATAATTTCCACTGGTCTAAAATCGTTCGCTGATATTTTTTCAACGGTGCATAAAACGCAACGTCAAGGGGTTGGAGTATATGAGTGGAATTACAAGGAATACAACAAAATTCAGATGATTTCAAACCTTCTTCACTAAAGTGGCTAGATAAATGATCACCTATAATGACCTTAATTCCTGGAAGATTCTTTACATGAACCATGAACACTGTTTTAAACCAGTTTTGGAAGACATGGGCATCAAACCGTCCGGATTTAGTTCTTCCATATCTAAGGGCCACCCTGTGTCCATGTGGACCAGATATGTTCAGATTTGTATAGGTACAACATATGCTGGTAACATTTCACCAGCCGCATTACCTGAAAACATGATCGATATGCATGTTTTCGAGAAATCTTGAACACGTTCCGGATATTTTACGCCACGTTTAAAAACATATTTTTTATTGCCAGGATTATCTGACAGATTGGTTTCGTCATAGTTAAATAAATGCGTGAGTGGAATAAAATCCCCGTTTTCATCTCTTAGTGTTTGTTCGACGTGTGAAAGAAAAATTGTTACAATTTCACTTGAGACAGCGGCTCTACATTTTTTTATATTTTGACTTAACGTATTTGTAATCTCCCACTTGTTCTTCACCACAAACGATTTTACCCATTCGAGTGAAGTACAATTATTTTTAAACACGCTCACATATTCCGGCCCTGTCTGTTCAAATAAATTTGTACCATTTTTCTTATTTCTCTACTAGAAAATGGAAATCCCCATTCAGCAACAGTTTTAATATAATGCACAAAAAATTATTTTCATTGTCAGTAAATACAGTTGAACGTCCATAATGTAATTGATGCTTATCGTTTATTTTATGACTTAAAATTCCCAACGGGATTCCATATTTTTTGTGTGTTATTTTTTATTTCTTCTAATGCTCTATATAAATTTTCTTTTGTATAATGGCAGTACTTTCTTGCATCTATTCGCCTTTAGTATTTTCTAGGCATTATGTCTGAAGGGCGGATAAAATATATGATTAGTTTTTATGGGTAAGAATAAAATAATAGTAAAAAAGTACAAAGCTGCCTTAAATGGTTCATGTTTTGTTTATATTTACAAACTGTATGTGAGTCAATTATATATTAACATACTTACTTAATGAAACAATCAAATAAATAATAGTGATAACCTCACCTTCAAAATTCTAAAAGTTTACCAGCATAAAAAATAGGTTGTTTTTATAGTCCCACATACTCAAACGACTGGAAATAAAGACTATCCTTATACTCCGCTAGGATTATAGTATTCTACTTATAAGTGTACACGATTTTAATATGATTTCTAAGAGATGGATATGGGCAACCGTTGATACAAATATTACTTTTTGTTCAAAGATACCTCTAAGATCAAAGTATCCCCGTTGTACGGTAGTGGTGGAAGGTAGGTAGCAATTAACATAATTTTTTTCAAGGTAAAATTTTGTCTTTAAATTAAATACCTACCTGTTTTTTATTATCTTTCTATTTTTATTTTACGTGACTAACTTTTCCACAATATGGATCTGTATCTTCTGATAAGGTTGTAGTTGTGATTAATTTTATTTTTTTCCAGATGTCTGATTCTGATACCAGTGACACGCTGTCCTCGGACTCTAGTAGTAGTGCTTTTGAATTAAGTTCATGTGATGATTTGAAGTCATTCGTGGAAAGAGAAAGACGAAAAAAATTTAAATTATTTTGAAAATATTATTCTACAATATAGTTCTCAAGAGTTTATGGAACATTTCCACGTAAGTCGTAATTGTGGAATACATTCACAAAAAATTGAAGAGAATCAATTTTATACTTACTGGAGGAAATGGAAAACTACATTCGTTTCAACAAATTTTAATATACACGGTTGGAAAACGGTGATGGTCCATCTGCCGTTACATTAGAGCGACAAAGTAAAGTATAGAAATCCGTGCGATAGACAAGGATGACTATATTGACGACGTTTTAAAATCTAAATAGTCACCGCCCGTTTCGCCATTCAAAACAAATAAAAGGGGGAGTGACTGCTCAGATGTTATTCAAATTTATAAAACGCCTTCCTATAGTCATCCTTGTCTATAGCACGGATTTCTATACTTTACTTTGTAGCTCTCATGTAACGGCAGATGGACCATCACCGTTTTCTAACCGTGTATATGTGGTTTGTAGGACACCAAACCGTATTATTTCGTGATGTAAGTGACAGATTTAACATTGCAATCAGTACGGTACATAAAATTGCGAACAAAATTATGTACTTTACTTTTTAAATAACATGTCAAATGAAATTATAACTTGGCCTACATACAATGAAAAACAAGATTTTGAACAGTATTTTCGACATAATAAGTTTCCATGCGTTATAGGTTGCATAGATGTACTCATGTTAAAATTGATAAGCTAATGAATTACCCAGATTCCTATTTAAACAGGAAACAAAATTTAAGTGGATGGAAATGGCGCACACAGGAGAAATTAAATTGTAGACATTTTTCCTTTGAAATAAATCTTACATTTAAAAAAATGTTTTTCTTATATTAAAATGCAGGCACTTACAAGTACACATTAAACCCAATACAGTAAAAAATAATATTAGGGTATAAATGCTTACATTTGAAGTTAAACTAAGATATGGAGAATATATGTATATAATCAATAATCAATAGAATATTAAAAAATATATATTTTACTGATTTTATTAATAAACATGCAAGAATTTAGAAAACAATAAAGGTTTGTATCAAAATATAAAATATAAATATAACTCCCCAGTTACTTTTATTAAACATATATTCAGTGAAACAACAACAAAACAAATACACAAAATGACTACATTTGACTAAGATAATGAATACGACAAAACAAAAAGGTAACTAAACTATACTAAATCATTTGGTAATGTAACGTTATACTCTAAATATTGCTTTAATATTTCATTCCTTTCTTTATAGTATTTACTTTCATGTTTCTTTATTTCCAATTTCTTTTTCTCCACATCCATTTTCTCTTTAATAAGTTTCTCCTTTTGAAGCGTTAATTTTTCTTTATATATTTCTAACAGTTTGTCATACTAATCCTTTTTGTCATTTCTCATTAAATCTAGGACTGAATTTCTTTTTTGAGAGATTGTTCTTGTTTTGCAGCTTATTTCATGAACTTCAGTTTTCGTACTCTCCCCACTTTTACTTGTATAGTAGGCAGATTTTGATTTAATTCTTTAGTTCCAGTCACAATAACTTTACAAGTGGTTTCAGTTTCCTTTGTAGTACGCATTATGGTATTGGAAGACAATAAAAGTTCAGGGTTTATGTTTTTTCTTCCCAAACATTTCATCCATTTTGCGAGAAAAATCAAACACCTTACGTCCTTGCCCTGTCCCCTCCCCTGTGTGCTATCTATGCACTTTTTGTAATTATTTCTTTCCATGATTCACCATCTGTTCTCACAGTTACTATAGTCGCGGCGACTTACGTCATACGAACAAATGAATAATTCATTATATTTTCATCAGAATATTTAAGAAACTGCAACTAAGAATAATAAAACTATACAGGGTGATTCAGAACTTATCTAAAAAAAAATGTGAATGTACTCTTACAAAATAAATACAATTTTGTAAAATAAAATTAAAAAGGTCAGTTAGAAAATGATTTAAAAATACACTTCTGCACGCCATTGGAAACTGATCCACCGTAAAAACCTAATAAGGCGGCAAAGCATGCAATCAGCGATCGGACAGAAAAATGGAAAGAAATTCCCAAGGAAAGAAACATAACATTTTATAGCACCTATTTTATACTGCAAATTGCCGCTATTGTTATTAACAGAATTAATTTGTGGTTTCAATTAATAAAATAGTTTCACATACCTGATGTCACAACAAAGTTTTGGGCCCGTCATATCCAGTTTCTAAACTAACACAAATGTTTCTGCTTCTTGTTTGTTTTGAACTGGTTAGTTTTGAAGTTATTGGCAGCAACTACTACACGTTTCATACAAATCATGCACTTCATTTCTTAAATATCCCCACAAAAAGAAGTCCAAATGATTTAAAGTCAGGAGATCGTGGCAGTCATGGTATCGGTCATTTTTGTCTAATCCTTTGGTATTAATCCTTGGACGCACTGTACATCGTACGGATATAATTGATTGATACGCCGTAGACTTCCTGGACCTCCAATTTCTTCCACGATTCGTTTTCAAATTTCCTGCCTCATTCTCGCGTTACACTACACTTGCACTCGCTGCACACCGCGGTTAAAATATATGCATTTGACATATGTTTATCGGGAAATCGTTTTGCTATAGCATTTTCACATCGCCATAAATTAAAACGATATCCATTAACTCCGATTTGCTATAGACGTAAGCCATTTTTGATACTTGAAAAACTAATGTAAAGACTCACTCACAAAAACAGTACACGTTATCGGATTTCAATATTCGGAATCGTCTGTCTAGAGACTTCAGTAGCCCAGTGATCTTCAATAATTGTTTACTCGGAAACTATAAGGATTTTACAAAAACATTTTTTAAGATATTGACTCCATTTTTCATGACGCATCTATTCCCAAATTCTTTTAGATAAGTTCTGAGTTACTCTGCATACTACACTAAATGTTTCCACTATATATTGCACTAAGTTGCAAAAAAAATGTTTTTAATACGAGCAAATATGGAATATTATGTTGACAATAAAAACAATTACGTAACGTTAGCTGTGACGTAGGTAGTCGTCCGAATTCTTGCCGCGAGAGGGAAATTAATGAATTCTGTAATAAACAATTTAAATATATACTTAAATTTTATTTAAACAAAGCAGTATTACCTTCTATTTCACATTCAATCATGTTTGTACTTTGTATTCAATATTTGTAGAATTTTATTTAAACAACAATTACAATTTATTCGCTGTTCACAAAAAAATTGCTTAAGTATTTAAGATTAGGTTAAGGTGAGAACCATAATACTTAGGAAACTAAGTCTATGATAAGAACATAGAAGAAATATTGGCGTTCGAGCAGTAAAAATTTCCAAACCGTTTGTGAACAGTCCGCGACTACTCATGCGCACTAGAAGCAGTTCTCAAACTATCAGGAACTTGCTGCAAAACCAAACCTATTATATTTCAAATCAAATTTCACAGTATTTGTGCCCACGAACGACTTGTGTTTGACCCTACTCACCATTCAGTGCAGGTATGGTATGAGGAAAATCTGAAAAACCTCTTAATGGGTCAACCGTTGATGGGGATCAATCTCTCATATTTACATAAAACAACATTCTTCTATCCTATTATACCCATAAAAAAGGGTGCCTAAGTCCAAGAACCTAATGCTTATTAATGAATTAAAAATTCGCAAAAATTCAAAATGTTGCTGCCATGAATGGGGTCATTTCCAAAATAGGAATTATAATATAATGTTTATAATTTTCGAAAATATACTATATAAAAATACTAATTAGTATCCTACAATCACTGTAACAATTGTAAGTGACGTACAAAATGTGATTGAAATTTTTCCAATACGTGACGTCACGATTTAGAACTATATCTGGGGATATTTATTACTGTCATCGTGGTGCTCATGCTAGTGACGGCAAGAAGAAGAGGTAGAACAATGGCGGCCATTTCACAACGAACAGAGGTGTTGATAGCGAAAGCGAATTAGTGTGTATTTTAGAATTTTGTGCTGGAAAGAATTGTTATTTTTGGTTAATATAGAGCCCGACTTTGCTGAAGCTACTAGTGAAAATTTACCTGAAATGAATTATATCATGATTCAGGAATTTTTTGCAAATAATGTGGGTTATTTTAGTGTTGAATATAGAAGTGCAAAGAATATTAGGTTAGTAAATGCTTAAAAATAAATTTAAATATTGTGTATATATTATTCTAACTGGAATTAATAATGCAAATCTTTTTTAGGGCATCTAGAGTTGGTTATGGAGATGAAGCAGTAGGATATGTGCAAGTCAAACGAGACGCAAATGTTTGTACTGTTAAAGGCAGAATTGTTCCCGAACATAGAGTCCGCGATCAAGCATATAGGGCTACAGCATTATTTGATGAAGAAAATGATATTATAATAAGTTGCCAATGTGAAAGTTGTGCTGCATCTCAAGGTTTGTTTTTTCTTGGATTTGGCTACTTATTTAACTAATGTTATGGTTTGGTTATACGTATTCCATTTATTTTTTACCATTTATTTATTGACCATTTTTATATACACAGTATATTTTTAGTCACTACCAATTACATTTAAGAAATCGTTTACATTATAAAAACAATGCTCCAT
Source organism: Monochamus saltuarius (assembly GCA_025584915.1). NCBI lineage: Eukaryota > Metazoa > Arthropoda > Insecta > Coleoptera > Cerambycidae > Monochamus > Monochamus saltuarius. The sequence goes on along the minus strand of CM046721.1, from coordinate 38,938,135 downwards.
TAAAAGATTTTTCCACAAAATCTGAAATTGCTTAAAACATAATTTATCAACAAGTTTTAGCAGTCTGTAGACAGTCATTGTTCAACGTCGGAAAGTGGCGGTTTACCAGTGTCGTATCGTCAGCAAATAATATGGTTGAATCTTCACCAACAGAATATGTCAGATCATTAATATATATCAGAAATAAAATCGGTCCCAATACAGAACCCTGAGGAACCCCATTATCCACCTGAAGTAGACCTGACTCATGATTATTACAACTGTCATATTGTTTCCTTTGGGATAAATAGGAAGATAACAGGTTTAAAGTATTGCCTCTAAATCCATACTACCACAGAATATATAGCTAACGCAACAGAAGGCTCGTCAAGTGTGTTTAAATGTAGTCCCCGAAAAGAAGCCGGCTCCAAAAGCCGGCTTCTTTCAAACTGCGCATGTACAGTAGAAAGAGTAAGTTTAGCTATTAGCTCGTAGGTCACGCCACAGGCGAGTCGATTTTAGCGCCCAATTCAGAGCCCGTTGCCAAATGTAAATGTTACGGGAGTTATTAGAATATTATACCTAAATAATAAAAGTATTAAATAACAATAATAATATGTATTCTTATACATCAGCGATAACTGACATTTTTATAATTTACAGTAATTGTAATTAAAAATAAGGTAGACACATATGTAAATAAATAGGAACTTTTTAAACACATTTAAAAATTTTAAATTGTGTTAGAATAATAATAATACATCAATAACAATTTGAGAAAACGTAAATATTTATAATTTTATTAATTGATTAATAATATGACATGATTTTTTTTTCGGTATGGATCCAGAATTATATCTTGTTTGTATTACTTCGATAATTACAAGTGACATTTTTTATAATCGAAGCAAACATTAAAACGACGAAAAAAAGCTTATGCATATATACATAATACATATATACATGTACATGCCCATAATAAAATTCCTTGTGCCCTTATCTCAGAAACTGTGATACGAAAAAAGTTTAAATAAATAATCTTTGGGGATTTCTTTAAATTTATATGCGTTGAGTTAAATATATGTGTTCGGTACAGATAGATAAAATTATATTTTCACAAAAAATACAAATTACATTCCTCTGATGTTTTCAGTATCATATAGATTATAGATAGTTAGAATGTTTATAATTATTATTGATTGTATACGAAAGGTATACTTTACTATAATGATAATGTGACACTGTACGCGGTCTACGGACATTCGAGGCTCGTTTTAGTCGAGCGGCGGCAGCTTGTCTAAAATGTGCATCTTGTACAATCGTTTGCAATAATAATGACACTCTCTTAAAACAGTTTTTGAACTTCTGGAAGTTCTGAATCGAAATTTCATTAAATCTCTCTTGGTACGTGAAACAACTAATAACTAATGTTAAAAATTTAAATCAGATTTCAATATTAATATGTCAGATGTTCAAAATAAATCGCAAAATTCATTTTAGTGAGTGTCATTAATATTGCAAACGATAGTACATTGACGAAAGGTGAGCGTAGCTGAAGTCGACGATGGTTCCGACGATGTTAGCTGCCGAGCGGCCGCTGCTCGTCTATCTTTGTCTTGAGATATGGCCAAGGCGCATTCAACTGTTTTTATAGAATTTTTTACACACAGTGGCAGATCTTTTTATGTCAGTTTGTTTTGCTACTGTTTATGTGCACTTGTTAAGTTTCTATTTCAATTATTACTATTATTATTATTATTATTATTATTATTATTATTATTATTATTATTATTATTATTATTATTATTATTATTATTATTAAATACGAGTAGGTATATTAGAATAAATCTACAATAATGGCTGGAAATACCTAAGTGCCAATATTTTAATTGTGGTGAAACTCGAAAATCGGGTGTTCGAATGTTCAATTATTATTTTTTTAACCCATAATTTAATTTTTGCAAACAATACAATTTAAAACTGTAAGTTTGTATAATACATAACATTGTTATACTTGTAAACGGTATGATACAACAATAGTTTCTCTTTGTCTTTATCCTTTATTTACACAAAATATATGATTTAAAAATACCTAATTCTCTAAAAAATTGACAAATATAAATTTTAAAATTGACTTGCTACTAAAACTTCAAATTGATTTAATTCAATTCAATTTAAGATAATTTAATATTCCATAGGAATTAGTCAATGTTTCAAACTAAGTATAAAGTTGATTGAACCGATTTAATTTTGATATTTTTTTCTCTAAAACTAAATTTAAAGCACAAAATAAGAGAGTAAGAAAATGTTTATCTAATTACGTAAATTAGGCTAGGCAGCTTAAGGGAGAAAAAAATCTATCCAATTTTAAAAATAGCAAAAAAAAAACAAAAAAAAGAATATAGCTTCCCTTTACTATTGTAGTAGGTAAATATATTAGTTTTAACACTTATTCAAGATATAAATTCATAAAAAATTACTGAAAAATATAAAAGTTCACCAATTGTTTACAATTGAATTCGGTGTATCCAGAGGTTGGAAGGTTATTTTTATTTTTGCATTTTGATAAATATTTTATTTATTTATTACCACGATTTTATGTGATGATGTGGTAATTTGATTTGATTTATTGTACCTAATATTGACCACTTTTTATTTTATTTATGATTTATTTTACCCTGTTACCATTTATATATTTATCAAATTGTTTATTTCTGTTTTGATTTGTTTATGTAAATATTTATTCATAATACAGTTTTAGCTACAAAAATTTCGAAATCGATAGTATATCGAAAGAGGATACCTATTTTTGCCTCACATCACATTTCACTGATTTTTTTTATTGTATAAATAAATCAGTATCTGTATAGAAGTATTTTTTTTATGTTTTCTATTATTTTTTGTCGACAACAAAGTGCGATATGAGTCTTTCAAACAACAGGAAAGTTTCATTTAATCCGAAGAAATACAAAATTTAAAAAAAACGCAGTGTTGTCCCAGAACGCACCTTAACGAAATTATTGAAAAACTTCATAAGAGGGTTCAACATGCGAACATAGGTCAAACTTTTTCAGTACATTTTCTCGACAATAAACAAGAGTACTTTTTAGTCTAAGGTTGAAGCTACCCAGATTTATTATTTTAAAGTCTTTATCATATAGGGTTTAGAAATTTAGGCAGTAAGTTGTAAAGTTTAGCCCATCCCTGGTAAACTAAAAAGGCAAAATATGTTTCAAGGACACTATTTTAAGAAGTCCTTACCAGTGTCCATCACATTAAATTTGTATTAAATTATACTTAAGTAAAAGTTATTAAAAAAAAACGACTACCAGCTGCGTTCTTCAGACACATATCTCCGTAGGGAGGTTATGTAGGAAAAAAAATTTATACAAATTTATCATCTTATTTTTTCATGTTTTATCTGCAACCGAGAGATTTCCCACATTTTCCCGGACGAGTACCTACCTGGCGAGTGCAAATATTCCATCACACACATCGCAAACGCAAATAATGCTTCTAGTTGCGGGGCGGGTAGTTGACGTGTCTAAGCACTGGCTTAATTAGTGCTTGGTGAAACGGATGATTTAGACTTTATTTTAGATGTATTAAGTGAAACGGATGATATAGACTTTATTTTAGATGTAATTATTAACTGCATTCATTAATTTGAGCCTCGACAACCTATGTGAAATTTTTAACATTTATTGCTCGATAGTATATTTTGCTTATATTATTTAGAATTCGTCTTCAATTTTCTTTTATTCAGCTGCCTTTAATATATTCTAAACCTTTCTCTTTTTTTCAATTTCATATTTCAATAAATAAAATGCATTTAGGCAAATTAAACATGATTAAACATATTAAAAATAATGAACATAAAACTCCTTTTGTTTTATATAAAATTACCTGTTTACAATTCTTTCTAATTTTGAAGAGGGCGATATCATAAATATATCTAATACAATGATAATATGTATATATATTAAAAATTCTTTTGGTCTATCCAAAATATTGATATTTCTAACTCGCCGAATGAATGAACCGTCTTATTTACGAGCTTATTTATGAAAATATATTCTGTACCGCAAGTATAAGCTTATTCACACGTCGCACATACATAAAATTCAATTCAATTTCTTGAAAACCGTAGCACATAGCAAAGTAAACTTAAAAAAAAAAAATTTTAAATTTTGCCTACATTTGCCTCGGTATAGCTATAGATCAATTTTCAATAATTAATATAGTCGCATACTAACATTTTTAATGCATAAATTTACTGGTACGACTTTGAAACTATTTTTTTTAGAAGTATAGGTATTGAAAAAATTATGAACATTAGTAAAATCGTTGTTTTACAACTGCGATATAATGAAAAACATAATTGTCAAATAAAATCCAAGCATCAATAATTTGATTTTAAGTTCGGCCCTACTGAAAAAAGTTGTAGAAGTTTATTTTAAATTATGGTAAACGTTCCATTTAGTTATAGCTTAAAAAAATGAACCACAAATAAGCGAGTTGGCGAGGCGATTTTACTCCACTATTAAAACTCTTAAACGCAACGCACTTTATAAAGACGGCAAGATATGGCAACAAAGGCAGCGGTCGTCAAGGAAACGAACGCGCTAGGCCGCTTCTATCGAAAAGCGCATATTTATAAGTTTTAAAATTTTAACAAATACGTATCGTTGCGCCATCTGTCAACAACCTCAGGACCTAATCCCTAATATGTCCCCACGAGGTTCTGTTGCGTAGCTATATTTTCTGTGATAATACTCTAATTTAGTTAGCAGAATATTTACATTGACACAGTCAAAGGCTTTTGTAAGGTCACACATCGTAGCCATCATACTTATACCACTATCAAAATCACTAACAATCATGTCTACAATTTTCAACAGGGCCTGAACTGTAGATTTATCTTTACGAAAACCGTACTGAGCATGTGAGAAAATATGCATTTCTTCGCAATAGCTAATAATCCTATACTTAATAATTATTTCAAAGACTTTACTGATGATAGGTACTATAGATATAGGTCTATAATTGTCAAGAACACTGTGATCATTTTTTATGTCTAGGTAGAACTTTCGTTATTTTCAATGAGTCAGGCCACTTTCTCTCATCAATACATTTATTAAATAATAAAACAAGTGGTCTAACCAAGGACTCATTTAAAGATTTCAGTGCATAACTATTCAAATAATAATAATCCAAACAACCCGAATTTATTAATTGAGAAATTGCCTGTTGTACGTCAATGTTCAAAATAGACTGCATAAAAAAAGAGATATAGGCTTTGGTGCCTTATTCAAAAAGAAAAGATTATCAACGTTAACGTTATTTATTGATTGAAAAATAACGTCACATATGGAAACAAAGTATGAGTTAAATTCATCAGGCTTTATGGTGCTAAAACTACTACATGAATTATTTACTTTTCTTTCTTTATTCACAATTTTCCAAATAGTCTTTTATTCTCCGATGAATTTATTTTATTTGCATAATAATTAGATTTTTCTTGCCTTAATGCTTTTTATAACATTTATTATATTCACGATAAATAGAAAGGTTATCATCAGTTGGATTATTATTAAACTTCTTTTTAGATAGAGCTACATCTTTTCTCAATTTACGCAGTCCTCTGTTAAACCACCCTATATTACTAGATTTATTACATATAGTTTTAACAGGAAAACAAACATCAGCAACAGAGTTCAGCGAATTTAGAATATGTAAAGCAAGATTATTACAACTAAGGTCACTCATATACATATCATTCCACTGTATTTCAGTTAGTTTCGTTGAAAATTTGAAAACATTGCTCTTTGAAACAATTCTTGTACTGTAATTGTTTGCATGACAGATACTCATATCGGCTAGAACATAAAGAAATACAGCTAGATGGTCTGACATACAAAGATCATAAGTTCCTACATTTAACCTCTCAGATGCTATATTGGTCATAATATTATCCAAACAGGATCTATTATTAACAGTAATTCTAGTAAGAGTATCTATATGATGCATAATACCGAACATTGACATAAGATTACGAATATCACTAGAGTGCACATTTCAGGCATCAAAATTCAAATTTATATCACCCATCACTATAATATTTTTATAATTCTGCACTGCAAATTCAATAAGTTGTTCAAATTTTTCTTTAAATAAAATAATATCACCTGTTGTAGATGATCTATATAAACTAATGATTATTGTATTTTCATTAATTAATTCTGCAGCACAAAATTCTGCATGAAAAGGCAAACAGTACTTGAGTACGCGGTGTAGAACTAACTACATCTATCGGCCGTTCGCTACTCCATGCCGGACTGAAAATGTCACAGACACGAAGCGTTCTACATGCAGTAGACACCATTGAAAGCTGTCGACCTTTATCGCGATCGGCGATCGGATCCGTGTTTGCAAACAGTACTTGTTTATGTCAACACGTCTTAAATTAACTTTTGAATTCGCATATATGGCAACTCCTCCATGGAGATTGTAGTCCCGACAATAACAAGAGATTAAACTATAGTTATTTAAATTTATCATAGATAAATTATTTTCAGTTAGCCAATGTTCCGAGAAGCACAAGATATCGAATGGCGTGTTACTAACAAAAACATGAAGTTCATCCAACTTATTTGCTAAGCTTTGAATATTAATACCAAGCAATGAATAAGAAATTTTTTTTAAATTATTACTAATTCGTTGAGGAATTCGTCCACCACAGTCAGAACTACTCATCTTCGGGCACATTCTGTTGTCTTCTTGACAGAAAAAACTTATTCAGCACTACTCCTTGGGGCCAAATATCACTGTTGAGTATATGTTGGACCTCTGATGACACAACTGATATTTTAAATGAGGAATAGCTTTGAGGGTATTTTGAATTTAATTTATTAACCTTTATATCAGGTGCAAATTGCTGCAAATATTTCAATAAATCATCTTCAGACAGAGTAGGTTCACGCTTGGTAACATGAAAATGTTTCAAAGGTGCTACTGAGACAGCTCTGAAAGGGCATCCCGCAGTACTTTCCTTGGTGCCCACTAAAATATTTCGGGATCTGCGACTAGATGTGTGTAACAGCTGATTATTTTGATTTTTCTGAGCAGAAATGTCTTCTGTTAAATTTATTACATTTTTACAAATTTGACTCGCAACTGCATTATGAATAGCTCCTGATACAGAAGAGGAACTAAAATTGGTATTTAGAGAAGAAGCTTTATTCTTCACACCAGAATTTGAAGAAAACTGCTTTCTCTTTGCACCGGTATTACTGGGAATATTATTAGGGTGCCCAGTATTTGGGACATAGGGCACTGATGGATCTTCCAAATCAGAAGCTTTCTTTGACTTCAAAGCATCATTAAGCAATTCTACTTGCCCCTTTAACGATTTTATGTTTAAGTCTTGACTAGCAATTATCATGTCTTTTTGTTCTAATAATTTTTCTAAATAGTAGCCGAGGAGGCGTAGAGTGGCTGTAGTAAATAGTAGGCCGAGCAGGAAGTAGCAGATCAGTTACATCTCACCTGCACTCGATTTATATGTGAAACTACATATGAAGGAACAGCCCGTTCAATTGTCGGTCATCTCACCTATGGCACACTGATGAGGGCTAACAAGCCCGAAACCGGTCTATGTCTGGTGGAGTGGCCGACAAGGGTTCTTGGCTGTTTCACACAGATACTGCAGGTATAATTCAATGCCGGTTGGGGCATTATCCCGCGGAGTAGTTGTTTCCTGCAGTATCATTTATAGAAATTTCGCAACTGGCAACGCTTTACTTTGACGTTTGTCAATTGCCTTCGACTGCTCAATACAAAACTGACTCCAGTGGCGAAAATGATATGCTTATATAGGTTTTTAAAGTTCTGGAAGTTTCTGAGATCTCGAGAACGTGTCGTGAAACAAATAGAATATAGCCTGGAATATTCCGGAAAACGTCAAAATAAAGGCATGACAAAAATTATAAATTCTAACATAAACAGAAACGTAATTTACAAACTAACGATGTAGGTGAGCTTCAATTATTAATTCTAACGTAAACAGGAACATAATTAACAAACTAAAAAGGTAGGTGAGCTTTCGTAATATTGCTCCCCTCTTAGAACTGATCGTCCCGATCAGGTTACTCCATTGTCCGCATGGCCTTCTTGATAAGATGTCAAACGATCGATGTGGACAATCTTCATCTTGGCTTGGGGATTCCTCTGGATCCTGTAAACTACGTCATTCAATCGTGACACAACGGTATAAGGGCCTTCCCACGATTTCTGTAGCTTCGGAGATTTACCCTTGCTACTTTTTGGGTTATACAACCACACTTTCTCAAGCTCTTGAAACCCACTGCTGTTGGTATGCAAGTCTGGTCTTCATTCTGTCGCTTTCCATTTTTAGCTTCTCTCGTACTTCTTCATGTACCATCTTTATTCGATCGTTCAGATGGCTGAGATAATCATCTAAGTTTTCCTCGTGTTGCGGTCGATTCATAATTAGATCTATGTGTAGCCGCAACTCTGTGCCGAAAATCACGTTGGCTGGTGTTTTACCCGTGGTCTCATGAATTGCTGCTCGGTAAGCCAGTAAAAATTGAGGAAGGCAGGTATCCCAGTTGGTCTGTTTCTCGTTGACAGCCGTTCTCAGGAAGTTCTCGATGGTGCGATTTAATCTTTCCACCATACCATCTGATTGCGGATGAAGAGGTGTAGTTCTGGTTTTTTGAATGCCTATACCTTATTTTTAAATTAAGAGGAGTGATTTAAACTTCTCGCGCTTAAACACTAGCTTGTTATTGGTTAATTTGTCTCCAAGTTTACACAGCTTCACATAAATTCATGTTTATTGTCAATGTCAATACTGTCAGCTACTAACATTTAAAATGTCAGTTATATTTGGCTAAGATTAACGTTGCCACTTTGTTGATTATTTTGTGTTTATTATCCCTCCTAGTTAATCCTATTTCAAATGAAATAGTTCTGTTCATAACTCAGCAACGAATTGTAAGGCTTTTTGTCTATTTTCTCTTTTTTTCAAATTTACTGCCAAAATTATCTAGTTATATTTTCTAGTTACTTTTCCCTGTATATATATATATATATATATATATGACTTCTTCATTTACTCCTCTTAGTTTAAAAATAGAGTATAGCAGCTCACAAACGTTCTGAAACACTTCAGACTCGAAATTTCGTCCTTGGTCGGAATGGATCTCTCTGGGCACCCCATAACGACATATCCAATTTTCGAATAAAGCTTCAGCTACGGTGACTGCTTCTTGATTAGGTAAGGGATATATTTCTGGCCATTTACTGAAGTAGTCCATCACTACCAAATTATAACGATTTCCACTGCTGCTACGAGGAAATGGTCCAGCTATGTCAATAGCTATTCTCTCGAATGGAGCTCCAACATTGTACTGCTTCATCTGTCCTCGGCTTCGAGTCCTGGGTCCCTTACTAGAGGCGCAGATATCACAACGTCGGCACCATTCTTCCACATCGGAGCGACTGCCAAGCCAGTAGAATCGTTCTCTAACTTTATTCAGAGTTTTGTTTATTCCAAAGTGCCCACCATCGACTCCACTGTGCAGTCCTTGAAGAACTTCTGTAATTCTTTTCTGGGGCAGCACTGTTTGATAAATCTTTTCTTTGCCGTCGGGACTCTCCCAGACTCTTTTTAATAGGCCGTTCTCGATGGCTAAAGAATTCCGTAGCGCTCAGTAGCTTTTTAGAGACGGTGATTTATCAGAAATATCCTTACAGGTGGGTCTGTCCATGTTTTTATCTTCTATTGGAAAATTGGTCCAAAATCCGGGTCTTCACTTTGTTCTTTAGCGATAATTTTATTATCCCAATCATCTGGGCCATGGATGTTAATTCTTCGGCAAAGAAATTCATCTTCTCCTCTAGTTTCTTGTCGCAGACAGTGTTTACAGTTTGGAGGGCATGGTCGTCTGGATAGGGCATCAGCATTCCGATGGTTAGATCCTTTCCGGTGTTCAATTTTGAAGTCGTACTCCTGCAACCGTTGAAGCCATCTTGCCACTTGGCCTTCCGGATTCCTGAACTGCAGTAGCCACTTCAAAGAAGCATGATCAGTCCTCAAGACGAACGACTGACCATAGAGATACTTATGAAAATGCTCCACAGTTTTAACTATGGCAAGCAACTCTCTTCTGGTTACGCAGTAGTTCATTTCTTGCTTGGAGAGGACCTTGCTAAAGTAGGAAATCACTTTTTCATGCCCGTTTTCAATTTGCGATAATATTCCTCCAATTCCAGTATTACTAGCATCCGTGTCCACGATGAATGTCTTTCCAGGCTTGAGATACGAAAGAATCGGAGAAAAACACAAAGCTTCTTTTAATCTCTGAAAAGCTTGTTGACATTGTTCCTTCCAGATAAATGGCTGATTGTTTTCTGTGAGTCGATGTAATGGTTTCGAAATCTCGGCGAAATTTTTCACAAACTTGCTAGTAAGTGCAAAGTCCTAGGAAACTCCTTAGTTCATGTTTGTCTTTCGGTACTGGTCATTTCCAGATGGTTTCAGTTTTCTCTGGGTCAGTCTTCACTCCATCAGAGGAAATAATGTGTCCTAAATACTTGACATCCTTTTGAAAGAGCATGCACTTCTTGGGACTTAGCTTGAGCCGGGCTTCTCTCAACTTCTTGGACATTTTTTCAAATGATTTTCAAAGTCTTTTCCGAGTATTATTATGTCGTCAAAATAAACGAGACAAGTTTTCCAGGTCATTCCTCTCAGAATGGTTTCCATAAGTCTTTAAAAGATGGCTGGTGCATTGCAGAGGCCAAAGGGCATGACGCTGAAGTGCCACAACCCTGTTCCAATGGAAAACGCTGTCTTCTTTTTATCATCTGGGTGAAGTTGCACTTGCCAACTTTTCAAGTCTAATGTGGAAAACCATTGGGATCCAGACAGGGTATCCAGGGTATCGTCTATTCTTGACAACGGATAACTGTCCTTTTTAGCCACACAAAATCTGGTAGAGCCGTCCTTCTTCTTTACCAGAATAACCGGTGAAGTCCATGGATTCTGGGATGGTTCAATGACTCCCTGTTGCTGCATGTCTCTAAGCATCGTCGATACCTCTTCTTGCTTTGCTAAAGTGATACGTCGTGGAGCTTGTTTAATTGGAGTGGTGTTGCCGGTATTTATGCGGTGCTGCACAAGATTAGTCCTTCCGACGTCATCCTCTGTTAAAGATAATACATCCTGGTAGCGCCTCAACAAATCTTCCGATTTTTGGACTTCATCGGCTCGTAATGGGGACTTGAATCGGTTAACAAGGCTCTGCAGAACTTCGGGTAGTTTTTGAATATTTCGAGGTGCTATTGATAGTTCCATATTGCTGAACACCGATGCAACTGTTCGACAAAGTCCCAAAGGTTCGCCTTTCTTGATCTGTTGTGGGTATTCCTTTAGATTGAGCATTCTCACCGATACCAAATTGTTTTTCCTTTCTGTTAATGTCTTTCCAGTTAATATGCCGTTCCTATAGAGGCTGCTCTTTGGTTCTGGTTCTACAATTACAGTTTCTTCAACTGCCGAAGGACTGCTACAAATAGCTTCAATTACTAGTTCTGAACCTGCTGGAAGTTCTATGTCTGCTGACGCTTTCACGAGTCATTACATCAAGTCCAAGAATGACTTCATCACTTATATCTGCTACTAGGATGTTGTGTTGGAAAGTGGTTGCCCCCAGGGTTATTCTAGCTAGATGGATGCCTTTCACTGATATGACTTCTCCATTTGCTGTCTTCAAGATGTAATTCCGGTCTGGCATTTGTATTTTGCAGTGAGCGACGATGTTCGGTCTTACTATGGTGTGGCTAAAGCCTGTATTAAGGACCATTTCACAATCCTGTCCGCATATACGCCCTGGTACTACCAAACTCGTTTCATTATTTTGCAGACGGGTTACCTTGATCTTAATAGTTGCTGGGGCTTGGTAGCACCTAGCCAGCTTTTGCCCCTCAAACCTGACTAGTTGGCATTTTCCTGGTCCTGAGTAGATGTATTCTTAGGGCATCGATTCCTAAGATGCCCTTCAACTCCACAATTCCAACACTTGATGGATCTTCTCCTGCTATATACAGTAGAATCGGTATGGAGTTTTTCTTTGTGATAATTGTCTTAAGCTCTTCATTAGTCCATCGTCATCCTCTTCACGCTGTTCTTCTCTCCTAAATCTTAGTTGCCTTATTCTGCCTTGACTACTTCGGGAAGCCTGTCGTGCGGCTTCAATTTCTAGCGCCTGGGCCAAAGCTTCAGATATATTTTTATGCCTTATTGCTAACTGTTCTTGGAATTCTGTCGGTGCGGTAGACTAGCTTCACCATACGTGCTATATCTGCCTCAAATTGCTGCAGATTTTCTTCGAAGCGTTGTCTTCGGCCTTTTAATTGTGCTTGATAAACGTGTTGTAGATGAGCATCGCCATACCTCATTTCTAAAGTACTCTTCAGCTAACATAAACAGAAACGTAATTTACAAACTAATGAGGTAGGTGAGCTTCAATTATAAATTCTAACGTAAACAGGAACATAATTAACAAACTAAAAAGGTAGGTGAGCTTTCGTAACACTATAATAGTTTTTTGGGAAAAAAGTAATTTGCATAAATCAGAGTAGTATTAATGAGTAATTTATTTTTTATGTAAAATATTTTATAAAATTAGAAAAATTTATAATAGTAAACAAAATGTGAATAGAATATATTAGACATCTCAATTTAATTTACATTAAATTTAAACGTTAGAGTGGGATAGAGCGTATTTGGGACATATTGTATTCTTTTAGGTACAAGGTCTTACAGTTTTCACAGAAAAAATGGATTAATAATAATATAAACGCAATAACTTAAATTGTTTATTAATGAATAATTAAGGGACCCTGTAAATTAACAATTCCACATGCTATTATAATAAAATAATCTATTTTTGATACAAGTTCATGGTTCAGGCAAGCATGTTTATCGAGTATCACAAATTCTCGCAATCTCCTAATTACTCGTTCTATATGAATGCGCAAACTTGCTATACGCTTGCTTTCCTTAACTTCTTCCTTTGTGCTCTTCATTCCACTTTGAACACTGGGCGGGCGTACTAAATTACAATTCTTTTGTTTTAGTAATCCTGCAATAGCTTTGAAACCTCTGTCAGCCATGACTCACATGGAGGTAAAACATTTAAAAAACCACTTGCTTCAATTATTTCTTTATCTGTAATTCTACCGCCAAAGCCTTCAGAAATAAAGTTTACAATGCCATCTGGAGTTGATGATATTAGATACTTTATCGTATTAACCTTCTTGTATCAGGTCAAAATATTAGTGATTTAAAATAAGATGCTAATTTTAATAAATGTTTGTTTAAAATTTTTGACACCGATCCAATAAATAATCCAAAATCAATTGCGAGTCTATAATATGCATCATTTAGATGTATCTTTTTTAAAATGATCAATATATGTGTGTGAGCTACCTGTACTTCATTTTCCAATAATTTGATTAAGAAATATACATCTTCAAGATATCCTAGATAAAATCTCGAATGTTCTCTAATTATAATATCAATTCTTTTTGCATTTGATACATAAGCTGTCTTTTGCCAACTATCAGTGGACTCGGTCGATGATATGTCAGATTCAGTGTTCGTACCTACAGATGAAGTACTTGGCGAACACCTGCTTTTCGTGACTTTAACTTTAAAAGGTACAACAGATCGTGACATGACTTTAACTGTGTTTACGCCTATAGTTCTAAGTAAACTTTTAACTGGCTTAATATTAGCTTGTACAGCTTTATGCACAAACGACTTATGTAATCCAGATGTACTAGGTTTATCTTGACTGGCTGATTCTACGTGAGGCTCAGATGAAGTTAAAGATGATTCTTCTTCAAATTCTAGTCTCTGGGGATGCAACTTTTGTTTTTTGGCATATTCTTCTATACTCGCGACAAGAATTCAGACGACTTACGTCATACGAACAAATGAACAATTCATTATATTTTCATCAAACTATTTAAGAAACTGCAACTGATAGTAATAAAACTTTATACTACACTAAAAGTTTGCATCATATATTGCACTAAATTTCAATAAAACATTGGTTTTAACGCAAACAAATATCGAAAATTACGTTGACAATATAAACAAATGTGTAACGTCAGCTGTGACGAAAGACGTCTGAATTCTTGATTCGAGTATACGTTACTTGTTTTTCTTTTTTCTGCTGATCTAGATAGTTGAGAATAATTTCTCGGTATGTCAGAAATTCCACTTAAATTTCGATGAGGAACTATGTCTTTTTTATTTTCAGCTGTGTGTGAAACAACTTGTATCCTACCCAGTTTTCACAATCTTGTTCCATCTGTAAATTAAAAATTACATTTTAATTTATAAAGGATCCCGCACAAACCTTATGGGAATTGGCTCTCCGTCAAATTGGCTGAAATTTGGATATGTTGTTCGTTTCGGCATCCTGAACAAAAGTCTCAATGGGCACAAAGCTCAATTTTGCTTATTTTGGCTCCTACGGAGCTCCAAAGCTCCACGGATTCACCATTACTTACTACTTAAAAGGGTAATCTTTTGGAAAGTCTGATATTGGCTGCCTTAAAAAAAGTCCCCTCTTTTGTTTTCGAGGTCACTGCATCCAAATCCAATGCCAATATAATAATATTGACAGTTGACAGCTGTCAACTAGCTGTCAAACAACAAGGAACAAGTAAAATTGTGAAAATCCATACGTAAATGTAGGTTTTTGAGGTTGCTGAGTTCAAAACTGATGTTAAAAAGACAATATTGCCAGTTGACAGCTGTCAACTAACTGTCAAACAACAAGGAACAAGTAAATTTGAGAAAATCCATACGTAAATGTATGTTTTTGAGGTTGCTGAGTTCAAAGCTGATTTTTTAACATCAGTTTTGAAGTCAGCAAGCTCAAAAATATATATTTGCATTTGGGCTTTATCAATTTTAATCATTGCTTGTTGTTTGACAGTTAAGGGACACCTGTCAACTGTTAATATCGTCTTTTTAACATCAGTTTTGAAGTCAGAAAACTCAAAAACATATATTTGTATGTGGATTTTATCAATTTTCCATTCTTGCTTGTTGTTTGACAGTTAGTTGACAGCTGTCAACTGGCAATATCGTCTTTTTAACACCAGTTTTGAACTCAGCAACCTCAAAAACTTATTTTTACATCTGGATTTTATCAATTTTACTTATTCCTGCTGTCAACTGTCAATATTATTATATTGGCATTGGATTTGGATGCAGTGACCTCGAAAAGAAAAGAGGGGACTTTTTTTAAGGCAGCCAATACCAGACTTTCCAAAAGATTACCCTTTTAAGTAGTAAGTAATGGTAAATCCGTGGAGCTTTGGAGCTCCGTAGGAGCCAAAATAAGCAAAATTGAGACTTTTGTTCAGGATGCCGAAACGAACAACATATCCAAATTTCAGCCTATTTGACCGAGAGCCAATTCCCATAAGGTTTGTGCGGGGTCCTTTAATAGTTATTTATGCAACAAGTACAAAAAGTAAGTGATTATTGCACGCGACGTTAAATTGTCGAGTGCAATAAGCACATTTTGTACGAGTTGCATAGGACAATATTTTTTCTACGTTCATGCAAAAACCAAAAAATGAAATTTAGATGACACTAAGTCTAGGAAAATGTGACGTCGATTTGACGTTTATGTTTGTCATGATGACAAAACGCTGTAGTAGAATGACAGATGAATGCAATAAACATTTTAATGCACTAGTGCAATAAAGAACCACTTTTTCCACTAAATATAGTTCAATAAAGTTTTGTTTTTTGCATGAACGTAGAAAAATGTAATTGTAATGTAATAATAAGTGTGTTAATTTTCTCATAAAACAAATATAATACATGATGACGTTTAAAGGGCCCTTACATTAAAGTAATCCTCACAACAGTATATGCCTGCTGAAGACATTGATGTAACTTTCTTTCGACCAACAGCTACGCTCCAGGCTTTCCTTATGTCTTCAATTTTTGGCACTGACACAAATATTTTCTTGGACTTTAACGTAGTATTTTGGCAAGAAGGTACAAAACACTTCTTGTAATTGTAATCCATTTCTACAATAAAAGATTTACTTGTCTGACAGATTTCGTTTTATCATAAGACTTACCTGATTGTTCTATGGAGTCACACGATAATTTCCGCAAATAATACAAAATTAAGTTTATTATATAAAGTTTAATATCACGGGGTATACACAATGCACAAATTAACTAATAAAAACACACCAACACAATAACATAACCAAACACCTGAAGATAAATGACATACAGAGCTTGCTTTGACAGTTTGTTGTTTGTGAAATTTGAAACACAAAGCTACCAACTGTTCCCATATCATTTTACTAATCTTATTATACTGCGCAAGTCAAAATCGTGACGTCATGATTTTCGGCGGGCATGTAAAAATTTAAATTTCAAAGCCTTTATAAAATTATTTAAACTGTTTTAAAAAAAAATATATTTGCACATAGTTGTTTAGTATACATCCTAGATTATGAATACCTACTATATAAAAAATGGTAAATGACCCCATTCCATTTTCATTAATTTGAGTTTTAATGTAATATGAAGTGAACCTAACCACCCATCCTACCTGCTGTGCTTTGAGATGTTGTCCACCGTTTGTCAAAATTGAGTTATAAGAACTGATTGACAAGACAGAGATTTACGTCATTTTTTCATAACTTAAAAATAGTCATGAGCTAATTCGCTTAATATTTGGTTTATTAACATACCGCTTTCAGGTGTAACTGAAAAGTGGTATCTACTAAATTTTTACACTATGAAAAGTAACACAGCGATAATTTTTTTTTATACAAAATGCATATAAATTGTTAAAAAATTAGTTTAACTTTCAAGCTAAAGGAGATTTTTCTTACAATTGATATTAATATTACAATTGCGTAAAAAAATCATTTTCAAAATAATCCAATTTTTAAAATATGTTTTTTTTTACTTCAACATCAATTGCAGAATAGTTACAAAAATAGTTTTATTTTTTAACAATTTTTTATACGATTTGCTGCGTTAAACAATGTCGATGTAATTGTAAACAGCCCTGGTAAGTATAAAATATTGATTACTCCCTGATGTATAAAATTTGACATTTGGGTTAGAAGATGTCCTCGCGCTACATTAGGAAGTTTGCGCATGTTGACGATGATTCTCCCCTACTCCATTTCTCTGTGTGGTATACATAGACCTCACAGACCATACACAGACCATATACAGAATAGATGAGCCACTCTGTATGTGAAATGACCACCTATGTTTTGAGTCCCATCTATACATTTTCTCACGAATACTTTGTAAGTAGAGATCTATTTAAGTTCTATCAAATCTGCGTACTTCGGTACAAAAGAGTGTAATGTCGGTATTTCTTCGGAAATTATGTAAACCAGATTTTAATCTCACGAACAAAAATTTTTACTTTTGCGAATACCACTTTGAATTATATGTTTTAAAAATATTCAGAAGAATAGCCTCACATTATTTTAGTAGTTATTTATTTAAAGTTGATTCGTTTTTTTAGTGAATATAAAAGTAATGGTAAATACATATATATCTACGAGTCTCCCGATTTTTTTTGCTAATACTGAGTATATTTAAATTTTCACAGAAAATAATTATCAGTAGTCGTACTGATGAACACCATTGTAGTTCGGAACAAATGTATTTAACAATAATACTTAGCATAAAGTATGCATCTATTTTTTTTATCATATTAATCGCTATTAATTACTAGTCATGTAATCAACTTTTTTTTCCTATTTACAATAGAATAAAGCATTGAAAAAAAATTCTCTTTTTATTATTAAACCAATCATACCTTCTAGATATATTATAAAATTCATTGTTTTATTATACTGTTAGTGTGTAACTGACATGAAATAAAATTCATAAATCATTGACTACAAAATTTTGTAAAAAATCTGTACAACTTTTATATTTGAACTTTTAATTTTTTACGAATTTTTGTTATCGAGGATTATGAATTTTATTTCATATGTACGTTGCACTCTATATATTAAAGTAAATTCAAATTTACTGCCAACTGCTGCGTAATGAAGCTTATTATACAGCGACATCTATTGCATAGATTTTGAGAGTTATAGTTTTCTCAAAACAGAAAATGTAGCATACTACAGTTGCTATTTTTTCTCCAAATGAACGTAAGATGCCGCCAGGTATGTCTGGAGCAAGTCGTGCTTCCCATGAAAGACAGACAGAAAAAAGACGCCTCTTATTTAGTTAAATAGTTACTCTGTTACTCATATGTTCTAACCCCAAACATTTCCCTGTCTGTAGTAACTCTGAAAAAGCTTTGATTTCTGTAAGAAGAATCTGTGATACCTACATAGGAATAATATATATTTTTGCAGTTTGGTACACAGCAATGTATTCAACAGTATTATAATATATTAAAAATAAAACCAAAGTTCATGAACTTTGATAAAACAAACAAAAGCAGGCAAGGCAATTTAGATAATCATTTCACTAATTATAATTCACTGTTTGCGTTATATTAAATTTTAGTCAAACACAGAAAACATTTATCAGAATGGGTAATTATTTACATTAGCGTAAACCTCTCCAATCTCACAAAAAAAAAATCCTACCCGCCTTTTTTTGAGGGTGCTGATTACGAATCTGAAGTCAGATTTCGGCGCTCGCATGTAGTTATCGAAAAAAAAAAGTTCAAAATTGTAACCTCAATGTATACATTACATATTAGTTTGAAGTTGCAATATAACCCCTATATATTTTGACAACAATGTGACATCATGAAGTGAAGACGGCAGAGATGTACATTGCAATTTCAACCTAATGTAGTGTATAAATAGAGGTTATAGTTTTGAAAAAATTTTTTTCGGAAACTACATGGGAGCGCCAAAATCTGACTTCAGATTCGCGATCAGCACCCTCGAAAATAGGGGGGTAGGAATTTTTTTGTTAAGATTGGAGAGGTTTACGCTAATGTAAATAATTACCCCAGAATGCACTAGAGCGATAACTTACCTTCATCACGTTGCAAAAATATATTAATTTTTAACCATCCATGTTCCACGATCCACGTTACATGTTTAACCTCAGATTTTAATTATTTATTATTGTTTCTTTTCGCTACGGCAAACTCTACCAGTAATACTGCCAACTTTGCTTTTCTTTTTAAATTGTGACACAGTTTTCTGTATGCTAATTTTTCTCAAGTAGTAGTGTTTTTCCAAATGACCGTAAGATGACGCTCATGCAGGCGATGTTTGTCAACATCCTTTACGTGTAATGTGTTATTTTTTTATTTATAATCTGTGCCACAGTATACTAAGCAATCAGTAGGGAAACTCAGCTTTCCCGCGTCTTCCAAAAATCCGCCATGTTGTTGGCGACTGACAGTTATTACTATAATTTCTCAACCAATACCTCAATTTACATGAAACTTGACTGGGTTACAACAGTTAATTAAGACTTAATGCAAAGTATTATAGCTACGAAACAACTCTGGTTATGTTTACGCCAAATTATTAGCTATTTTTTCGTATGTTCTGTAGAATCCGCCATATTCTTGGCGACTTTTTCTAGAGTGGGGGTATTTAAAAACTGCCAGACGTATTTCATTCTAAATTGTCTAAGATTCCGTACTGATTGCTTAGTATACTGTGATCCACGGGTAGCCAACTCGTATAGCGAAACCGGCAACAATCGTCTATGCAATATTCCTTCTCAAATCAGTAACCCTACCAACCAAAATCAGTGCTACCGGCTACCGGTAGAATGGTATAAGGATGTTTTTAAGCATTTATAGCTTTTTTCTCATTATTTATGAAAATTTTTTAAGCTAACATACTGTAAAATTCAATATTGTTCATTATTTTGTATATATGTTTTGATTATTAAAAATTTCTTTTTACCTAAATACGTAGGTATACCCACAAGGTTTCACAATCGGAAAAACTATGTCATAGCGAGATAGAAATATAGAAATTTAAACTTAACCCAACTTTTTAGTAGTAAAATATTTTTATTCTTATTTTATCCTAGCAATTTATAACTATTCAAGTGGTTAATTAATAAAATATATCCTCTTGAACGTTTGAAAAAGTAGAAAAATTCAGTGGAAATGTATGTGAGTAAAAAGTACCTACCTACTTTTTATACAAAATTATGATCATTAATAAATGCTTCATTGCATTAATTTGTTATTATATTTCAGGAAGAGGAGTTTCAATAATGATATTTGTTAATATACATGGAGATTACTTTGATTCGTTTAGAAATATGTTCTTTGTTGTATGCATTTATAAATAAGTGAAGTACCTCAAATTTCGTTGCTCTATACTGAAAATCTGTAGGCGAAATATGAACAAGAGAAAAAAGAAGTAATTTTTTTTATCATCGTTCATAAATTTGAAAATTTGGATTGCTTCCAGAAATGTATTTCATTAAGGTAAATTTCCTATATTAACTACATTTGTGGAATGTAATGAATGCAGTAAATGAATTATAATTTATGTTTTTTAAAAATATACATTTTTATTCCATTTTCTCTTGTGATTTTATATAATTTCCCATTTCTAGTGACCAATATTTAAAATCATACACAATTTACTTGTAAAGTACAAGTAAATTGTGTATGATTTTAAATATTGTGTCACATTAAAAATAAATATGTGCAAATAGAATATTCGAAATTCCCGCGGTCATTTTTAGTTCATCAATCCGACTATTCAAGTAGATGGCTCTGAGCTGTCACAGTTGTTGCCAACAGTTAATAGGGATATTGGGTTTCTTCTTCTTTATATTTTGTGCTGTGATCTGTGCATTCATTAACCTTAAAAGTAATACAAACAGCTAAGCATGCAAAATTGCTTTTTTTTTATTTGGTTGCTTCAAAACATCATAAACAGGAGATAGAATAGTAGAATAGGATGCGTTAAATTGGAGTAAAGTATTATAAACCACGACGACATAACAACTGAAGTGGTTTATATTGTGGAATTTAATACTATTACATTAGGATGTCGCAAGTTATAGCTCATTCTTTGGAAATCAATAGCAGAACGAAAGACGTTACCGTAGATGGAAATATTACTTTTGAATCATTGATGTTGGATGAAAATGTTCTAAAAGGCCTTGAAGATTCTGGTTTTAGAAAACCTTCTCCTATCCAATTGAAATCAGTTCCTGTTGGGAGATGCGGCTTTGGTGAGTTAAATTTTAAAAAATTGACTTCGAACCTGTGTTCGGGACTTCAAAATAGGGGCGTATGAAAACTTTTATTTAAATTTGAGAGTATTAAAGCCACTACCAGTAGTGTGCCTGCCTGTTACCTGTTGACATGGGATCCTGTTCAGACCATTCAGTGCAGTACATCTCATCGATATAAGGGATTATAAACAATTTCACATGACGCTGAAACTAAGTCGTGGGATAGAGTGGTGCAATATAATTTCAAGCAAGTGACATAAAAATCATTAGAATATGAGAATAATTACAAGAACAAACAACAGGTGTAGGAAGTTTATTCTGAATTATATGAGATATACTCATCATCTAGCACATTTCAAAGATGAATCATCACAACCAAATAATGATTTCATAATCTGTCTTTATACCGCTAGCAGGACATTCATTATACTGTTGAAGTTAAAAATTGACAATTGGGAGGGTTACTTGGTGGGACCTATTTAATTGGACGAGTAAGTTGTTTGTTCTTGTAATTATATTTCGATATCCTCGTAACACATGTAGATGTTTAAAGTTCATCATCAATTTTTCCTTTGTTATTTTAATATAGCATTTTGCTTAGTTATACCATATAGAAAGTAAAACCAGTGTTTATAAAAGTATAGTTAGTCAACCTCCTTTAGTTATGGACCATGTGGACTAGATGGCAAGGACACATATAACTTATAAACCATGGACGCGCCCAAAACCATATTCTGCCTATACAAACCGTTGCTGCACAGATGTGTTTGACAGAGATAGAGCTAGTGCGGGCAAAAACCGTAAATGACAGGCTGAATTATATTGGATATTTACTCATTTATTCAAAAATGTAATTTATAATTACATTCTGATAATAACAATTTGTAAGGAAAATTTTAATTAGTTATTGTTTTACATCGATAAAATAAATTAAACATGAGTAATAATATAATTTTGATTTTATGTTGTACAAGTGGAGAAAGAAGAAGGGCATATTAACTAATAATTTAATATTTAAAAAGTACTATATTTAAAAAAAATTGTACTTACATATATCTACGTAAGTTATAAATTTGAGTATTAAAAGTATTTATTTTAGTAGGCACTTTTTGTTATTATCTTATATTGCGGCATAGGTGTACCTACCTACTTTTTCTTATCGAGAATGTTGATGTTTGAGAGATATTTCTGGTTAACTAAAAATATATTCATAAAAACATCTGTAATATATATTCTTTTAATTCCATAGACAAAGTAGTTGCTTCACACAATATCACTAATACCGAAAAAAAAAAATTAATAAAAACAATAATTATTTTATTTTGTTAACGTAACAATCCTTTTTCATTCCAGTCTGGCAAAAGCATACGTACTACATAATGATATTAACAATAACAGTTGTAGCATAAAGCAGTTACGGACGGTGAGCGATATTATATTCAATTTATTACAAAAATATTGCTTGTGATTGCGGTTTATGTGTCTGTAGAAATATATTTCATTATAAAGATATAAATATATGTTATGGCTCACCGTACCTAACCGACTTAACAGAAATCTGCAAAGTAGGAAAAATCTGTGAAAAAAAGAAATAATAATGCTTTATATTTCCTCAGTTACAAACCAATACATACATTACAAAGATTACAATAATGAATAAGAAATAAAATTAACAAGGATATTTCCAAGACAAATATAAAAAACGGTAACTCGTTATTTTGTTGCTTATAGGATAGTTTGGTATGACCCTCGTACATGCGGACAGTAAGTGAGCAAAAAGTTTATTTTTCCACATATCAAAGTTTAAAAAAAAAAATAATGGAAAAATGTACAAATTTTTATTATACAATATACTAAACAAATAAGCACAGAAAATAATGAAAAATAAGTCGTAACAATTGGACAGTGTCTACGGAAACAATATTTTTTTGTTATAAAGACAAATTACAAAGAGAGGCACGTCAACAATTAACATCTGTCAAAATATATTTATGCATGATGACGCAGGCCCCCATTTTCCTTTAAATTTTAGGGAACATCTTGACAATACTTTTCCTGACTTGCTGGATAGGCAGAGGCAGCCTCACTAGTTGGCCACCACTTCTGCGCCAGTTCTGACTACATGGTACTTATTTGTGTGGGATTATTTAATGTCTTTGATGTACATACACTAGTACTTAATTTAGAGGACTTACGTGAATACATTTTTCAAACAGTTCAAGAGACTACACCCTGGATAATACTTAATTCCGTTCCTTGTTTTACATTTCAAATTTTAAATTTCCATATCTGGAAAACTGTTTTGACAGCAAAATGAATGCTCACTTTTAAGTGTATATTACTGTACTACTGCCCATATGTGAATATCGTAACAATCTGAATGCAGGGTCAAAATGCCCTGCTAAAAAATTACCAAACTGTTTTTTATTCCTTTTCATTGTTTCAAAATACTTTTCTCGTTCACTTTTATTTAACCGATACTCCAGATACTTCAATTTAAAAATGGATGGGGTAGCTCCTGTAGTTACAATTATTTCCATGAACATGAATGCGATAATCATTGTTTTGAAAATATTTCTGGAAAATTACCGCTGTAAGCTGTGATTTACCCTTTCGCATAGCTGCTATCTATTTTTTATCTTCAATCAGGATCTTTGGGAAGCCTAAAAATATGCTTCGTTCAAGTTTTGCTAAATAAGTTAAGAAAAACATTGCAAAAAAAACTTAAAAGTAACATGCAGATATGCTAAACTCTTATTTATGAAACTATATTTTCTCCACTTTTTTGTCGTTTTGTGCAATTAATCGCTACACATACTTTATATGGGTTTAAAAAGCTAGTACTAATAATAAAGAAAGACACAAAAGCCTCCAAAAATGTAATAAAATGAAAGCTCCGTAAATGTCAATTTTATATTTTGCCATTTTTGTCCTCACTAACTTCATATCTCTTGCACAGATCAGGGCAGCTTACCTCTCTTTCTAGGGCCGGTCCACTAGTTTAGAGGTCTATGGAACGACCACAATGTGTCCAAAAAAATAGCAATAAAAAAAATTAATGCTATGGCACGTGCAAAAAGAGCTCAAGGCACGCTATTAATGTTTACACAACATTCCGACTCTAAGCATATGTGAACTGGAAAGGCACAATGCGAACAAGAAATAACGAACATAAATTTAATAAATCTATAGAATATATATTTATGGAAATATTAAATAGGTTACAAGTTTTTGCAGTCTGGCAAAATACACAAATTAATCAAATCAAATAGCAGGACATTATACAAAAAGTTGTAGAGATATTAAGGTCAAGTTTGTAATTAATAAGGGTGCTTTAAGATCTTTAAAATTTAATTGGCGTGCTGGATATTAAAAATAAAGGTATTCATTGAAAATACTATATTATAATATTCAAATTAATCTAAGATACAGAGCAATTTGCTTAAGGATCCTCGTTATAAAAATCGTACAATTTATGCAAAAAGGATTAAAAATTACAAATATAGGTACGCAAACGCTAAGCACTATTTAATGATTAGTATGCCTAATTACAACTTTCATATCTAAATTCCAATATTTTTCTTTTTTCAATTTTGTAGCTTAAAATATTAGAAACTTTATTTCAAAATTCGAGGTATATTACATAAATTAACTTTCCTGTATTGAACTGTTGCTATTAGAATTTTTGTTATACCTAATATTATATAGACATGGATACTCATGCAAAAATTATAGTTTGTTCAAATAATGTGATTAAAAACAGGCCAGCTTTAAAATTCCGAAATGTTAATTATGTCAGAAAACATATTATGTGTCCAATTATGTCGGCACCATATGGGGAACTTTTTTAAAATTGATTTTATGAAAAAAAAATATTCTTGTTAAAAAGTTCTGCATGGCCTAAAACCCAAAATGAAGTAATCAGATTTAAATATTTTGCAGTCGTATACAAGGTATGTCAAAAAATGTAAATTTTGCTCAACATTAAAGTACTCTTATTTTTTTATAATATCGACAATAGTTATTAAGAAAAGTTGCTCCTAATTAAAAACTATGGTCAGATATCCAGTATTATCCAACTACCATTAAAAACAGATTTTGTCATTTTTAAAAACTTCTCTGTATTAGCATTGATAATTTACGTCTAGAGATTGACATTAAATTTAGGATGCACTGACAAACCAATGAATTTTTCATAACAAACGTCAAAACGCCAAAACGCGAGTTACAATTTAAAACTACGGTCAGATATCCAAATTATTTCAATTCAAATAATTTTATGATTGGTATTTTTAGTTAACTTGTTGTTATCTTCTATTTAACTTAATTAATTAAAAATTATTATGATATGTACCTATGCATTAATTATTCTAATGCAATAGCATATTGTTACATAACTTACCAATGAACCTAAAGATTATCATGTTTTTCAATATAATAAATGTTTTATGAATTGCAAAATCAAATTATAATTTATTTGTTTATTTTTTAAAAGTAGATGGATAATATTGGATATCTTACCGTAGTTCTAAATTGTAACTAGCATTTTGACGTTTGCTATCAAAAATTCATTGGTTTGTCAGTGCATCCTACCTTTAATGTTGATCTCTACACGTAAATCAATGCTAATACAGAGAAGTTTGTAAAAATAACAAAATCTGTTTTTTAATGGTAGATGGATACCTGACCATAGTTTTCAGTTAGGGTCAACTTTTCTTAATAATGATTGTCGATATTATAAAAAGTAAGGATACTTTACTCTTGAGCAAAATTTACATTTTTCGACATACCTCGTACACGACTGCAAAAAATTGAAATCTGATTACTTCATTTTGGGTTTTAGGCCATGCAGAACTTTTTATCAAGAATGACTTTTTTTATAAAATCAATAATAAAAATGTGCCCCATATGGTGCCGACTTAATTAGACACACTGTATATGTATATGTTTAAACTTTGATGATATTTTGATTGTCACAATTTGGCCTCAGTTTTGCCATAAAAGACTGGCGGAAACCATTTTTTTGGCTTACCTATACAGATTTGGAAAGTGAGGATCTTGATGGTGAATTGTATTTTGCCGCTTGCGTGTATTTGTGTCATGCTACACGCATACTTCGACTACAGCGTGTTTGCATCAAGCAGTGTTGCCAGGTGGGAGAAATTCAGTGCATGAGAATAATTTCAAAGAAGCATGAGGTTTGGAGAAAAAAGCATGAGATGGCTTAATTTATCAAAAAACACCTCTTGACACAGCTTAATTTTTAATTACTTTTGTAATGCCATTTTTATTTCATTAAAAAGCATTATGTTCTGCTATTTTATCATAATATTACATTGTAAGTACCTAGGTAGTTACAGGTACTTACTTAAAAGTTATTAACCACGTAACCTTTCTAATTTATTTTATTGTTAGGCCGGGCCACAGTATACTAAGCAATCAGTAGGGAAACTCAGCTTTCCCGCGTCTTCCAAAAATCCGCCATCTTGTTGGCGACTGACAGTTATTACTATAAATTTCTGTGTGTCAGTTAGGTTTTTTGAATTTTTAACTGGATTACAACAGTTAATTAAGAATTAATGCAAAAGTATTAAAACTACGAAACAACTTTGGTTATGTTTACGCCAAATTATTAGCTATTTTTCGTATGTTCTGTGGGATCCGCCATATTCTTGGCGACTTTTTCTAGAGTGGGGGTATTTAAAAACTGCCAGACGTATTTCATTCATAAATTGTCTAAGATTCCGTACTGATTGCTTAATATACTGTGGGCCGGGCAAACGTTGAGGCGCAGTTGACGTGACGCAGGGTGACTCACGGGTCGTAAAATCTGTTGTTTCCAGAAAATGTAGGTACCCTTACGGAATAGAGTTAAGAATCACTGCAATACAGCGTGAATACAGCACACACACCGCATATCCGTAGACTGTCATACCCGTTTATGTATTCATTGCTAATTATTAAGAGAGCAGTCTACAATAAAGGACATTTCAAGTACCCAAATATTGTAGATACCTACCTCTATCTATTCAGTTTTGCCCTCGATTTTGCCTTTATTTCTCGTTAGGTCTTTGTTTTGGTAGATTTCAAAGAGTAATTTTAATAATTTTATTATTTCTTTTTGTGTCTATTAAAAAGCATGAGATTTTGTAATCAAAATATGAAAGCATGAGATTTCCTCGGAATGCATGAGATCTGACAACACTGGCATCAGTTGACCGGACAGTTAGATTTGCAACGGCGAATGGGGTATTACAGTTCATTTAAATTAAACATTGTTAATTTTATTATTCGACATTTAGGCATCTGCTATAACGAACGAGTGCATAATTTTGCACAATAAAGTCTTAATTTTACCAAAATAATTAGCATAAAAATACCTGAAATTTTGGGCGCGCCTTCCCCATTACGTCACGGGGTGACTATTTGCGTATGAGTTTCTACACGTCAGCCGCGTCAGCGGTATCGATTGTGGGATAGATAGATCGATAGTTCGTTTGCGCTTGTGCTGCTCGCTGCTCGACGCTACGTCATTTTGCATTCTGTTGTTTGAGGGTTAGTTTGTGTTTATATGTGTATTTTGTAGTGAATATTAATTTTTTCATATTAAAACAATAGTGTATAGTTGTTTTATTGCACTCAGTTGAATTAAAAAGTAATAAAATGGAGCAAGATTTTGAGAGGGCTTATTCCAATAATTTGCCAAGTGTTGATAGTGAAATGGTGGCTAATTTTTTTTATTGCTAACGCTGATTTTTTGAGTGCCGAAATGAAGAATATTAAAACAGTAAGGTGAGTTACTGTATATTAATATATACCTAAGATGGGTGAGATTGGAAAAATGATAGGTTAGGTTATGTTTCATTATGAGACTTATCTATTGCATTTAGTTATTTTTCGGTACCTAAATTTATTTTTCTATTTCCTAGATCTACCAGGGAAGCCTATGGAGATAATGCAGTTGGTTATGTCCAGCTTAAAAGGGATGGGAATATATACCTCATAAGGGGAAGAGTAACGCCTGAACATAAAGTTCATAAGAAAGCATACACTGTGGAAATTGTTTTAGATGAGGAGTCTCAATTTGTCATATCTTGTGAATGTATAGACTGTACAGCTTCTGCAGGTTAGTTCTTTCAATAATTATTTTTCATAAATTACAAAAGTATTTTGAGGAGAATTAAACACAATTTTATTTCTTTTATCTGTATGTGCTTAAGTAGATCTACAAAGATAAAATTAATGATAATAGTTGTCTAATTAAGTCTGTTATTGCAGGTGGATGCAAACATGGGGTAGCGTTTTTGCTATGGCTGCATCGTAGAAGTGAGGAGCCATCGGTTACATCGGTAGATTGTTACTGGAAGAAGTCAGCGCTCTCAAATGTAGGCTCTCACAAAATGGATTTACAATCTATTTTGGGAAAGCCAATACCTTCTCTTCCTAATAAAAATGATGGATATTTAAGAAAACTTATGTTCGAGGCATCAAATGCTGCTACTGGAGGAGTATTTTCTTTACGCAAGAGCCACTGCTTTGAAAAATTATCGCTTTATATGTTATCATTAGATTTTAAGAACGAAAAACCAGATGAAGTTTTCAATTGTGAAGATTTCATTAACTACATTACTCTACATATGAGACAAGATTTATGTTACGAGGCAGAAAGAGCGACTGTTACACAAAGTTCCAGCAAGGACTGGTATGAACTACGATTTGGCAGAATTACGGCTTCTAAGGTTTACGAAACAGCAAAGTGCAAAACAACGTCGGGCTCACTTGTTGAAACAATAATGGGTGCATCAAAACCATTTGAAACAGAAGCTACAAAGAGGGGGAAAGTTCTTGAAGATTCAGTTTTAGCCAGTTTCAAAAGAAAAAAATAAAAATTACAAAGTGTGGCTTATATTTGAACAACAAATTTCCTATTTTTGGAGCCTCACCTGATGGTGATGAATTTTGTGTTGAAATAAAATGTCCTTTTTTCGGCAAATCTGTTAAAAATTATATTTCAAATGGAGAAATACAACCTAAATATTTTTATCAACTGCAGCTGCAAATGCTTTTTGCAGAAAAGAAGAAAGGACTCTTTTGTGTTGCAGATCCTACATTTGAAACGACACAATCTGTAAATATTTTTGAAGTTAAATATGAACATGAGAAGTTACAAGAAATACTGGACAACGCAATGAACTTCTGGAAATCTGTAATGTTTCCTGTTTTTAATAGTATGTAATTTTAAAATAAAGATGTATTATAAAGGTATCTATTTTGTCATTATTTTTAATCAATATTTCACCCCAGTAATTAAAAA
Organism: Monochamus saltuarius; assembly: GCA_025584915.1. Classification (NCBI taxonomy): domain Eukaryota; kingdom Metazoa; phylum Arthropoda; class Insecta; order Coleoptera; family Cerambycidae; genus Monochamus; species Monochamus saltuarius. Next base: position 38,908,538 of record CM046721.1, on the reverse strand, counting down.
AATATACATTTTTTTGTATTGACCATTTTAAATATTTTCCTCTGCAGTTGTAATGGATAAAAAGTAAAAACCCCCAAGACTTGTTTCATATGCAACTTTTTATTACTACATTACCATTTAAAAATTAATTTCAGTCAGCTTGATATATTCTAAACAAAAAATGTCTTGTAATTTTTTCATATATGATTTCTCAGTAAAAAAAATGCATTACATAACATGATTGGCATAAAAAATTTAATCGACCTGTAATTTACCTAGTAAATGGCTATAATGTTGCAAACACGGACATTTTGACATTTTCAGTCCGGCATGAAGTAGCGAACGGCCGATAGATGTAGTTAGTTCTACACCGCGTACTCATGGCTATAATGTTGATTTTGTAATAGCATATTGATTGTTATAATTAATGCAACTTAATTTTATTATATATGTGAAAAATAAATTAAAAAAACTATTAGAAGTCATATTAAATGTAGAAAGTTACCACCTTCATAAATTACATGAGTAATATTTATACATTATACAAATTAATTAATAATAATTTTACAAAAGAATTACGAGGCATTTTTTGTTTAGAATGAGTGAGGCTATCTATAATATTTTTTTAGATGGTAAAGCAATAAGAAAAAAGTTACATATAAAAAGTCGTTGGTACAGCTTTTTCTACTTCTTACAACCATAGGGGAAAGTGAACAGATACTAAGTGTTTTCGATAGCAGAAAACATCTACATAATTTCATTGCCATACCTTTTTGGTGTTTCCCAAAAAAATATTTAAAAGTGCTTTTTTGGAACCTTGAAAGGGTTGTAACTTCACAGGGGATGTTCAAATGAGAGATTTTTTGCACTTATTTACTTACACTGTACATATATATTTTAATTAAAGTAATCATGTAGCTCATAAGAATTTGTAGTAATAGTTTTGTTTTGAAAGAAGTTACATGTAATAGGTAAAACAATTTTTATTGAATTATTAAAATTATATTTTTTATGTACAGAGAAATTCATATTACAATAAATAACTCTAAAAATGGCTAACTACAAAAATTAATATTCAATATAAATATGAAAAATTATTTAATTAAGGGTTCTTGTAAATTTATGAGACCACAGGAAATTATCACAATGTGGTTAACTAAAGGAAGCATGTTTGTGTTCAACACTGAATGTGCATGTAGCATTTCAAATTCTCTGATCCTACGAATAACTCTCTCAATATGAATTCGAAGTGCTGATATCCTTTTAGCTTCTCTTACTTCTTCACGTGTAGATTTCTTAGAATTACTAACACTTGGTGGTCTCACTAATTTACAATGTTTTTACTTAAAAATGTATCTATTTCTTTAAATCCACGATCAGCCATTACATGGACATTATCTGGTAAATATTGCAAATATTCAGATTCCTTGATAATATTTTTATCAGATATTCGCCCACCATATGCACCAGAAATAAAATTTATAAAACCATTGGGTGTACACGATATTAAAAATTTAAGAGTATTACATTTTTTATATTCTGACCAAGTCAAACTTTGTCTTAAAGGATTTGATGGTTTTTCTATTTCTACTTCAAAACAATCTATGATGGAATTAACGTTACTATACCTGTACCTAAAAGGTATAGGAAGTATTTTTTTAACAACATTAATTTCTGGCCAGAATATAAAATTTTATAAAACACCACTAATTTTTGGGACAGACTTCACAGATACTGTAGAAATATTTGAAATGCTACATCCAAAATTATCAGATAATCTGAAATGCGAGTCTCCCTGTCTAATTTTCTTTATAGTTATAAGAACGTCCACATAGTTGACGTCAACCCTTTCCGTTAACAGCTTTACTAAACAGTACTTATACCTGTTTAGGCAACCCTAAATAAAAACGACTTCTCTTCTCAATGAGGATAATGGTTGATTTTCGACGAACTTCATTGCACACTTGTTCTGATTCTTCACCTTCCGAAATTGATGATGAGGATGGTAACAAATATTCAGTGGTAGTGCTCTGTGAAATTGTTTCTGATGAGGATTCTTTGGCAGATTTGAATTTGATTTCCTTTACACTGGCCACTGGCATTACAGTTAAAGTTCCACGGGTTTTCATTTCAATAGGTTCGGTATTTGTTTTGATAGAATGACACGGTTTTCTTATATTTGTTTGAATGCCTACATTTTTACAGCTTTGTTTCACCTTTAAAGTTTCACTTATATTAAGTTTATATCGTTCTTCAGATAACACAGGTATATTTTGTTTTGCTCCCTCGTCATGTATGTAAAACTTGTTTTTCTAGCTTCATTTAGTTGACTGCCTAGATCATGTTTGGGGGAATAAGTTATATATTTATGTGGCACAACATCTGATTTTAAGATTAAGTTTGCAGTTCCCATCATGGAATAGTATAACCAGTTTGTACTATCTACAGAAAGCTGAAAATTAGGAAGATTATTTTATTTATTAGTTATTTGCAACATTAAATACCACTTACATTGAAATGGTCTTCACATATGCGATATTTTGTATCCAATGGAATGCCATTCACACCAATAGCGGTGGCCCAACGTTTTCTTCTCTCTGCATTTTTTGGAATAGATAGAAATAATTTTTCTGGATGATTTTCACTGCTATTATTGCAAGATGGTACAACACACAGTTTGAATACCATTTTTACATAATAAGTACAGTTAATACTGACAATATTTCCACAATCACAATGTAAAACAAAAGTAAATAATATTTACGGTTATGTTTCAATGTATTTGACATCAGACAAGAGGGATCGTTGCCAGATGTCTTATTATTTCTCTAAAACATGGACTTATGGCAATAAATTATGTAATTATCTCTGTACGAACTATATATTTTAATTTTAAAATACAATACATTTATAAATATGATTCATATTTACATAAATAAATATAATTTCGAAGGATGAATACTCTTATTACATTTTATGACATTTTACTCATTTTAGATTTTGGCGTAGCTTTGACAATAAATCATGTCAGACTTATAAAGGAAGATGGAGCACTTTTATCCTTTTTTTATTATTCACCCGGTGACGAGAGCAGAGCGGCAAATTTAAAAAGCTCTTTTCTGATACTCTGACTTTGTTATTTTTTTTTTAGCTAAATTAGGGAAAATTTATTTAGCAAAAAATATGTTCTCAACATTTCTTCCTACGGTGTATCAAATTCCGCTTTTTTTAAAATTTAGTGGAATAGCCCATTGGCGTTGGCGATACGGAACCGATTACTGTAGTAGTGGGGAATGCTAGACCAATGCACGTCGCCGCCCCTCTTAAAGTTCGTACCTTCCCTGGAATGAAGCGGCAATTTCTACTTTCTCTGTAAAGATCTGCAATTTCCGAATCTGTATATTTTAAAATACAAATGAGGTGGCTCGATAACTATACAGACTGTCCCAAAATTAGCCTGCCAATTAGCTGTATCTACATTCTACAACAAAAAAGAAATAATTTGCACAAAATAGCCATACACGTGACAGACTGGGCTGGGGGTCTTGCATGGGTGAACATTAATTTAACTTTTTTGTATCTCGAGATTTTCTCAGCCAAAAAAAATACTTTGGTAAATTTTTGTGACACTATGAAAGTTTGATGAACACTAAAAATAATCAAAATATATATCCCTAGTAGACTGTAAGAAAATACTGTCTGCTTATTTGACATGTATTAAAGGTGATATTCAAACGTTTTGAAGTATTAAAATGCCTACATTTTTCTGTTAAATTGTTGAAAATTTTTAATTTTTTTATCTGACGGCCAAAATGTTTAAAGAGAAAGTTAGGGCAATATTTACCTTATAACCCCCAGGTTTGGCACGCTTATGACTAATTATGCGGAATTGTTTTTAGAAAATTATTTTCACAATCTAAATGTGATTCTCAATTTCAAATTTGTTTACTGTACCTCGATTCGTTTTAGAAATTCATATTAAAAAAAAAAAAAAAATTTTGGGGTCCCGTTTTAAGAGGCCATAGCTCCGTAAGGGGGCGTTTACCAAGCTATGTTTATAAACCTTTTTTCTAATTTTTGGTCGTAGAATCCACAGTTAATTTTTGTCAGGCTGATTTTGGGGAACCTTGTATACAGTGGCTCTAACTTTATGAGTGAACAGCTAAAAAAAAAGCTATTAGAAAATCTGCTTGTGCAACAATTTGTTGTAATTTTACCGTAAAATAATTTTTGCGTTACTTATATGTATATTTTTTAAATTAAAAATAAAAAAAGAGTTATAAGAAAATGTGAAAATTAAATAGGGTATGCTAACAAAGTTGACCGTCATCAATGCAATAATTTATAAAAGTTCTAATACTACACTAGTCGATGTAACATGTTGATTTATTTGATAACCGAAAAATTAAGAGCTTTTATGTAGGTAATATTTAAGTAAGTATGACCTATTTTCATAATAGGTATTCTATTTTTTGTGAACTTGTGAAATTAGATGAAATCTATAGGTATTCAAAAGTTTTTATTAATGCATTTTTGTAATATGAACCGCGTTTTATCCTAAACTGAATCATCTGCTTGCTATATACATAGGTAATTATAAACTATTATTTAGTTAAAGTTTTAGATAATCAATATTTAATAATTTTTACGTTTCAAATCAATATACATACTCAACTAATATTTGCTAAAAATTGTATTGTACAAGTTTTAACGATTGTACTTGGTGTTGTATAATTGTAACAAATATGACTGAACTCTTCAGAGAGATCGCTCTCACTTAAATTTTTAACTTCTAAGCTAATCCTAAGAATTACAATGAGAAGTATGTTTTTAATTCAAGTTATGTATCACAAGATTTGAATGATTTTAAGCTCAGACAGCAGCAAATCGTTTGTTCTAAATAAATAAGGCTGCTATTATCAGTATCACAAGTTTGACATAATGGCCCAGATATTGCCTGTGGAGCTCGAATAGTACCTACATCTCTACAGGGTGAGTCAGTCATAATGTCATTAATTTTAAGAGGAGATAGGGAATAATGAGTATAATGCGAATACGCAATTAAAAAAAATCTAAATGCGTATTTACGCCAAAAAAAATATTTTCAAATTATTATTTAACTCCCTTTTCAGACTGTCACTGACCGCTCACAGCCTTGGTCGTTTACAGCTCACAGTTCAACTCGATGTCGACCTGATGCAATGTTGCCAAGTTGAAATATTTTTCTAGTACCTACCTACCAAGGCATTAGACATCATAAATAAACCGTCGTGCATATACCATATATCACGCAGCATTTGAAGAGGAAGATTTTCAAATAATTCTATTAAAAATTGCAAGTAATGTGGTCCATTCAGGTTCTCCGGTAGAAAATACGGCCCAATCAAATGATTCCCATACGTCTAAATGCATATTTACGCCGAAAAAAAAATATTTTCAAATCATTATTTAAACCCCCTTTTCAGTCTGTCACTGACCGCTCACAGACTTGGTCGTTTACAGCTCACAGTTCAACTCGATGTCGACCTGATGTAATGTTGCCAAGTTGAAATATTTTTCTAGTACCTACCTACCAAGGCATTAGACATCATAAATAAACCGTCGTGCATATACCATATATCACGCAGCATTTGAAGAGGAAGATTTTCAAATAATTCTATTAAAAATTGCAAGTAACGCGGTCCATTCACGTTCTCCGGTAGAAAATACGGCCCAATCAAATGATTCCCATACGTTAACAACAAATCGCCTCTGAAAGCTAAACCGACGAGTAGCGTGTGGATTTTTGTTCGACCAAATTTGACTGTTGACTGCAAAGAAATTAGCTTGGTTTGTTTAAAAAATATTTAATATTGAAATTACAAAACTCTAACGTATCTAATAATAAACTGAGTAATAAACCATTTAGGTACATTACATAAAAAACGTATACCCAATGGGTAAATTATTAAGAGAAGCTGAAAAGTGTTCCGTGTTTAAATACTAAGTAATAAAAAACCCTTGTGTTGTCGACAAAACACTGTCCAAGACCGAAAGAGCACGCCTCTGATCTGATGCTCATAAAAAATTATCTAGAGTAAATCTTTACCTACCGTATTATTAGGTCAATAACCTAGTTACCTAGTTTTTGTACTGTTATTTAACGACAAGGAGTAAAACTAACTTTTTTTATCTAGATACATGAATGAATTTTCCTTAAATATTGATTTATTTGTTAATAAAAACAAATAATAATAATAATAAAAGGTCTTTATTAGTGTTTACAAAGAACACACAACATCTGGGCGAAGTCTAGCTTTTGCTACTCTACTTAACCCAGTATAAGGTACAAAAAAATATAAAAACTAACATAACAAAAACAACTTAATGCTACTATTACAATCATTATAATTCAAATATTTTTTTTTATCATTATCACGTTACTGACCAGATAAGAAAAACTCTTTAATTCTTTTACGGAAACTGTTCAGAGATAGAATCTTTAGTTCATCATTAAGGCTATTATGAATTTTAATACAGTTGTAAGTAAAAGATCTTGTAAATACCGCCGTGGAGTACCTTGGAGGAGATAATTTAAAATTATATCTAGTTTGTACTGGGTGTGTCTCATACATAAAAATAAACTTATTTCGAAGATAAGAAGGAGTAGAAGATTGAAACAAACGATACACAAATACAGACATATGGTACTTAAAAACATTTTCAATATTAAGCCAATGCAACTCTTTTATTTTAGCTGATACTCTATCAAACCTCTTCAGACCAAACACAAATCTGCAACACGAGTTCTGAATTTTTTGAATTCTATACTTTGTTACACTGTCCAAACACGGAAAGTAAAGTATGAGACAGTAATTTACAAAAGATAAAACCATTGATTCGGCCAGACTCTTCCTCAATTCAAACGTCATAATATTTCTACTCCTGTAGAGGTGTTTAAGAGCCAAATAAGATTTTTTAATTATCAGTGATATATACTTGAAATCTAAGTCGGCAATCAAATATAATGCCAAGATTTTTTGCAGATTGCTTTAAGGGTATAAATTCATCATCAAGCTTTAACACAAGTTGAGTTTTAAGTAAACGCTCTCTGAATTTAGAACAGAAAAGTAAGGCACTGCACTTGTTCAAATTTAGTTTTAAATTATGAGCTTTAGAATATTTAGATATTGCCAACAGATCACTATTCAAGCAAGCACTGGCCGCAACAGCATCATTAGGATCAAATGAAAAAAACAATTGAGTATCATCTGCAAACGCAAGCATTTGAGATGAACTTATTTTACTAAACATGTCGGATGTGTATATTAAAAAGAGAATAGGACCCAAAACCGACCCCTGCGGCACCCCCGATGTAACACTACCTATGCCTGACTGCAAACCCTCAAGCACAACTCTCTGCTGCCGCCCTTTGAGATATGATGAAAAGAAATTTAAAGATGTATTGACAAAGCCATAATATTTAAGTTTAGCACACAATAAAGACACATCTAGACTATCAAATGCTTTAGAAAAATCTAACAACACCAGCGCAGTAGCCATACCCTTATCAAGCGATAAAACCTGACTGATATTCAGAAATAATGTTATTATTTGTTATATAAGTAAATAATTGCCTTTGTATAACTTTTTCCAAAACTTTGGATATAGCAGGTAGGATGCTGATAGGACGAAGGTCACTATAATGTAGATAATAAATGTTTTCGAATGTTAGGTTATTTAGTTTTAATAATTTTGATATTACGTGTTCACTACGTTTTACAATTGAATATGAATTTGTAGTATTAGTCGTAAGTATAATAATTAATTATTCAGTTTGTAGTTACATACATCTAGCCTAGAAATTTATTGCTTTTTAAGTAGTATGGTACTAACCTATTTAAAATGCCACTTCGAGTAAAGCTACACTCATCCGTCCATAGCACTTTATTAATAAAATTTGGGTCAGCAGCAATTCGATTTTGTAACCAATTGCAAAATTCCAGACGACTGGGGAAATCAGCAGGTTCTAAAGATTGAACTTTCTGAAAATGATACGGGTGCAGTGAGTTTTCTCGTAATATTCTGCAGACCTTGCTTTGGGATATCTCCAATCGCCTTGAAATGGTTCTTGTAGAAATTGTAGGTTGCTCCTCAACTAAATTTAAAACAGCTTCTATTACATTTAAGTCATTTTTAGGATGCCCAGCAAGTTCTCGGCGCGGTTTCACACATCCCGTATCGCGAACACGTTGAAACACTTGGACAAAAGTTCGCGCACTTGGAAGAAGCCGATTAGGGAAACGTCTACGGTATTCGGCAGCAGCGGCATTTGCATTTCGTAAACATTCCCCGTACAAAACTAGCATTTCCGCATATTCTAAATTAGTAAAATTAGGCATTGTGATGTGAATTTACAATACACAACCGAAATAAACAAACTACTGCTCGTATTCTCTCCATCCCCCTCCAAATGTGTGGTGTGATCTCTAAATTTGGGGAGGGAAAGAAATGCGGAAAGTGCGACTAAATGGTGGTAAATTTGAATAACACGCAAGCTGAAGCGTTAGACGACATTATGTATGTAAACATGATGTGGCAACGATATTTCTATCGGCATTCGATTATCATATGGCTGCGAAATCAGAAAGTTTGTAGCGTACCAGGAGTGTCGTGTTACCGACTTTTATAAGGTGATTTGTTAATTTTTTTAAAGGTCGAGTAAAAAAATTTTTTTCGATTTTCTGCCTTTATTAAGCCTTCCGAATACGTGGTTAAAATTAATGACATTATGATTGACTCACCCTGTATATTTCGTCCGTTTTTCCTCCTTTTTCAAAACAATGTTGTTTTCAGCGAGAGCTGAAAACTCGATCACACAACATTATCCTGAGATTGTAGTTGAGGAGGACTATGTCAGGCTTATTGGAATGGATTTGCCTAACGGTGGGAAATGAATAGTTCCAGTAAATTAGGCATTTCTCGTTTTCCACTATGGACTCAATATCCCCCAGAGCATAAGATAGCACTGGTGTCTCGTCTATTCCAAATGACTACCGTAGACAATAATACAGCACCCGTAGTACTGAGTCGTGCCTATGGATATAGGCCGAGAATTCATATGCGCGACACGCTGACAACAAATACATCAGGGCCTCGGGCGCCCTACAGCAGGCACTGCAGTTAGTATCAGGAATCTACATACCCATGACACAACTCTGATAGACGAGGGTCACTATTCTGGCAAGCCATAATAAAGCCTTAGAGGTCAGCTTTTCGGATAACCCGAGACCTTCTAGATGATGATAAAAGATACCATGCATCGGCTTATTCTTGTGCTGCTGCAGAAATTTGAGGACTTCTGCATCTTTAATGGAGGCTTTTCGCTGAACAGGTCCCAAGTCGATGACAGAGTCTGGGGTTGTCCACCTTTACAAGACATAATTATAGAGTATTGGAGTTTGAGGTCGTATATTTGTGCGTGATAAAAACAAAATAGAGCGAGTACAGCGTGCTGTTACCAGGTTCTCCTATGGAAGAAATAGACCCAGTTATGAAAAAAAGCTTAGGATTTATAATTGGCTACCTCAGTGTGATAGATTAACACGTGGTGACTTGATATTAACTTATAGGGATTTCCATGAATTGTTTTAAGTGGATTTAAAATATGGCCGTTTGCACCGTTTGCTTAAACAGTGATTAAAAAATTAATCTCTGATTAATTTGAAAATTGTGTTGTACCGTTCATTAAACTTGATTTAATCTATCTTAAACACTGATTACTTTAACCGGTTCTTTTCGGATGATTAACGACTGATTAGTTTTCCTAACCACACCTTTTGGTTATTTGTCAGGTATTTTGTGACATTTATGTGTCTCAGATTTTCAATTTATAATACTTTTTCAAAAATCGATTTTGCGGAGTTCGATGATTTGTTCTTAGAGGATGATCAAGATATTCTGGATATAATAGACTGGATTTCCTCGAAAATATGATAGAAAAAATCATGTTGAAGAATTAGATAATCTAACATTTTGCAGACGTTTTCACTTAACAAAGCACACAGTATTAAATTTACTGCAATTAATAGAGGCAGAGTTGGAATATAATAATAATTTGTATGTAGCCATTTAAATAAACCTAGAAATTTTGCAAACTTTTATTATTCTACTATTTTTGTTTAATTTTATTTTAGAAATAATATTGTAACACCTATTGACAAACTATTAAGCTAGCGATGGTCATTTAGCAACAGGAGCCGATTTTATCGTCCACGTCATCCAGAATCATTGCAAGTGCAAAAGTAACACGTGCCATTGCAAGTTTATACCCTCAGTTTGTGGAGATGCCTAGCTAAGTTTGAAAATTATTATACTTGCATAATAATACCTATGTATATTATTTTTGTAATACAAAATATTTATTTAGTTCAAAAATTATGTATTATCTAGGTACTACAACCTTATATACACAGTATTTAATAGGGATGTCACATAAACAAAATTTTTGCTGGATGTCGCAAGATACGTTAGTCGACTATATATATATTAAGAAAAATGGGGAGAATATTAGTAATAGAATTGATATTTGAGAGTTTATTAGACATGTATTTCGAATTTCAAATGATAAGTATTTTCCTAATGTAAAATAAAAATAAAGACATGTTTATGGATAAATTGATAAGGTCTGTAGGCATAAAAAACTTTATCATCAATGAAAAGAATGTATACCTACAGCAAAAAATTGTGAAGTGAATTTATATGGTTTTACCACATCAATATAAGCGTAGGTCATCAGTGTTGTTGACAATGCACTTCTTTTTGTCTTGTTCATTCCACCAATATATTTTCCCAGCCGTATACCAAACTTTCCTAGATTCAAACTTCTTTTTAACAGCTAGTAGTAACTGGTACTGTTTTTTGTTAAGTCTTCAAATATAGCAAACTTTTTATTTTTCAACAGCTTCTTTGCATTGAATACCTCGTTACGCTTGATATTGCTAATAAAATTAACTACAACTACACCAGATTTCTTATCACCATCACTTGCTTGGTTTATCTGAATAACAACATTTAATATGTAGATGCTTCAAATAGTTTGAAATCTGGCAATATGAACCAACTCATGTGCATAGCACACCAAATCCTAGTCCCCTTAATTGCCTCCACCGTTGGGGACGGGGAAGAGTCTGGTTTACAAGTGAGCGGTATATAGTAGAAGTATGTGGTATTTACTAACTTAAATAGATTTCAAAAACATTTTTTTTTTTTTGTAAATGAAGAATGTCTTTTATTTTAAATTAGGTGGAGCACTTAAATATATAAAGAATTGCAGATTGAAAAATAGGAAATGTGTCAAAGTTTACGTTCACTTTACATTGGGTAACGCATGCCTGGTCAACAAGATATATGTTCATAAAATTACCTAATATCAGTTTCTCAGTATAAACAAAATCCACTTTGCACATTTCATTAAAATTGATTCTACATTTAGGATGTAACTTTAAAATACGAAAAATTCCGAAAGGGAGAGTTGTACGAAAAATAATTATAGAACACTTTAGTCTTATCTTGTTCCAACTAACCGTTCTTAAAATATCTCCCAGTACTTCTGGGACAGTATTTATGAAAAATAACTTTTCTGGGGTCATTGGTCTCTTATTTTAATTTCAAAAAATGAACGAGAGAACAGTCATAATAATCCGCAAGCTCACAATAAGTTAACAGATAACCCTTTAATGTGTCTAGAGTCATGATGAATCAGTTACTGGTTTGAATCTGAAACTTGCGCTTTATTATGGAGCATGCCCAAATGCACCACAGTTCTGGTTAATCTCTTGTATTCCCCTAACTTTCGGGGCCAAGGTCAAAAAATACAAAGTGTGCGGTAGTGTGTTGCAATCCGGCCGGTGAACGCGCGGCGTGCGGCCGTTAGGATTGATGACGTAGCACGCTCCGCTTTTAAGAACGCCAATTTTAACGGCAATTTAAGGGCGAAGTTGAAGGCAGAAAAATCTAATTTCACATGATTTTTTTTCTGATAAAAAACTTTTGATTCGTGAAATGATAAAAAATCGAAAATGACTCATTAGCGACACTGAATATGTATATTTCCAACATTTTGCAATTAATCATTCCAAGTCTTAACTGAAAGTTACTCAATATATGTACCCTCAAGCTAATGTTTATATTATTTTCTTTAGACTATTTGATGGTATTTCCAATATTGTACAGGCTATTAATTTAAAATAATAAACGTTTTAAGTATAAACCAAGGGACTAGAGAAGGAAACAAGGCAGTTTTAAATTAACTGGAAACATAGTTGACATAGTTTTTACTGTGTTAGAAAGGTATTTTAAGCTATAGTCCGTCTCAGATAAGAATTCAGCGTTGGTAAACAAGGGAACGTGTTTCCTCGTCTCCTATTGGTCAATTTGCAAGCCAAGTTCACGCAGGGAAATATAAAGAAATCATACAAATTCCTTGCCAGGTCCGGCTCTCATTGAGTGCTCAAATGCTATGTAGCCTACATAGCCTGAAATGCCTACATTAGATAAAATTTTGAAGGTTAGTAATAAGTATTGTGATATCTAATATTATTTTCATATAATGCGAACAAACATCGTTATGAAATTTCACTGATTTATTACAAAATGTTCAATATTGATGCCATTATATATTCTTTTTTGTTTTTAGACAGTGAAAGCAAATGAGACCCTGCCACCTATGTCCCGTGCAACCTTACATAGGATCATGAAGAAATTAGGATTTATTTGGGAGAGACGGGAAGAAATAGTAGGCAAGTGGAAAACCAGAAAATATTTTATGGCGGCGGGGTTACTTAAATAAAATACAACAGTTTCGCAAGGAAGGTCGTGTTATTTACTACCTTGATGAAACATGGATTAATGCTGGACACTGCAAAGCAAAAATTTGGAAAGATACAACAATAAAAAGTGCACGACAAGCTTTTATTGATGGTTTATCGGTAGGTTTGAAGGATCCCACAGGAAAAGGTACACGCTTTATTATAAGCCATATTGGGAATGAAAATGGATTTGTTGAAAATGGTTTATTAATAATGTAAATAATGTTCGAGTCCAAAAAAAGTGGCGACTACCACGAAGACATGAATTCCACAGTCTTTGAAAGTTGGATTAAACAAATACTACCGCACTTAGAACCAAATAGTGTCATTGTGATGGATAATGCTCCATATCACTCTGTAAAAATAGAGAAATCACCAACAACATCCTGGAAAAAGGCGGATATTGCTAATTATCTACACAAAAAGGGAATTATGACAGAAGAGAGACTTTTAAAAGTGCAGTTACTGGATTTAGCGAAAAAATATGTTTTTGCTCATCCTGTTCCGTATGCTGTGGATGAAATAGTTAAAGAAACCGGCCGAGAAGTGTTGTGATTACCTCCATACCACTGTAATTTTAACCCAATAGAATTGGTTTGGGCACAGGTTAAGGGATATGTTGCAGCCAAAAATACTACGTTTAAATTGGCCGATGTGAAAAATCTATTTTGTGAGGGTTTGGATAACATTACACCACAAAAATGGGCTAAATGTGTGGAGCATGTAATAACAGAGGAGGAAAATATGTATAAATTAGATGACATAGTGGAACAGATGGAATTATCATTTGTAGTAGGTACGGGTTCATCTGATGAAGATCCTGAATTTTCCGATTCAGATGAATATGGCATTCTCTCGAATAATTTCAAGCAAAATAAAAATAAATTTATATATTTTTGTTATAAAGGTTCTAAATATACGTACCATTTTATATGCAACTTTTATTTTAATACAAAAATATTATTACAAATACTGTTGAATCTGATACAGTGATATTGTTCGCAAATCCTAAAACTTAAAATATTAATCGTCGAACCATGTTAAATGTATGAAATAAGGAGTTAATTTTTATTTTTACTGTGACAAAATAAAAATATTTGGTGCAATCTAAATTGAAATAATCCAATTTACCACCTATAATCAGAAAAAACGTACGCGTAAATTTTCCGTTATTTTTCATTTTGTGTACAAATGGTCTGAGACGGCCCTGGGTGGATTTCACTTACTTGGGGATTCCGGAATTCCCATGTGCCTGTGTGAACTGTGCTCGGCTGCTTTGGGAAACCACTGAATTCTTATCTGAGATAGACTATAATATATATCAAATCTCCTACAATTCCTATCAATGAAGTCATATGTATGTTCTCTGATACCAAACATCTAGGTATGCTAATGAACAATTCCACAGACAAAGGTCTATTCAATAATTATCTAAAGAAATTTATCTAAATTTACTAACCTGGTCTAATTTCTGGTTGGGGCTTTAGCCCACAGAGTAGTTAGTATCACACAATATTGTTAATACTTGAAAATATATAAAAAAACGATACATAAAAGGTAATTTTTTTTATTTATTTTAGTAGGTCGTTATGATGTTTAAATTCATTGACAGATTAATCAGTTTGACATTGTCGACATTCAATTTCAAATAATTTTAATTTATTGGTATAATAATTTTTATAGTTAGATATTTGACTCAACTTAAAGGAGGCCACCTGATGAAGCAATCCTAAAAATGCAGAATAGGTCAGATCTCATCTATTGTCGTTGAATTTTCGTGTTCCCACTGTCAGAACTATACTATCTATAGTGTTTTCATTAAACCAGGTTAGTAAATTTAGATTAATTTCTTTAGATAATTATTGAATAGAGCTTTGTCTGTGGAATTGTTCATTAGCATACCTAGATGTTTGGTATCAGAGAACATACATATGACTTCATTGATAGGAATTGTAGGAGATTTGATATATATTAGCTTAAAATACCTTTCTAAAACAGTAAAAAATGTTACAAAAGCTAATAATAAAGAATATATGGGTAGATATTGTGGGTGTAATTCAACGCAGGTTGGGGCTTTAACCCACAGAGTAGTTACTTTCACACAATATTGTTAATACCTGAAAATATACAGGGTGAGTCAGTCATAATGTCATTAATTTTAACCACGTATTCGGGAGGCCTAATAAAGGCAGAAAATCGAAAAAAAAATTGTTTACTCGACCTTTAAAAAATAAACAAATCACCCTATAAAAATCAGTAACACGACGCTCCTGGTACGCTACGATGGCGCACCCGACGAAATTCTAATGTCACAGACTTGCCGTATTAACCATGGATGCCACATTTACATACATAATATCATCTAACACATCAGCGTGTTATTCAAATTTACCTCCATTTAGCACTCTGCATTACCCGCATTTCTTCCCCCTAAAATTTGTATATCATGAAACACATCGGAGGGGATTTAGAGAATACAAGCAGTAGTTTGTTTATTTCGGTCTAACCTCACGTATTTGGCGTAAATTCACAACGCATAATTTTACAAATTCCGATTATGTGGAAATGGTAGTGTTATACGGAGAATGTTTACGAAATGCGACTGAATTTTATTAATAAAGTGCTATGGACGGATAAATAATACAGTTATAATTATGTGGGCTGTAAACAGGTTAGTATCATACTACTTAAAAAGCAATACATTTCTAGGCTAGATGTACGTAACTACAAATTGTACATTTGGTTATGTGTGCGGTTAATTGTACTTACGAGTAATACTAAAAATTCATATTTATTTGTAAAACGTAGTAAACGTAATATCAAAATTATTAAACTGTAATAGCCTAGCATTCGAAAACATTTATTTATTATCTACATTTGTTTTTATTAACAATTAAATCAATATTTAAGGAAAATTCATTCATGTATCTAGATTAAAAAAATAGTTTTACTCCTTGTCGTTAAATAACAGTACAAAAACTAGGTAACTAGGTTATTGACCTAATAAGGTCAAGGTCAAGATTAACTCTCGATTAGCGGCGTGCCATTTCGGCCTTGGACAGTTTTCTGTCGACAACACGATGGTTTTTTATTAAATACTTAGTATTTAAACACGAAACACTTTTCAGCTTCTCAATAATTTACCCATTGGGTATAGGTTTTTTATGTCATGTACGTAAATGGTTTATTACTCAGTTTATTATTAGACACGTTGGAGTTTTGTTGCAGTCATATCGGCTACATTTGCTCAGAGAAAAATCGACACGCGAGTGTACGGGTATCGTTTGATTGGGCCGTATTTTCTATGGGAAAACCTGAGTGGACCGCGTTACTTGCTTACTTGCAATTTTTAATAGAATTATTTGATTATTATTATTATTTGATTTTATTGGGTATTAACATTTTAAATTATTATTGGCTGAAGTTGAACTGAGCAAGAAAAAATGATATTCTAAAATAGTCAGTACAACCGCTTATTTGTGATGTCTAAAACCTAGGTGAGTAGGTATAGAAAAATATTACAACTTGACAACGTTGCATCACGTCGATATCGAGTTGAACTGTCAGCTGTAACCGACCAAGGCTGTGACCGGTCAGTGACAGTCTGAAAAGGGGGTTTAAATAATGATTTGAAAATATTTTTTTTCGGCGTAAATATGCATTTAGATTTTTTTTTAATCACATATTCGCATTATACTCATTATTCCCTATCTCCTCTTAAAATTAATGACATTATGACTGACTCACCCTGTATAAAAAATACTTGACATAATTCTTACTTATATTTGTAAAATGTACCTTTTCTATTTTTTACAGATATAATTGTGAAATCAAAATCTGGTACAGGAAAAACTTTAGTGTACTCTATAATAGCTCTTGAAACTGTGGAAATAAAGAAACACGAACCACAAGTTCTAATTTTAGCACCTACCAGGGAAATAGCTGTACAAATTCAAGAAGTGATAATTAGCATTGGAAGTTATTTTAAAGGTAATATAATAGATTTTTGAAATCCATATACAGGGTGGTCCACTTTCGAAAGCGGAAACTTTAGAGGCAGACAGAGAACCACAAAATAATATCAGTTTGTATTTTAAACTATATTCGAAAAATGCTTCGTTACAAAGATACAGGATGTCAAAATTTTTATCAAAAGTTCCAAATTTATTAATATTTTTAAAACTACTTTAGATATTTAAATGAAATTTGGAACCTTTGAATCGGTAATCTAGATACATATTTTTACATAAAAAAAATATTTTTCTTCCACCAGTGAGGTACGGACAGATCTTCGGGAAATTTTAATGAAAAAAATGGTACGCCAATGTTTTCTTAGAAACAAAAACTATTTCTAGAATCCTTGTTCAATTTACAACAGAAAAAGGCTCCTTACTTTTTTAGTTTGACACACCGTTTGCTAGTAAAAAATTAAAATTCTTTAAGCAACTGGAATTCAAAAAAATTCGAATCTGTCGTAGTATGCCATGAAACAGACTACTACTGTCAGTGTTTTTGCATTTTATAATGACAGTTAATTGAATTGTGTCAGGTAATTTAATTTCGAATTATTGTTAACATTGTTATTAGAGTGTTGTGTAAGTATTAATCTAAAAAATGCTTTTACTAACAACGAATTACCAGATATTTATTTTTGCTACGGATTTTGAGATGGAAATGCAGAAGCGGCAGTTCATGAATATCATAGACGCTATCCATCAGAATTTTCGTAACTTTGGCCTGCGTATTTATAACGAACGGAACAAAAACCGTCGATATAATATTCAGAATAACCGTATACTTCATACTTTTGATAACAATCCGAGGCTGAGCTCTCGGAAGGCAGCTCAGCACCTTCAAGTCTAAAATATTACACGATGACCACAGACATACATATCACCTACAGCCTGTACAGGATTTGCACCCTGGTGATGCTGAAAAAAGAATAAGATTTTTCCAGTGGTTTTTAAACTCAACGGAAGAAAATCCTGACTTTACATAAGATTCTTTGGACGGACGAGTCCTTTTTTACCAGACGTGGGGTAACAAATTACCATAATATCCATATTTGGGCACATCAGAATCCTCGAGAAATTCTGCCAAGATCATTTCAAAATGAATTTTCCGTAAATGTTTGATTGGGCGTTATTGATGGTAATGTTTGTGGTCCACATTTCATACCCCCAAGGTTGAACTCGGAACTGTTTATGGAGTTTCTTAACAATAATCTGCAGGACTTCCTAGAGGACCTACTCATTAATTTAAGGTATGAGAGTTGGATACAACTGGATGGAGCTTCCCCGCATGTTGTAATAGCTGTAAGAGAATGACTCAATACCAATTATCCTCAACGATGATTTGGCTGGCTAGGGAGGAATGACATGAATAATGACGTGGTTAATGGTATTGGACCAGTGACCTGGCCATCCAGGTCACCGGATCTTAATCCGCTAGACTTTTACGTATGGGGCACTATTAAAAATAAAGTCTACGCTGATCCCGTATTAACAAGGAAAGATTTAATTTTAAGAATTCAGCAAACCTGCAATGATATGCGGCGAAATTCGCATGAAGTATCTGCTGCAATAAATGCGTTAGTGAGAAGATGTTGAAAATGTATTGAGGTGTGTGGACTACATTTCGAGCAATTTTTGTGATTTTACCCTTAATTTTCTTTCTTTTTGTTATTATCGTTGAAAGCCACTAATTAAATTTCTCATTTTCGTTTTTGTTTACTTAATTGTTTTTCAGAAATCATTAGGTAATTTAATTTTTACTGGCAAACGGGGTGTTAAAGGGAAAAAAGTAAGAAGCCTTTTTCTGTTGTAAATTGAACAAGGATTCTAGAAATAGTTTTTGTTTCTAAAAAAATATTGGCGTACCTACCATTTTTTTTCATTAAAATTTTCCGAAGATCTGTCCGTAGGCACGCCACTTGTGGAAGAAAAATAATATTTTTTACGTAAAAATATCTAGATTACCTATTCAAAGGTTCCAAATTGCATTTAAATATCTAAAGTAGTTTTAAAAATATTTATAAATTTGGAACTTTTGATAAAAATTTTGACACCCTGTATCTTTGTCACGAAGCATTTTTCGAATATAGTTTATAATACGAACTGATATTATTTTGTGGTTCTGTCTGCCTCTAAAGTTTCCGCTTTTGAAAGTGGACCACCCTGTATAATTGTCAGAGATGATACAAATTAATAATTTTATTGTGAAAATTAAATTTTAAAATCTTCAGACATTATTATCTTGAAATTTTTATTATGTAACACCATAATTTTTCATGATGTATGTATGTAGAATGACACGCTCTTTTAAATGGCATGGTCAAAATTGGGGGTTGCTATTTAAAAAAATTGTCGATGACGTCATATCTCGAACAACGATGACGTCACAAATATGGGTCGTATGTCAAAAAGTGCCTTTTTTAAAAACAAAATCGACGTGCCAGGAGATTTTTTCGAATACTTCTCAATTTTAAAAATGAGAATTTATTCGTTACTTTTCGAAAGCACTGTATATTTATTCCACTGGCTCCAATTCGCGAAATTCACGAATCACTAGATGGCGCTGTAAAATTCAAAATGTCTGTCATAAGTGAACAATAATTTCTTTATAATAACCGCTAAAGATTATAAAGCTTTTAATTACCAGGGAGGTTATGTTTTATGGTGTAATTATTTGTATTTTTTAGGTGGAAGTGTATTTTAGGAGTTATAAATCTTTAATGTAAGAAAAATTCCTAGAGTGCATGTATATCGTGAATTCCTTGTATGTTTGTAACTTTAACCTTTCAGATTCAGATATATTGGCTCGGTTTAAGATATCTTGGACTATTTGGCGGATCGTGTACGACCTCTAAAAGAACAAGTTTTATCTGGGGTAGAACGTGAGAAGCCCCAAATTGTCAAAACCCTGTGTTTACAGACATCTGCTTTAGTTCAGCCACCCCATAAATATTTATTTTATTAAATGGAGTGTAATATAGATTTAAAAACATCCATAATTAACTCACAACATAACGTTTGTTATAATTACCTAGCATAAAATCCTCTACAAGAAAATGTTTACTACATACTTTCATGTGTTTTATGATTCTCAATTTAATTTTCCACTGGTGGAGTTTCGAGTCTACAGAAAATTTATGCAAGGAAATATCAGAAATAGATACAATAAGAGGAATACTGGGGAACAGCACCAAGGTTTTGTGCAAATATTCTTGTGTATGTTTTGCAATTATGTACACTTTGTATAACTAAATATCATACGATATCAATAAAGTTTGCAAAATTATTAAAAAATACAGAAAATTCCAATATATTAAACCTCTTTTTAACGCCGACTATGCGGTCCGTCCGCCGCACGTTTGACGTTTACAGAGTCGGAGTCCTCAGAATAGACAACCGGCAACACAACGGTAAAATTGGATGTCATGTCATAATTTAATTCCTGTGTTTACGTTGTAGTTTTGTGTCCTTCAGTTTTTAGCACCGCTTTTTTTAAATTTTAAACGTTTTATAGTTATTAAATAAAGGAATTCGTGTTGGGTACAGATATTTTCCCACAATATAGTTCACCGGTTTGTTTTTCTAGGTTATGGGGCAAGACTGCCACCGGTGCATTAAAAGTTTTCCGTTTTCTATTAGTACCTACCTATTTCTTTCGTTCGATTTTCTTATAATAAATAGAAATTTTATCTAATTGTAATATGTCTAATGAGTGAAAATGTAGTTTTGTCAGTTTGTACGAAAATAATGAAAAACGAATGCAAAATATTTCAGCTAATTGGATTAACTGTTTCCTATCTATCAGGTATTATTATTAATAAGAATGTTAATTTTTGTTGTTTCTGGATTTAGAAACGCTGCAAACGACCGCATGGTAGTTGACATTGTTGACAGATGTAAGCTTTATCTATGGATCTAAGCCATCTCAGTGGATGCTTATCAGAAGGTTTGTTCCAAGTGACGCAAAAACCGTACGATGTACGGTAACAATCATGCGCACTATGAAAGACACGTTCCAAGTGGGCAGTGACGGTTCATTGTATGGTTTTGCTGGCGTACCAAGTAAGATTGTGACGGTTATTGTATCGTAACAATACCGTCATTTCAGTACTTGACTCCGATTGAAAACTGTGTGAACTGACATGCGCATTAGGTATGCGACCACAGAATAAAGATAAATTTATGTCGTTGTCGTTTGTTATTCTGTGGTTAGTAGTTATTTAGAAAAATTTGTTTATGATTTATTTTTGCATCTCTTCAATCCAGTCGTTTGAATTTGCAATCATTTGGGACTAAAATAGATGATGAAATCAACGAAGGATTTAGTGACATTTCAGAAATGAGTAGCGAAGATGATTTGAATGAAATGATGAATGAAGAGAGAATAAAAAGCGCAGGCTATTTAGGTAAATATGTGTACATAGGTATTTAATTAACTTATTGAATAGTAGTTACCTTAGTTTGTATCGTGTTAATTAATATCTATTTAAAATATTTTGAAAATTATAATATAGAACTATCGTTTGAAAGAAACAGTATTTATATACCTACTTGTAAAATAAATTCATAACTTATTTTCTGTATTTTATTTCAGACGATACTGTGCCAAATTATTCGGAAGAAGTTTTTTTTTAACATTTTCGATTACTAGTTTAATGATAATGAACGTCATGGACCATATAACAATATACCAGCTGATGCAATCAAGTAATTAATTTATGTGAAAATATAGATAACAAAATATAACATTTTAGATCCTTTTTTATTTATGGTACATGGGCCATCAAACGGCAAGTTTCAGGGATGTAGGGGATAGATTTCATGTTTCTATTAGCTCGGTTAATAGAATTATAAATCGTATTACAATATTTCTGAGCAATCTCTCTCCTCAAATGATAACATGGCCAGATTGAGATGAAAAACGTGTTATTGAAAATCATTTCCGACAAAATGGTTTTCCACAGGTCATCGGTGCCATAGATGGCACCCATATAAAAATTGATAAACTTGAAATCGACTCAGAATTCTACATTAATCGAAAAGGATATTATTCAATTCAAGTAAGTATTAATAGTGGGACTGTGCTATAAACAAATAAAATTAAATTTTATTAGCTGCAGGCTGTGTGTGACCATAAAAAAAGAATTAGAGATGTGTTTTTAGGCTTCCCGGGATCTGTGCACGATAGCCGTGTTTTTAGAAATTCTGCATTGGGAAATAATCTGGAACAAAAGTGTGGTCAATACATTATTCTGGGTGATAGTGGATATCCTCTTCTACCCAAACTTATGACTCCCTATAAAGATAGAGGAAACCTCACACGGCGACAATCTAATTTTAATATAAAATTGGCAAGAAACAGATACATTATTGAACATTGCTTTGCTGTACTTAAGTAAAAGTTTTGGCAAATGTATCACGTTAAATTAAGGAATATTCGCTTATTAGTACACTTCATTCGTGTAAGGTCCGCTGGTGGAATAGGTCCCTAGAGGATCTCCGCCGGTCGGCCAGGCGCACACTCAACCGAGCCGTCAGGGGAGGGGATGGGACCTCCTGGGAAGACTACAAGGTGGCAAGGAGAGATTTTAAGAAGGAATTAAGACATAGTAAAAGGTCTGGCTGGAAGGCATACTGTAGCGAGCTAGAGTCACTACCGGAAACGGCTAGACTGATGAAAATCTTAAGTTATGATAAAAGGGAGAAGATAGGTTCATTAAAAAGAGGGGATGGGACGTGGACCACCTCCAGCGAAGAATGTTTAGATCTCTTGCTGGAGACTCACTTTGCGGGTGAAGGGCACGTCGCTGGGACTACCACGGCCGGGCCAATGCTAAGCATAGATTGGCCCCTTGCTGGGGAAATATTCAGCGGCGAGGCAGTAACCTGGGCAGTGAATGAGTTCGAACCCTACAAGGCTGCAGGGCCAGACGGAGTTTTTCCTTCGCTGTTACAGAAGGGCCAGGACATTCTCTTGCCAAGCATGGTAAGGGTTTTTCGGGCCAGTCTGGCGATGGGATATGTTCCACTGGCATGGAGGGCAGCCAAGGTAGTCTTCATCCCCAAAGCTGGGAAGGAGGACTACACAACGGCAAAGGCGTTTAGAGCAATCAGTCTCGCATCCTTCCTATTGAAAACGATGGAAAGGATTGTGGACAGGTATCTCGTGGATGGGGTGTTGATCAGACACCCGATCCATGTGAACCAGCACGCTTATAGGCGAGGCAGGTCCACGAAGACAGCGCTACATAGTATTGTACATAAGGTAGAGAAGGCCCTTCAGTACAAGGAGGTCGCATTGGCCATGTTCTTTGACATTGAGGGTGCCTTTGACAAGGCAAGAACAAAAACTATATGTGACTCACTTCATGACCGGGGCACACCGCCTGCCATGGTCAGATGGGTGAGATCCGCATTGGAGGAGAGAAGAGTCAGTGCAACTATGGGAGATAGCCACAGGGACCTGGAGTGAGAGGTGGCTGCCCGCAAGGTAGCTGTCTTTTGCCACACCTATGGTGCCTGGTGATGGATGGTCTCCTAAATCGCCTTACTCAAGAGGGATACAGGGACACTCAAGCCTACGCCGATGATGGCGTGGTTTTAGTGGTAGGCCGGTTTCTGGGCGTAATATGCGACAGAATGCAGAGAGCTTGTAGGATTGTAGAGAGATGGTGTGACGAGACGGGTCTCTCGGTCAATGCAAGTAAGACTGAGTTGATCCTCTTCACAAAAAGGAGGAAGATAGAAGATTTCAGGGCCCCAACTATGTATGGAAAAACCCTTACTCTAAGTAAGGAGGTAAAATACTTGGGTGTAACCAGTAAGTTGTCTTGGGGGCCACAGATTGAACGGGTTACCCGGAAATCGATGGCAACCTTTTGGCAATTAAGGAAAGTAGTAGGCAAAAACTGGGGACTAAACCCAAGGGTACTTCACTGGGTGTACACGGCGGTGATCAGGCCGAGGCTACAATATGGGGCCTTGGTCTGGTGGCCGAGTGTGGGCCGGGTGACTGTGGCCAAGGTGTTGTCGAGGATCTAAAGGCTGGCTTGCTTAAGTATTACAGGAGCAATGAGGACAACCCCAACTGCCGCCCTGGAAGTTTTGCTGGGGTTGCCACCCCTCCCAACATGGATTGTAAAGGAGGCGATGACCTACCTGAGAACAAGGGATGCAGGCTGCTGGAAGGCAGAGGGTCGTGTGGAGGGTCACGCTTCTATAGCCTTGAGGGCGGAGAATGAAATTCCAGTATCCGCTCTGGGGGTTATTGAAGCAAAGGATAAACTAAGGTTAGGTAGGAGGTATACCACTGTTTTCCCTTCGAGAGAGCAGTGGGAGAGGGCAGAAAACATGTTTCCCCCGGGATCTCTGATATGCTATACAGATGGATCCCGGGTAGGGGATGAGTTTTCTGGAGCAGGAATTTATCTGGAAAACCTGGACATCCGGCAGAGCTTTTCGCTGGGCACACACTCCACGGTTTTCCAGGCGGAGGTTTTTGCTATTTTGATGGTAGCAGGCAAGGAAGAAGTAGGAATTGTGTGGAGGAGAAAATCTTCATCTGCTCGGACAGCCAGGCTGCACTCAGGGCTCTTAGCTCTCCGGTGACTAGATCTAGTCTTGTCCAGGAGTGTGGAGATGCCCTGGAGTCCCTGGCCAGACAGAGGGAGGTGGAGTTGGTCTGGGTTCCTGGCCATAAGGGAATCCCCGGTAATGAGACGGCTGACTTGCTAGCTCATCTTGGATCTGGGGCACGGTGCCCCAGATCCAAGACGAGCTGGATAGTCCCTTATGTCCGGAATGCGGAGAGGGGGAAGAAACCCCTATCCATTTTCTAGGATACTGTGCGGCTCTTGGAAGACTAAGATATAGAATCTTTGGCACCGAGGAGCTGCAAAGGGAAGAGATGAGGGGCCTACCATGGACCAGGATCCTGGCGTTCATTAGGGCGTCGGGTAGGTTCGAGGAAGGCCGAGGGCGAATAGTGGAGGGGTGATGGGATGCCAGGGTAGGCAAAAAGGGCTCACGTGTGGCCTACTTGCCAGCCTAAGGCCGCCCGCACTTTACTACTACTACTACACTTCATTCGTGCTGCTTGTGTTCTTCACAGTGCTGCAATCAATGACAACTTTTTAATAAATGCCGATGAACCTGTTGACGTGAATGATACCTGGATTAATAGGAAATGTAGACATTGATGAAGATAACGTAGACGATAATAGAGAAGCATGTAAAATTAGAAATAGGATTGCAAATAATTTGGAAATGTGAATTTTATATATTAAAATATAGAAGGATAATAATTACTCTTTGAAATGTTTTCATTTTTGTAATAAAAATAAATAACTAATGTTCTATTTTTATTTATTAAACATTTATAAACATACAATTTAAACAAAAAATTAACAATACTTTTTCTACAAACTTAACGTTTTCTCAATCCATTGATACAGATTTTAAATTTAATAACTAGTAAATAGTATTAATAAAAGAAGCTATAGCAAAGAACCAGTACAATTACATTTATTTTCTCTTAAAATAGCATTTTGTTCTTCCATACAGTTTTTCATAAATAATTTTTTTTTAATTTCATTTAGCTTGTCTTCAATTTTTAATGTTTTCATAATATTATTTCCGATCGCATTTTTCCATAACACTAGTTTTTTTAAATGTTCTTTTTTCTGATGTTGATTGTGAAGTTGTATTATTTGAAGTATTTTTTTTATTTTCTTTGGCCTCAGTATCTCTAGTAATTCTTATGTTTTCTGCAGGATTTTTTTCTAATGTAATTGATTCATCAATATTTTCCGAGTTCAATAAAATTTCAGGATTTACATTTTTTTTATGAAGGAAAATATCCATCTCTTCTTGAAACTCGAAGTCTTTACGGCCACGTCCTAAATCATTCAATTATTATATTTGTGCTGACAAAATTATATTAATACTTACCAGTTTTCTTATTATTGTCGGTAAACTTTTTATAATTCCTCAGAATCTCCCTCCACCGATTAAGACAATTGTTACTAGATGCAATTATATTCATTTTAATAAGCTCTTCAGCAATCTTGGTTCATAACATTTTATTATTTTTTATTTCCATAGTCCCCATTTTCTTCTCATATTTACTGTAAAGATCGATTTAAATTTTTGTTTTGTTTGTACTCCACTTCTTATGTTTAATTTCTGAATTTTGTTGGGCAGACATGGTTTCTGGATTTAGAAAACTAATCGGAATCTCTACTGGTTCATTAGTAATTTTGTAAGTATTTAAATATTTACCATTAGTTAAATTATTATCTATTTTAAGACACAGATACAGAAAAAATTCGAAACCAAATTATAAAATAATTATAAAAAAGTAAGGTTAAGTTAAATACAGCTTCTTCTTCTCACACACGAGTGACGCTAATAATTTAATAGTAACAGAACCACAGTAAATATCTGTGACAGAACGGTCATCAAAACGTTCCAAGTTAGTCACACCGATTCGAACTACACAATTATGACTTGCGCACAAAAAGCAGTTCTCGCGATTCTGTTACCATCACGTTACGGTACAAAATATTAACTTGGAACAAACCTATAGGCACCCACTTTCTGCAGGAAAAGAGTTTTTTTTTAAATATCGAGCTAAAATTCTGGAATTATTATTTTATTGTATTTTAGGCCTCGCTGAACACGTGGTTAAAATTTTTGTACTTAGTCATAGTTAACCCAGTATATTTTATATAAGCATCATTAGTATTTACACATAAATCAGAAAATCAGCTTCCATTTCTACTTGAACTACAGATGGCTGAAATAGAATATCGGTCTATAATTACATTATATACATTACAATGTATATGTAGATATTAATATTAAATACATTCATGTGGACCATTTTGGCGATGCATGTATTGGTATCTTGAAAACTATAAGAAATAGGAAAATGATTAAATGGGAAAAGTTTTAGACTGGTCCGAGCTCTTCAAGTTTTTGAGTTATTTTGAAAAAATAAAATAAATGAGACGTTTTCGAAAATTGTCTGTAACTTTTTTATTTAGAGGAATATTTAAAATCTGAAAACAGTTTTCCGCAGCAAGTTTTTTCGACGAATTTCACTGTACATTTAGATTTTTATTGTGACATTGAAGATGTTCATAGGTGATTTTTAAAGTTACTTTTATTTCATCCGGATGAAAGTTATCTTCAGATAAATATCCCTCACATCATTTTACTTGGATTTAAAGTGTGTAGTCCTTATAAAATTTTACATAATATCTGTGATTGTTCAGAGTTATTGTCATTAATCTTTGGTTTCAGATACAAATTGTTAAAATTTGAAGAAAAAGTAAATAATTTTGTATGAACTTTCTGAATAGTAACAGCTATATTTAATTAAAACTTGACACATTGTAATATATTTTTTAAAGACTAGGTACATGTTGCAACTATTAACCATGAGTATAGGTAACTTTTTTAGAATTTTTGAATAGAAAATAGTATATTCATTGTTTTTTTAAAATTTGATAGCTTGACTTAAGGTAAAGAAACAATAAGTGAGGATAATACAGTGGCCTCGACAATGGCATATATGATGACCTATTTTATTTGTAATAATATACAGGGTAATAATTTTTTTTGGCAAATAATGATCGATGATACCCACACTTCCGCCATTGGTAAGTTTCTAAACTAGGTAATTTTTTTGTTTCATACCTACTATCATACTAAATATGCACACCAAATTTGGCTAAATTATCTCTATTTTTGGTCAACTTTCAACACACTGTAGCTGGACAATGGCTGCCCTAAGACCCAACGACATTTATGAAAAAATTCTTATTTTTGGCCAAAGAATACACCCTTGGATTTTTAACCTCTATTTAAGAAACACCTTGTATATTTATATCGTTATTTACTAAAACTGATAATAGGTGTAATGTTTTGCGCTTTAAAAGCTATTTTTCTAATGCATAAATTCCTATTAATAATACAAATATATATTAATCATACACAGATTTCAATTCATATACATTATATTAATAAATTACGTCAGTTATACTTATGTTATTGTATTACTTATATAACAATAATAATAAATTCCTTAAAATATAATTTCATAATACAGCAGTAAATTGAAAGAATTTTTGATCACTGTTTAAGATATAATCAAGATGATATAAAAAATTAGTTTGTACACTTTCATTCAGAAAATTATGACACTACACTAAACCCAAATCAAAGAAGGAAAATTTGTCGGAGCTGATATTCGAAAACTAATGGGGAAGGGAAAATGTGCAGCTCAAAATGTAGGCATTACCGTGTAAAATAGCTACCTATTTAAATTTACTTAACAGCAAGGAATATACTGGTCATTGCTTCAGAAGAACATCCAGTCACATTTCTTGCTGACTCGGGAGCGGATTTATTAGCACTAAAAGGACATAGTGGATGGAAATCTACGAGTGTAGCAGAACGCTATGTTGAAGATTCTGTTCAAAATAAAGTTTCTGTTTATCCATTAAAACAATTAATTACAACATCGGCTTTCCAATATCTTACTTGACATAAAATCTTAAGACTTAAATGCTTGCTATAAACATACATATATTTTGATAATATTCTTCCAATTCTTAAAATAATTTTCTACTGTTTACACAATCTTATATTTGTTGGAAAATTATGAAGATATACAGATTTACATACTGCAGCACTGAGAAATGCCACACATTTTATAAATTATCTTGTGAAGATCTTGCATTGTTCTTCATTAAAGATAAAGTTATAGAATAATGTAAAAAATACGTAAAACTTTCACACTTCTATCTATAAACAATGTACTTTCGATATGTTGTTCACCTTTTCAGCAGTTCCAAATTTGGAAAACAATCAAATACCTAATTAAGTATAAACATTTTCGAAACAATACGTCACTATCTATTCACCTTTGTTACATACAACACTCTTAGTTTAATAGCTGTAATATGCTGTACAGTTTGAATTTGTGTTATTAAAAGCGAAATTTAGGTTTTAGTTTAGCATTAGTGTTAAATTTCTGATGACGCATGTTACTACGTTTTTAATTCAATAATCGTGATGCTAAAAACTTAATAGTTTCAAATATATTGTAACAAAGAATAGTAAGTACTAACCAGTAGCTGAAGAGATCTGGTAACTGTAGATATGTATTGTAGAAAATTTAATATTAAACAAAGATACGAAAGGCAAAGTCTTTCTACATGGCTTAGTTTTTATATAAAAAAACTAAGTATGTTAAAAATTAAAAAATAACTTCTTTAAATAATGGGTACATTGAGTAAAATATGCAATCATACACTAAAAAAGGAAGATTTTTTATTTGTAAAGACTGCACACTCGCCATTATCTTTGGCTGAGATTAGGCTAAAATTTATGGTATGTCATAATATTGTGGCATCTTTGTTGCTACACTAAATTATTTGTAGGGAGCTATGAGTTTTAATTTTCCTTTTTTTACTTAATTAACGCCAGTGTACCAAGAGTATACGGCCAAATGAGAGATAGTACACCTACAACCTAACACCACTAATAATTCTCTACAACGTGGTAACATTCTTATTTTGAATGATGATGGTGCTTTGTTAAAAAAAAATAACTAAGTATTATTTGATTATAATTGGTGCCATATCACGGCATACTCAGTATTTTTTCTATATATAACTACGGTTCTACTACAGATATTGTTATCACACATACTTATAATAGTATAAACGTAGTTATTCTACTATCAGACTTTTTTATATTTTGTCTATCTGATTTCAAATTTTAAGTTTGGTCAAATAATTCTGAAATAATTTTGAGTATGCATATCTAATAATGTTATCATGAAATGTGAAGCAGGTCAAAACTAATTAAGTAATCATGTTCCAGGTCTCAAAGTAGAATCCTTTATAGGAGGTTTGCCATTAGAAGAAGATATAGAAAAATGTAAGAATTGTCACATAGCAGTTGGAGCACCTGGAAGAGTTAACCACTTGATACGCGAAAAAGTTTTAAGGCCAAACTCAATACACCTTTTAGTTCTGGATGAAGTTGATAAACTGATGGAGTCTAGTTTTATAAATGACATAAATGAAATTTTTAATAATCTACCTGATAGGAAACAAATTATTACTACCAGTGCCACATATCCTGAAGAATTATCCACCATTCTGAATAAATATATGTTATCACCAACTTACATAGAAGTTGAAATTCAAAGTCCATTATTATTGGGATTAAGACAGTTTGTCAAAATTATTAAACCTTATTCAAGTGTAATACAGGAACTTAAATTTAAAAATGAGGCACTTATAAACTTGTTTTCCACCATTTCTTTTACGCAATGCTTGATATTTACAAATTATCAGACAAGAGCAGAGAGTATAAGTAATTTTTTAAATCAAAAGGGATGGTGTTCTATGTATATCTCAGCTGCACAATCTCAACCGCAGAGATTAGAAACGGTAAAGGATCTTAAGAACTTTAAGTGTAAAATTTTGTTATCCACTGATTTAACAGCAAGAGGAATTGATGCTATTAAAGTTGACTTAGTTATCAATTATGATGTACCTACTAGTGCAGTAACTTATTTACATAGGATGGGTAGAACGGGACGATATGGCTCTTCAGGAGTATGCATTGACTTCGTTCCTAGTGGAGTTGCACTTCACAAGTGGCAACATATGCTTGGTTTAATTGGAGGTGGTTCTTTAGGAATACCTAAATTACCAAACTGTAATGGTAGGGTATCGGATTTATTAAAATTAGATATTCCTTCTGAAGATTGCATTTTTGGAATAATAGATAACACATATACACCTGAGATAAATATGTCTATTAAAAAGAATATATTAGATCTGAAACAAAATCAGAGTTCGGAAAACTTATCTAAAGAAAACACCATTTCCTTTAACAACTTAGAGCAAAATACCAATTTATCAGAAGTTAATTACAAAGAAAAAGAAAATCACAGTACAGACCATAACATAAAAGAGTTGTATAGTAAACCAGTACCAAATGTAGAGTTGTCAATACCTTTTAATAGTCAACCATCAGATGACATAATTAATGGCTCTATGATGAAACAATTAATTTCTATCACTGAATGTAAACAAGATATTTCATGTACAGATAAGTTGATTGACAGTAGAAGCAATACAGTTGCAAAAAGTGAATTCAAAGCAAAAAATGCTTTATATTCAGTAGAAGTAATAGACAAACATATATTTTATAAAAATAAGGCCTTGTTATGTGTGACACAAATTCTCGCTCATAACAAATCTGCTGCAGTAGAACCAGACCTTAATGCATTGCAGTGCTATTTAGATGCTGTAAAGAATCGCGATAAAAATGAAATTGGTGAAATCATGTTGCTTACTAAATTTAGACCAGTGATAGAAATATTAAAAAACATTGATAATATTGGGTATTCAACTGAAGTTGAGAGTAAAATAGAAGACAATATAGAGAATATATTTCAAATAGGCTACCATTATGCTATAAAATTTAACTTCAAGCATTGGAGTTTACATTTACCAAATTCAGAATTAAGTCATTTTCAGAATTTATATTTAAAAGAAAGAAAAATTGCAAATAATTCTGATGAATCTAATCAAAGAGAGATCACATATGAAGTAGATAAAAGTGGTGATGAGATGGTCAATGAATTTTCTTATGAAATGGTCGATCAAGATAGTCAATATGACAATAATTTAAATAACAATAATTTTAATCTTGACTCTATGAAATGGATACCTATTGAAAAATCGGACACTATCAATAGATCTAGAGAAAATTATGAGAGTTACAATTGGGACCATTTAAATTCATATTTCAATCAATGTAGTGAAAGTTTGTGGCAGTCAGGTTTATGTTTTGAAAATATTGAAGATTTTGATGATTGGTTTTATCATAAGTGGCAGACTCAAGTATTTAACATTCGAGACTATGTTCAACGGAATATATATATTCAAGAAATGGGTCATTATCAGAAATCTAAATTAGTCAAAATACATAATAAAAGTCTATAATGTGTTATATGTACCTTTTAAGATGTACTTCAATTGTTCTCATGCTTATAACTAACAATACAACTAAATATAAATTTTGTAATTAATTTGTTTGAGTTATTAAAACTACACAATTCTTTGTTAGTACCGATGATTAAACTGAATTTACTTCTATTAAAAATTGTTTTGCTTTGCTACTAACATGCGTCAAAGTGTGGAAAAATATTACTTTCTTCAAAGTATCTTTGATACACTGTCTGATATAATAAATGAAACATGTATGGTAGTATCGACCTATACAGACTGGCCCATTTAAAATACTTTCTCCCATAGCTCTGGTAGTAATAATAATAATAATAAAGATACACATAAAGATAATGATAACAATATTACTTTATTTTTGAAAGGAATAGTATATCACATTTGTCAGTTTTCCATTTAAATGAAGCCTATTTGATAAACAAATATTGGGCCCGTCGGGTATTTAATGTTTTAATGTGGTTCTATTGTTCATTTATGAATAAATCAATTTTTCTACTCCCTACATGGAAAATACTATTTTATTCCAGGAAGGACAGTTAATACTTTTCCTCCCTCGGGAGAAAAATACTTTGGCTCCTTTGGGAGGCAAACAAGTAGAAACTTTAAATAGCTGTAAGAGTGTGTAGACTTCTTTTATTGATACACAATAATGCTTATCTTTCAGTCAGATTTTTTATTACTTATTTTTATTTATAAAAATTAAAAACAGCTTAAATTGAGGTTTAAATTAACATCAATAATTAAATATTGTTAAAATTTATGGTACAATTAGTTAAATTACTAATGGAAATTCCCCCTGAAGAAATATTGGTTCTGCTGGTGGAGATGAGTTCCTATTTGATGTTTTCCAAATTTGTGGTCGATGAAGTACTTGTGGTAGAAACAAAATTTTCAAAAATAAGACGTTTTTTGGTACTTTCCTCCGTAATTATTTGGGTGGTTACCTCACATTTTTTATAAATACGATCATCTAAGTACCCGTCTGCTACTGCGTTTGTTCACCATCCCCCATGTCTTTTTAGAGTGCATTGACTAATAATGTAGCTGAAGTATGGCGGAAACTGTGTCCAGTATAGCCTTTCGAATCATCCAAATTTAAAAATATTGCTATTCTGTAGGAATTTTGGCAATTGTGTTTTTGTCAACTACCTGGTTTGTACATTTCCCTTTAGTATAAGTTACAAAAAATCTAGAATGACATGTTTTAGGGGACCTACAGTCCATATATTTTCTATACATATTACATATCCAAGACAGATAGTCCAGTTACAATCTCATTTGTTATTGTAAATGTCCTTTTGATATTAGTTTTTGAGTCAGGTATTTGCACCACCAAAATATCGCCTTTATCACTGATATCCTCAAGTACCATATTAACTAATTCATCGCTTCGGCATGGCCCAGCAATTCCAAATATAAGCACGACATGAAAAAGGAAAAATGCACTTATGACAACAGCCTAAAATGTCACTTAATTGTCATTTTTTATATACTTTCTAATAACAAATGCTGTGCTACGTTTTTATTTATTATTCAAAAATAACGATCAATCTTACCTTCATATGTAAGTATGTTTCATCTGGAGCTTCTGCAATAAACTTGTTGATATCCTCCCTTGAAAAAGTATTGGCTTTCTTGGCTTTATATCAAGCAGATTTCCTTTTTAAAATAGCTACTAATTTAGGAAACTTAACTTAATGTCGATTTTTTGAAAAAGTCAAATAGGGCAACTTCTTCACATATTTTTCTTATTTGCCTAGTCTCCATCCAACATTGAAATAGCTGGTACTCTTTTTCATATTTTTCACGAGACTTTAAGAAGCAACTTTAGCAATGTTTCATGTACTTTGATTTTTAACAATACTTATACTCGCGACAAGAATTCAGACGTCTTACGTCATACTAACAAATGAATAATTCATTATATTTTCATCAATATATTTAAGAAATTACAACTGATAGTACTAAAACTATATACTACACTAAAAGTTTGCATTATGTATTGCACTAAATTGCAAAAAACAGTTGTTTTTAACGCAAGAAATATCGAAAATTACGCTGACAATAAAAACAAATGTGTAACGTCAGCCGTGACGTAAGACGTCTGAATTCTTGACTTGAGTATATCTAATGTAAGAAATATGCTGACTATGAGTATGAGCGGACATGCTAGAGTGAAACCGTGACCTAGGCTACCGTCTGTTGCGAAGCCGGGGAGCCGAAAGGAATAAAGCAGCATTGAGATATTTTTGTTGTATGAGGTGTCACCGAATTTTGAGAATACAAATTGTACTGTAGCAGAGCTATATAAAATATATTTATAATAGTTAACTTTGGGTAATTTCTAACACTAAATACCTATTATGACATTGACATATTTGGTTGTTTGATTGTCATGCATAAGAAAATATAATAAAATATATGTAAAACCAATGTAAAACACTGAATGGTCGTAGAAAAAATCATATGTATTACACAGGAGCTAAGTGCCATTTCCTCCCATGAAACTATCTGCGGGAGAAAATTATGCACTTTGCTCCCTTGTTATACAAATAGCTATTCTCTATTACTCAGTGTATTTTGAGAAGAGAAATAGTTACATATCTCAGAAGTTCAAAATTTTCAATCAGGAATACCTTGTATTTTTTTTAAATTGCAACTTCTCCAATTAATCATCTTACGGACACCTGTAAACAGTTATTTTTTTTTTAATTTCTCTATAACATTATTTTTGAAATTAACATTAGAAATAAAAATCTATAACAGTCAAATCAAAACTCCATGCAACGTGGCCAAGGTTTGCTTTTCTTTCCGTTTATTGCCAAAATTATGATGTAACAATGGAAATTATATAAATCTAATACAGGATGATCCCTAAGTATGATCCAATAATAGAAGTGGTGACTCTTTAGATCATTTTAAGATTAGTGTTTAAAGTGCTGGACTATGTAGACCTAATTTCAAGCATAGTTTTCGTCGTTTATATAACTGTTTCCATCATGAAACTGGTTTGTGATGTTTAGAAGATTGGAATAGGCATGCCCGTATAACCATTCGATAAAGATAGACAAAGATGCTGTATATATTTGTCGTTACCGGTCGCATATTTATAACACCTATACAGTGTCTATAGTCTAAACTTTACCAATAAAATCTTTATTGCCACTATATAGCAAATATATCTGTTAACTTTATATATTTAACTGTATTGCATCTTAGATAATTCTTTTTTCTAACTATACCGCATCTGTACCGCAGTTACATATTAAATCTTTACCGCATCTATACAACATCTGTACCATGTGCACTTTATTCTACCTTTATTGGTTATTTGTTACATCTAGATTTAAGCTATACTGCATCTCTATCATTTAGGTAGGGTATATCTTTACAGCATCTTTATAATAACTGTATTAGAAATTAGACGTAGACAAACACCGAAAGCCATTTTCTTAACTTCCAAATTTAAAGCACTGTCCGAACGAAACGTAAAGGTATTAGTTGTTATTAAAATGGCAACATTAACTAAATTAATTTTGTCTATGGGAAAAGTTTTGATCATGTCAATTGGTAACTACGTTCTTTGTTCATATGGTAACCAACATCATCCTCCCGGCTAGAGGTTTTTCGTGTTCTAAATAAGGCACCAGTTCGTAACGGTGCTTCCAAATCTCTGTATAGAACTTTGCTTTGACCTTTAATTCCTGTAAAGTGTATTGTCCCTGTAATGTAACACTTTGAGCAACAATGGTAGCCGCCATGACACTTGATGGTCTTTACAAATGCTAGTGCCGGGGCGTGACAAATAAACACCTTCATAATAATTTCATAGCTCCTGATCTTCCATTGATATCCGTTAGTCATTAAATCCTTAATTTCGTCAACAAAATATCTTATATAATTATTATATGATTTTGGTTTACTAGGGCCATTAAATATTCCTACCATAAATACTTCAGGTTGACTACCAATAAAATTGCTAACACTTCCCAAAATGGGCCAGAAGTTAGAATCGTCACTAGTACTAATAGAAGGGCCATCTACATTAAATGAAAGCTCTATTTTTTCTAAATTTAATTCTAAGATTTCCAGCTCCTTTCTTTCAAAGAATGTATTTAAAAATATTTAATACCCATGTAAAAATAATATCCATTGTTTAATTGAACAACATTCACTTTTCGTGGCGTATATGACATCATATATAGCTATAGCTTCTAACATAGAAATACATAATATATAACAACTATAGTAGGTAAAGATATAGCTCAATGGAAGAGTACTCGGCTGCGAAGCTCAAGGTTCACGGTTCAAGTCCTACCTCCAGATGTCAAAGAGGTAAGTGTTTAAATTAATGTAATTTAGTGTTATAGTATGTAAATGTAAACCAATCCCATTAATTAATATGATAATGGAACAAAAAAAAACAAAAACGGAAATGATATTCACAATAATAAAAAGAAAAATTATTATTTTTTTTTATTCAATAATGTGTCTTTATTGTATCTATACTGCAACGTTACCCCATCAACATAGAATATGTGTAAGGTTTTTAGCGTCTAAATATAGGTAACTGAGTTTAACCGATAGCGTGTATCTACCTATTTGATACCTATAGAGTAAAGGTAAGTCAGTATAGATTAAAGATTTAGATACAGATGCACTACAGTTTCTGTACTGTATGGTTATACGGGTGAGGACCTATTGCAAATAATGCCCTAGAAAATAAAATACAAGTATGTTTATTCAGTAAACATTGTCAGATTTGTCGTCGCAGATCACGATGAAGTATGTAATGATATAGGTAATCTATTACAAAATTGTAGAAAATAAAAGTTAAATTTAATACCTGCAAAATATAGTTTCTAAATACCTATTAGGGTGTGCAAACTTTTAACTAAGTAGCTCTTACTACTCAGAAAATAGATCCAAAAATTTGATTTTTTTATTCAAACTAACACCCTGTATCTGGAAAACAAAGCCGTTGCGGACCCATGTTTATAAGGGGTTAAAATCCGTCATATTTTAACTCCTTAAAGTTTGTGCACATACTTAATTAACATCCTGTATGTAATGTTGGTGATGAACATTAAAAATCCTACTCATCTAAAGGCACGTTTACACGCTACGATTTACCGTACGTTTTGTCCTATAGGACACATCCTATCATGTAAAACGGAGCGTGTAAATAGTAAAACGTAGGTCTTATCGCAATGAAATGAAATCCAAGGACAAGTCGGACAACTGACAGGCAGAGCATAGTTTTACGAGAACTGATCAGACAACACGGACCGTGTAAACACATGATACGTGTAAACAGACAACTTAACCTCAGTTTAGCTACATTTGTTTTAACAAAACCAGTATTTTATATCACTAAAACTTGGTTTTTATGCCAATTTACGTTGGTTGTATTGTATCATGAATGTCATTTGTTTACTGTGATTGGTCACATTCATGTCACATTCTTTAATGACATTTAAAATGACAGCATGACAGCAAGTTAGTTAATTTCATATTGGAATGCAGCCATCATATTTGCACAACCGCCTACATAAAGCAAATAAAATATAAATTTTCTGGACCTTAGGTCCCTAGAAAACGCGGCACCTGTCACGTGACCTATATCATGAACCGACGCTGTCTATATTTTTTCTAGGTTTGTAGTGAGAAGTGACACGGGTAGACGCCTGGCGGGGATATTACTGATCTAGTGATAATCGATCAGTTATCTACCAAGGTTAAAAATGATTAAATTACTAAAATGGCTATTAAAAAATAGGGATTTGTCATAGAGGGGTGAAAATCAAGTGTTGTATGTACTTTTTCATGTCACATCATAAAAAAATAAAAATAAAAACTTTTGTCCAATAAATAAAAAAAAATGTTTGGGGTGGACCACCCTTATCACTTAGGGGTGTGAAAAATAGATTACGACCGATTCTCAGACCTACCGAATATACATATAAAATTTCATAAAAATCGGTCAAGCCGTTTCCGAGCAGTATGGCGTCTAACACTGTGACACGAGAATTTTATATATTACTTATTACACAATTTAATATTGTTTGCATGCGATTATCAAGTAATTCAAATTACAAATACTTCACCCCTGTTTTATTACATGGAAAATTATAAAGTAATGTATTTCATTTCAGTAAGCTTCTTGGGGGGAGGGTAATTACCCCCCATGGATACGCCCCTGACCGGTAGACGCCTGGCGGGGATAACTGATCTAGTGATAATCGATCAGTTATCGACCAGGGTTAAAAATGATTAAATTACTAAAATGGCTATTAAAAAATAGGGGTTTGTGATAGAAGGGTGAAAATTAAGGGTTGTACGTATTTTTTAATGTCACATCATAAAAAAATAAAAATAAAAAATTTTGTCCAAAAAATAAAAAAATAAATGTTTGGGTTGGACCACCCTTATCACTTAGGGGTATGAAAAATAGATTACGAGAGATCTCAGACCTACCCAATATACTGTGATAAATCAGAAATTCCATAAGAATCGAATACTATAAAATTCAGTTTAAGCAACAAAACAGAGAATTATTATTGAAATGTTAATATTATTGATGTAAAATATAGATGAATTATTATTGTTGAAATTATCTTCAATAAACATATCGAAAGAAGACTAGTAATATATTAAATTAACAAAATTTTACAAATTTTATTAAATTCAATTTAAATATTTAACTATCAAATCTGGACATGACGATACAAAAACATACATTATATAAAGAAAGAAAATTCAAAAACTAGATAATGACATATAAAAAGAAAGTATAAAGAACAAAGATTTAGCATATATGCATATCGCAAGACTAAAATATCATTCTAATAAAATATTAGCTAGATAAAATGAAAATTCCAATTTTAAAACATAATGACAATTAGAAATGTCAAACGTAAAGATGGCTATTCAAGGAAATATCAGCATCTCTGACAGGACACTAAAAAAGACACAAATTAAAGAATATTTAAGTATAAAATTAATAAAAATTGTTATGTAGTTGTAAAAATAGTTATAAGAATACAAAAGACAATCAGTGTCGTGAAAAGTGCTTCAACAGGAATAATTAAAATTAAAAATATTACATGTGTAGTGCCCCTAAGAAAAACTAATAATAATCTAGAAGGTAAAATCACAGAAGATAATAACAATCAGAAGTATATCTCGACATGGTGGGGGTATTCGCGCAGATCTCTGTGCGCACCCCCCACTTTTGGTATGCGATCAAAGTGGTGTAGTTACTAGGGCATTTTAAGACCTTGGCGAGCCTGCGTGGTTTTTATTTGGTGTTTAATATCCCGTACGTTAACCATTGGTGTCGGATGTTTAGCAGCTTGGCCAACTTGAAGATTTATAAATTTAGCAAGCTCTTTTGATTCACAAAATTTATACGTTAATTTTTTATACGTATCTAGAGTGATATGTTCCATCACATCATCCAGTTGCTCTGCATATCTTCCACCTTTTTCAGAAGCAGTTGCTTATCGTGGGATAATTGTTTAATTTTTCTTTTACGTTTTTCTTTTCTTGGAGTATTGACAGATAAATCCAAGAATGTTTAATTTTCATATTTTTGCATGAAACGTTAGTTTATTAATGTGCCATAAGTCAGACGACCTTTAAAAAATATTACCAATTTAAAAATTTTCTGTCTCATTCTGGATTTTTTCTTTTTTACTAAAATACTAGGTTGTTTCAAAAATTTTACATGAACAGAAATTAATGAGGTGACATTTACAAAAACGAAATTGATTCCCATGGCTACGAAGTTACTGGTTCCCAAACATTCAAGATTATCAAAAGATGCAAAAAATTTTAATCT
Source organism: Monochamus saltuarius (assembly GCA_025584915.1). NCBI lineage: Eukaryota > Metazoa > Arthropoda > Insecta > Coleoptera > Cerambycidae > Monochamus > Monochamus saltuarius. The sequence continues at coordinate 38,868,799 of CM046721.1, read as the reverse complement.
CAAATTTATTTTATACTAGATATTTTAAATTATTCTATATATTGGGTAACCTGTATATTTTTGGAAAATCTACACAAGGATGGTCATAATAATGACTAGTTTATATATCGATGGTCGTAAAAGATATATTTATATATTATACAATAAATGTTTGTTTAAGTAGTTCTTTTCATTTTTTACCTTGCCCTTATAAATTTCTGTTGATACATATTTAAATTTTAAAATTATTCACTAGTTTGATTCATAACTATAGTATGCAAGATTTCATTAATAGACTGGTTTAACCTAAAAATAAAATAAATATAAAATTCGCCTTTAAAAAACTATTTTCAAGTAAATTCATTATCAAACTCATTTTCTATTGCACATAAATTTCTGGCTTTTTTGTTAATACATCCCTGTTTAGTGCAATAAAATTTCACTGAATACAGTCCTGACTTTGTATACCAAAAGTGGGGGATTTACGTCATTCAAGGTCACTGAAAAATGACATCGATGATCAAAGGTGCCGACAACGAGATATACTTCTGATTGTTATTATCTTCTGTGGTAAAATTACCTAGAAACAATAATTTGTTGATTAGTTACGAAGAAAACTGTGAGGCGAGAAGAGGTATGAATTTGCTAGAGTCGAAAATTTCATAATTTATAGTTAAAATTTAAAAAAAAAACTTATACGTACCAGTCTCACAGTAAATTAAAACATAAAGTAACTCAAGACAACATCAAGCCATATCAAATTCAAGAATTTAGTGGAAATCATCTACATAACCAGACCAGTAGCGGGACTCCTGAAATCTCGATGTCGTTATATCGATATCGAAATAATTTCGAAGTCAATCTCGATCCAATCGTTTCGAAATATAAATTGGTACTCTTGAAACGTATCGAAATTGTCTTCGGATAGGTTCGGCAATTTCAGGGTAATCAGATATACCACCACGGTTAAGCCAACTCAGCGTATGTTTCATTTCTGTCTAACATATGGTTTTCATTACCTGTCTCTTTTTAACCTGCACTCCCGCTGTTTATTTGAATTTTAAAATGAATATCAAACAAATAAATAGGTTATAAAAGTCAATTATGTGTGTAATACAAATTTTAAACTTACATAATTTTTACAAGTGCACGAATTAGAGCAATGAGAAACCTCTAGAAATGAAAATATCTGAAGAAGGCAGTTAACCCTAAACTTTTTCTGACAAAAAATTTGTGAAACTTATATTATACCTAGTAGGTATAATGTAGAATTTGTTGCTGAAATAATCACTATAGTTTGTGTAATTTTCCATAATAAGTTATTTTATTAAATATAATAGATATAGACAATAGCAGGGCAATAAGTAATCTTAATTAATAAAAAATATTTATAACCCATATATATTAATTGTTAGGTACTGTTATAAAAACACACACACACATTAGTTTAAAATAAATAAAAAAAAAATACATTAAAAGTAAATGACATTTATCTAAGTCTTAGGTACTTCTTAATTTTATTTAAAATGGGAAGTCTCTAAAATCTAACACCTCGCTGTTCATTCATAGTTTCTGACTGAAATTCTTCCAACACTAAAGGCCCGTGGGCCTCTTTGATAATCAAAGCTCCCAGAAGTCTGAAATTTTACACATATTAAAAAATAATAATGATATAATAGTGAGTTGTTATGCTTTATTAAATGGTTATTTGAACAAATTAACAAAAATAAAAAGTTAGATTTTCCTAAATCGTAGTTTCTCCTAGTAAATTATGTACAAAAGACATTCATGAAAAGACCATGCATAATCACCCACTTCAAGAGAAGATAAAATAAATGTATACCTACTTGTAATAATGTTCTAGTCCTTATTTATTATGTGCATGATATATAATTTATATTCCTCTTCCAAAACCACTTTAAATATATAAACAAATATTTCACACCCTCATCTCAGCATTCTAGGTTAGATGCAGTATTTGGTTTGAAGTAAATAAGTAAAATAAATAAACAACACAACACATATTCCTAATATTAAAAAGAAATAACAGTATTCAGTATATGTGATAGAAAAAGACAGCAAATCATTTCGGCCGACCAAGACCCGTCGATATCATTTCGATTCGAATGGACAGATTTTCGACATTATTTCGATGGTAAAATTTTCAAGAGTACCAATATATCGAGATCATTTCGATCTCGATCCCTACTCATCGAATCGAGATTTCGGGAGTCCCTCTACAGACCTAGGGGTTGTGCAAAAGGTCGAAGAAATCCATTCTTAGAGGGAAATAACCTCAAAATACACATCTAGATCTCGACAAGAAGAGAAGTCCAAAATTCAACAAGATATCCAGGCCGGAGGATCGAAAGCATCCAGAGTATAAAACATCATCCAGAGAAGTTCCAGACAGCAACAATACAAAGATCATCTACAAAAAAAGTAAGAAATAACGTACGTTATACAAGGTTATCTAGCTAGATCGAATACGAATTGATAAATAACAATAAGTAACTTCTAATCGATTAATAACAGTATACAACAGTTAATTACTTACCTTTCTATTTGATTTCACTAATTTAAACTGTTTAAACTTATTAATCCAGTCATTAAATGTTGTAAGACACTAAAATAGAAACTAAAGACGTCAAAAACCAGTAAAATAAAATTAGATAACTTCCATTGCATTCGTGTGTATTTCTGGTTGCATAAAAGCAGTAAGTAAACGAAAATAATTTTAAACACTAGAAAAACAAACGAAAAAGCAAATTTGTTAATTGTTAAACTGTAAAAATATTCTTCAATATTCCTTATTTTGAATGCCTTCGAATTTAATCGAGGAATTATCATTTTGCTGTTTTTTTTAATAAACGTTAATGTACTATCCTTCAAACAATTGTTTCTTTGTATGTACAATCGTTTGCAATAATAATGACCCAATCTTAAAACAGTTTTTGAACTTATGGAAGTTCTGAATACAAATTTCATTAAATCTCTCTTGGTAAGTGAAACAACTAATAACTAATGTTAAAATTTTTAAGCAGATTTCAATGTGAATACGTCAGAAGTTCAAAAGAAATTGCAAAATTCATTTTAGTGAATGTCATTAATATTGCAAACGATAGTACTGGGTGGTTTAAAGATTTTGAACATTAAAAATAAAAAATAAGGTGTTAACTACTCTGCTGGAATCCACTCCTGAGAAAAGAGGATAAACATAGCCAGGTATAATAAAGTACAGGTAAGAAAAAAGGAAAATACTAGGAAAATAAAATCATATATTAAATTTTAAAACCAAAATTATATTTATTCACTTATACACTTCACACATAACATATAACATAAATACTATCTACACTAATAAAAATTTTAAAACAAAATAAAATAAATCATTGGCGCCCAATAAAAAAAAAATATATACATTAACAAAATCATATCACACATATCATTCACAACACACATTAACACAAATAATAATAAAAATATAACAATATATATAAAATTTCATTTTCCGAGGAATATGGCGTCTAAAACTGTGACACGAGAATTTTATATATTAGATATATGTAAAACCAATGTAAAACACTGTGAATGGTCGTAGAAAAAATCATATGTATTACACAGGAGCTAAGTGTAATTTTCTCCCATGAAACTATCCGCGGGAGGAAATTATGCACTTTGCTCCCTTGTTATACAAATAGCTATTCTCTATTACTCAGTGTATTTTGAGAAAAGAAATAGTTACATATCTCAGAAGTTCAAAATTTTCAATCAAGAATACCTTGTATTTTTTTAAATTGCAACTTCTCCAATTATGCATCTTACGGACACCTGTAAACAGTTATTTTTTTAAATTTCTCTATAACATTATTTTTTAAATTAACATCATTAGAAATAAAAATCTATAACAGTCAAATCAAAACTCCATGCAACGTGGCCAAGGTTTGTTTTTCTATCCGTTTATTGCCAAAATTATGATGTAATAATGGAAATTATATAAATCTAATACAGGACGATCCCTAAGTATTGTCACGGATTTCCCAATCCGTCTTTTTCTTACTGCCAAAAAAATACTCCGTTAATTAATCACTTCTTTATTAACTACTGAACACTACTAATTACAGCTCAACTAAACACTTATTTAATTAATCGCTATCTAAATCGCTTTGATCTCTCTAACTAAACACTTCACTTCAGACTGTAATACAAGACTAAGTAACTCGGTCGTTTATTCTTCTTTTATAGACCCAACGAATATTCCAGGTCTATAAATAATACTGCAGGAAACAACTACTCCGCGGGCTAATGCCCCGATCGGCATTGAATTATACCTACAGTATCTGTGTGAAACAGCCAAGAACCCTTGTCGGCCACTCTACCAGACATAGACCGGTTTCGGGCTTGTTAGCCCTCATCAGTATGCCATAGGTGAGATAACCGACAATTGAACTGGCTGTTCCTTCATATGTAGTTTCACATATAAATTGAGTGCATTTATGGATTTAATGGCGCATCGCCCGGGGCGAGAGGTCTGCGGTTAAGTACCTACGATATTGTAGGTCGCTTTCTGCAAGTCGAGCCGCTTAGGCCGAGCAGGAAGTAGCAGACCAGTTACATCTCACCTGCACTCAATTTATATGTGAAACTACATATGAAGGAACAGCCAGTTCAATTGTCGGTCATCTCACCTATGGCATACTGATGAGGGCTAACAAGCCCGAAACTGGTCTATGTCTGGTGGAGTGGCCGACAAGGGTTCTTGGCTGTTTCACACAGATACGCAGGTATAATTCAATGCCGGTCGGGGCATTAGCCCGCGGAGTAGTTGTTTCCTGCAGTATAATTTATAGATTTAATGGCGCATCGCCCGGGGCGAGAGGTCTGCGGTTAAGTACCTACGATATTGTAGGTCGCTTTCTGCAAGTCGAGCCGCTTAGGCCGAGCAGGAAGTAGCAGACCAGTTACATCTCACCTGAATATTCCAGGTATTTTCTAGTATCTCTAGATCCATTTTCCCGTACGATTCGAATGCTTCTCGTCGATTCCCGATTTTTCTAGTCCCATCTCGATCCGCGGCATTCTGTTTGTTTGACAGAATCGTGTAGGGGCGATCGGGGCAATCTTAGCATTTCGCGATACCACTGTCGACGGTTTGGGAGTGAGTAGGGCAAATTCCGTGACACTGCCCCCTCCTTAGGACCGATCGTCCCGATCGGATACACCTCTATACGGGGACAGACGCTCCAGATGGACGACCTTCATCTTACTCCTGGGAGTCCTCTGTATCCGGTAGACGACATCATTGATTCTTTTAATGACGGTGTAGGGGCCCTCCCAACGGTTCTGTAGTTTAGGCGATTTTCCTTTCTTACGCGTGGGGTTGTACAGCCACACCAGGTCACCTTGTTGGAATCCGACTGTATTGGCTCGGACGTCGTATCGAGTATTCATGCGATCGCTCTCTAGTCGCATTCGAGATCTGACTTGGTCGTGTACGGCTGCTAGTCTTCGTTCTAGCTCATGGGTATAAGTGTCTGGCTCTGTGGGCTGTTCCGCAGGACGACCAAATACCAAATCTGCTGGAAGGCGAAGCTCTCTTCCAAAGATAATCCTTGCGTGAGTCTTCCCAGTAGTTTCATGGACAGCTGAGCGGTAAGCTATCAGGAAGAGTGGAATGAGCTTGTCCCAGTCTGTCTGGTTCACGTTCACAAACATCCTCAGATTGGTTTCTAGCGTGGCGTTGAAGCATTCCACCATACCATCTGACTGGGGATGCAGTGGGGTGGTCCTGGTTTTCCGGATTCCCATAAGCTCGCAGACCTTTCGGAACACACCAGATTCGAATTTCTGCCCTGATCTGAATGTAGTTCTATGGGCACACCAAATCTGCAGAACAGGTTGTTGACTAGGGCTTCTGCTACGGTCGTGGTCTGTTGATTGGGAAGAGGGTATACTTCCGGCCATTTGCTGAAGTAGTCCATGGCTCCTAGCAGATATCGGTTCCTACTTTGGGTTTTCGGAAAGGGACCAGCAATATCAATGGCAATCCTCTCGAATGGTGCTCTTACGATGTACTGGCGCATTTTGCCTCTGGAACGGGTCTTCGGTTCCTTGCTGGCTGCACATATGTCACATTTTCAGCACCAATCTTCTACATCCGTCCTACAGCTCAACCAGTAGAAAAGCTCCCTAATCTTCTGAGAGTCCTATTAATACCGAAATGTCCACCCCCAGTACCTCCATCTACTTCCTGCAGCACTTCCTTGACCCGGGACCTCGGGAGTAGTACTTGTTTCTTCACCTCCGTTCCGTCATTGTTCTCCCATGCTCTTTTTAGGACACCGTCTTCCAACACCAAGGAATTCCATTGAGCCCAATAGCTTTTTAATGCTGGGCCTTTACTACTGACTTCAGCCCAAGAGGGTCGGTTGTTGGCTTCTTTCCAGTCTAATAAAGGCTTGATGTCACAGTCAGCTTGCTGATCTTCCCGAATCGCCGCTGAACTCCATCTGTCTTCAGGTTGGGCTACTACTATCTTGCAAGAAACAAATGATATGTCCTCTTTTCTTTCGAGACTACTACAGTGTTTGTTGTTGGTAGGACAAGGTCTAGAAAGGGCATCTGCGTTTCCATGTTTCATGCCCGCCTGGGAGTCGCGCCATTGCCAATCTGCGACTGGGGCTCTACACTGTCCTTTTAGATGACCCGTCCGCCCACAGTTCCAACATTGAAGTGGGCGATCTCTTCGGTTATCAGGTTGTCCTTTCTTTGGTCTGCTCCTCGGGCTGAATTTATCAATGGCCTCCTTCAGTGTTTTGATTACCTCTCCATTTGCCATACTATTGCTATTATCACGGATGATCCGCACTTTAACGTATTCCTTGGAGGCTGCCGCTTGGGAGTCGCACCTTTGCTGATCTGCGACTGGGGCCCTACACTGTCTCTTCAGATGACCTATCTGCCCACAGTTCCAGCATTCAACAAGGCGATCCCTTCGACTATCAGATTGTTCTTTCTTTGTCCTAGTAGTTGGGCTGAACTTATCAATAATCTCCTTCAGCGTCTTTATTATGTCTTCATTTGCCATATTATCGTAGTTATTGTTGATGGCCCGCACTTTAACATGTCTACCGGGCGCCATTTTTGCTGCCTCGAATTCCAGTGCATGCGAAAGAGCGTCATTCAACGTTTTAGGTCTAGCGAGCCGTAGTGCCTGCTGAGTTTCGCAATCTCTTAGGCCGTCGATAAAAACTTGGATGGAGAGCTGATCTACAAATTCGGACGGGGCTGTTGGATAAGCCAATCGAACCAGTCGGGCAACATCGGTCTCAAAATGTTGTAAATTCTCTCCACTCTGCTGGTGACGATTTTTCAATTGTGCCTGGTACACTTGCTGCAGGTGCTTTTCCCCATATCTCATTTCCATATGTTGTTTCAGAAGGTCATAGTTACTCTGCTGCCCAACAGGAACTCCTTGTAAGACGTCAAGAGCTTCCCCTCGTAGAGCAACTATTAGAGCAGTAGCTTTCTCATAATCCGACCATTTGTTTGCTGATGCTGCAGCTTCAAACTGACGCAGATATACATTCCAGGAAACCTTGCCGTCGAATTCAGGGGGTCTCGTCTTCTGAGTTCGGATAACCGGTCCTTCTGATTTGATTACGCCCTCCTTTGTTATCTTGTCTAATTTATGTCGAAGCTCTTCGCAGGTTTCTCTAACCAAGTTTATTTCTTCATCCATTTCCTTTCTCTGAGTTAACAACTTCTCTTCTACTTGTGTTTCAATTCTATGTGACTGCTCCTCTAATTTTTCTTCTAGTGTATTCTCCAACTTTGCCTGCATTTCTTTCGTCCGTTCTCTCATTTCCTGTTGTATTGTCTGTATCTGATCTTTCATTATATACCCTTGTTCTACTAGTTTCTAGAAGTTCTAGAATGTTCGAGAATGTCCTTCGCAAATACCACCGTCCACTTCCTTGAGTCACGACGAGTGCGGTGATATGTCACACTTGGGTCTTTGTCTCACTCCCGTACAAAGTTCTAGAATGTTCGAGATTGACCTTCGCGAATATCACCGTTCCCTTCCTTAAGTCACGACGAGTGCGATGATGTGTCACACTTGGGTCTTTGTCTCACTCCCGTACAAAGTTCTAGAATGTTCGAGATTGTCCTTCGGGAATACCACCGTTCACTTCCTTAAGTCACGACGAGTGCGGTGATATGTCACACTTGGGTCTTTGTCTCACTCCCGTACAAAGTTCTAGAATGTTCGAGATTGTCCTTCGCAAATACCACCGTTCACTTCCTTAAGTCACGACGAGTGCGGTGATATGTCACACTTGGGTCTTTATTCCACCCACGCGCAGGGTTCCAGAAAGTTCTTCCAACTTCCACTTAAACCCACTCACGCACAGGGTTCCAGAAAACTCCTCAAACTTCCAGTTAAATCCCACTTTGTGGACAGGGTTCCAGAAAGCTCTTTAAAACTTCCAGTTAAATCCACTTCCGACATCAAATTGTCACGGATTTCCCAATCCGTCTTTTTCTTACTGCCAGAAAAATACTCCGTTAATTAATCTCTTCTTTATTAACTACTGAACACTACTAATTACAGCTCAACTAAACACTTATTTAATTAATCGCTATCTAAATCGCTTTGATCTCTCTAACTAAACACTTCACTTCAGACTGTAATACAAGACTAACTAACTCGGTCGTTTATTCTTCTTTTATAGACACAACGAATATTCCAGGTATTTTCTAGTATCTCTAGATTCATTTTCCCGTACGACTCGAATGCTTCTCGTCGATTCCCGATTTTTCTAGTCCCATCTCGATCCGCGGCATTCTGTTTGTTTAACAGAATCGTGTAGGGGCGATCGGGGCAATCTTAGCATTTCGCGATACCACTGTCGACGGTTTGGGAGTGAGTGGGGGCAAATTCCGTGACAGTATTATCCAATAATATAAGTGGTGACTTTTTAGATCATTTTAAGATTAATGTTTAAAGTGCTGGAATATGTAGACCTAATTTCAAGCATAGTTTTCGTCGTTTATATAACTGTTTCCATCATGAAACTGGTTTGTGATGTTTAGAATATTGGAATAGGCATGCCCGTATAACCATTCGATAAAGATAGACAAACATGCTGTATATATTTGTCGTTACCGGTCGCATATTTATAACACCTATACAGTGTCTTGTGTCTATAGTCTAAACTTTACCGATAAAATCTATTGCCACTATATAGCAAATATATCTGTTAACTTTATATATTTAACTGTATTGCATCTTAGATAATTCTTTTTTCTAACTACACCGCATCTGTACCGCAGTTACATATTAAATCTTTACCGCATCTATACAACATCTGTATCATGTGCACTTTATTCTACCTTTATTGGTTATTTGTTACATCTAGATTTAAGCTATACCGCATCTCTATCGTTTAGGTAGGGTATATCTTTACAGCATCTTTATATAATTGTATTAGAAATTAGAAGTAGACAAACACCGAAAGCCATTTTCTTAACTTTCAAATTTAAAGCGCTGTCCGAACGAAACGTAAAGGTATTAGTTGTTATTAAAATGGCAACATTAACTAAATTAATTTTGTCTATGGGAAAAGTTTTGATCATGTCGATTGGTAACTACGTTCTTTGTTCATATGGTAACCAACATCATCATCCCCGCACTGCCTTGACTATCTTCTTGTTTTTCCTAGCATCTTTTACCCGCGTCTTTTTAAGTTCTACCCGCACCAGGGAAACAATTATAGAAATTAACACTAGTGCTTCGTCCTACATATTGGATATCTTCACTCAACATACAACAGACGTATGTGACACACAGTATCAAATGCTTTCGCAAGATCCACAAACCCACATCCATCCACAATGAAGTGAAGGATTTGATAATACTCCGTACGTAGATATTTTATAAATATCACTCATTTTTTTATTCAGTAAATAGCGTGTTACAGAAAAAATAAAATATATAATACTGTTGAAAAGCATTAATATCACAAATTTTTATAAATTTTATTTCAAGAATTTTATCAATACATTTACTATTCAGCTAGAGTTATTTGCCTATAAATATGTATTATTCACAGAAATTTATTTAATAATACAGGGTGTGCCATTTAACACTCCCCCTGCCAATATCTCGGAAATGAAGAAATTTATTTTAGTTCCGGAATCTGGGGTTGTTAGGTTCCTCGGATAGCTTCAAATTGCAGTTAGAATTGTTAGTTCAAATCTTTCTGTATACAATGGCGTGGCGATACTAAAAATTATTTTGATTTCTGGAACGTCGAAATGTCCGAAAGAATAAAAGATTGTTAAATTTTGAGTAATTTATGTAATATAAGTTTTCTCCCAAATATTTACTTGTTTTCGAGACATGTCGACTTCAATTTGCAATGTATGATTATTTTATTTATATCACACTTGAGACAAAATATTCTTTTAAAATATTATTATAATGGCTTTATCCACATACTAACAAACAATAAATTACAAAAAAAATAATCAACTGCAATTTGAAGCTATTCGAGGGACTAACAACCCCAATTTCAGGAACTAAAATAAATTTCTTCATTTCTGAGATAAAATAATATAACAATAAAAAAATTACTACATTGCTATTTACTGTATATACGATACTTCCCTCTCTCTCCCACTTTGGACTGAGAAATCCGACAAACCATAGTCAAAAGATTTTTTTGGCAGGGCGTTTTGCGCCGAGTGTTTCTTCTACTGTCTTACCGTTGTATTCTTGCAAGGGCCTTTTCGCGCTTCCCTCTCTAAATTTGCCCGTTTCTGGCAGCACCTCGGGCGCTTTTTCACTCCTGACAACACTAAACATGAAAATGCTAACAAACCGCTATCCTATTTCCTACGTCAAACTGACCAAATCCTACCTACACCACCGGAAATTCCAAATCCGCATCCAAGACACCCTATCCTCTATCCGCACCATGGAGGCCGGTGTCCCACAAGGTACCGTCCTCTCTCCTCACCTTTACACCATACATAACAGTGACATGCCGCACCCTCCCCACACAAACACTTAGCTTTACGCCGACGACATTACACTGACCACACAAGCCACAAACCTTAACCACACCCTAAACACACTCCAGTCCTCCCTCGACCAACTCGAAACCTGGTGCAACAGGTGGAAAGTCAAAATTAATCCCGATAAAAGTTCGGCTGTCCTTTTCACCCGAAGACGCCTCCCCCGAAACCACGTCCTTGATAAGCCTACCCTCTTCCAAGAACCCATCCCGTGGCAAAGACAAACGAGATACCTAGGCGTGACGATGGACCAGCGACTTACTTGGAAAGCCCATATCACGGAGACGGTAGCGCGCGGAAAAATCACCAGGGCGAGGCTTTATCCCTTACTCAAGGGTGGTAACACCCTTAGTCTAAGGAATAAGCGCACGCTAATCAAGGTGGTGCTTCAAGCGCAGCTAACGTACGGCTCCGCGGCATGGAGCTACGCGGCAAAAAGCCTTACGCACAGCCGTCGCTGCGCCTTGGTATTTCAGAAACACAGACATAAAACGAGACCTAGACTACACCGACCTAACACATACCATACACACACACGCACAAAAAACCATTAACAAAGCCACAGACCACGACAACCCCCTGCTTAGGCAAGCCGTCGACTACGCCCCCGCCCCGACAGACAAACACAAACGTCCAAAACACCAATTCCTTGACCTTCCTCCCTGACAAAACCCCAACCCCCCTCACCCCCGTTAATCTTTTCTGTTTCAGGACAAGAAGAAACCAAGACCAAGAAGAAGACGAGAACATAGACAACCCAAACCTTATTCTTACCTAGCGCTCGCATCTCCCGAACCGTAACAGGCTCGGGAAGAAGAGCATCCTATGGCTACAAGCCACTCACAAAAACCCACTCCCAACAAAGACCACCCCCGGGGGTTTAGGACGGCCGGCGAAGAAAAAACCTAGAAGACACGAAGAGCGCCAGAAGAGGCCCCCGTGCCAGCGGAGGTCAGCCAGGGCAGGAGGAGGTTCCTCGAGCCGCCAGCATCGGCCGCAACAGCGGAGAAGGGCCGCCCAGGTCTACAGAGATGGTGAAGGATAAAGAGCGATAATACCGCTCGATCCTAATCCATACAAGGCCACCGTTCGCCAATAAAATAACGGCACGCGCACTAAACATCAAACCTATTTTAACGAATTCTGAGCTCTTCGTGGTCGCATTCGACGGGTGACCTAGGGTACTATATCCATAGTGGAGCTGCGATAAGATAGATAGTGAAACAGCGTGAAGCGTCGCTTATCGAGTAGCTCGCTACTCCACTATGGTTGTACCCTAAGAGTTATTTCGACGTCCTACGACGTTAGGAACCCTTCACTAACGATTTTAGGGCCTTAAAACGTCAATTCAATATGTACAAAATTTTGCATTTTCGGAGGAAACGTCGCTAATAAATTTGCAACGAACACCTATTTCCAAATCAATATTCAAATCAAAATTTTGTAAAATTTTAAATAAGTTGCTTAGTAACGAGTTAATTGTTTCGAGTTTAATAAAATTTAAAAATACTCGTTTTGAGGGAGAATTTTTTTGTAGTGGCTTAAGACAGAACATCAAAATTTTACTACTGAAAACAAAAATTATTAATAATCAAAGTAGCTGTGAACCCTGTCGTGCGCCGTTACTTTTGGCGTTGTGCGTGGTTTAAATGTCCTAGTTTGTCCTAGCCGACCCCCGTCGGCAGGGTACCTTTTCTAGCGCTCTTCTTCTCATTTTCTTTCTTCATCGGCTAATCTAACGTTAGTCGTCGTCGGGGGTGGTTTTTTGGGATTAGCGTTGTAGCTAGGGATGCACGCGGCCATGGAGCCAAATGGCTTGGTGGACTGGTGCGGGTGAGGGTGCGTTAGTGTAAGATCTGTTTTTTTGTGTAATTGTCTCTTGGCGTTCTTGATCCTGGCTGTTCCTGTCGCGTTTGGTATGTAATCGACGGCTTGTCTAAGAGGGGGTTGTCGTGTTTCACGGCCGCATCAAGTCGTTTTTCAGCTATGGCTCGTATAGTCTTTCGCGTTTGTATACTGTAAGTCTTGTAGTAGGTATGTCTACGTTTCTGACGTACCAGGGCGCAGCGGTGGTCGTGCGTAAAGGCGCCTACAGACACACGAACATTTCTTGAGATATGTACGCGCGTACATGTACGTTTTATTCGAATTGCCTACACACGTTTTGATAATTTTCTATTAAATTTGCTAAAAACATGGCGACAGTGAGTAATCACGATTTAAATTTATTAGCAGTGGCGTGTGTGTGCATAATAAAAAATCGATTTTCGCATATAAATCTACTGGAAGAACTTCGTTTAGAACTGGATGATTATCGAAATTATCTTCGTAGGTATGGACGAAGATAGCTATGTATTACTTTTAAATTTAGTAACACCACTAATCCAGAAACAAGACACGTGCATGAGGTCTGCCATATTACCACATGAAAGATTATCAGTTACCCTGTGGAAGGAATTATGAAGATTTTAAATTTTCTAGTATCATCGCACCTCAATCGCTAAGTAAAATAATTCCAGAGATCTGCAATGCTATTTCATTAAAAATTCCTTCGAATAATTCGTACTATCAGCTATGATTTAAATTAAAAACAGTTAACACGTGGGTGGACACCACGAACCGCACTGATATTATTCGCGATACATAAGTCCGTTTTGGCTACACAGAAAGATATGTACGTGCAACTTGTACGCGCGTACAAAAATTCAAGCAGCGACTGAATACATCTTCGACGGATATTTTAGAGAGATATTGTCTACACACCGACGGATATGTACGCGCGTACTTGTACGCGCGTACATATCTCAAGAAATGTTCGTGTGTCTGTAGGCGCCTTATGGCTATATTTTGCACAGCCTGGAGTACTTTATGTGGCTTTTTGCCGCATATCCTCATGCCGCCGAGGCGTTCGCTTATTCGTTAGACAACCACCTATTCCTGGTGATTCTCGCCTGTGCCACCGTCTCCACGATGTGCGGTTTCCATCGTCATGCCCAGGTATCGTGTCTGTCGATTCCAGGAGATGGGCTCCTGGGATAAAGTAAGTATGTCGAGGTTGAGGTCTCGGAGAATTCTTCGTCTCGTAAAAAGGATAGCTGAGTTTTTGTTTGCGTTAATTTTGACTTTCCACCTGTTGCACAATTAATTTATATTCTTTTTCCTCTGCTAAATGATTAAAGCACTAAAATCAACTCCGCTCCGCGGGGGATGAAAACGTATACCTAAGCATTAAATTATGCTTGTGTTGTCTCGCTCACTAGCGACCCGCAGAGCACAACACATAGCAGAAAAAACAACAAATAACACCATAATCTTTTTAACAGCTAGGTAGTAAGAGAAAATGTATATAGGTACTTATCAGGAGAATATAAATATATTGTAACTATTTGAAATATGCATGTAGAAAATCACATGAAAGTAATACCTGATCGAACTTAAAGTTGAATAAAATTAATAGATTTATAATTATAGTGTAGATTTATAAAAAATATAAAGAATTGTTAATATGGATATCCTGGACATAAATTTAGTAATAATAAATAATATTACATAGCATAAAAATAATAATTTAACAATTTTATTATCAAGTATAAAATATTTTTTTATAAAGTTGCATGACGTTGACAATTGTGTCACTCAGTACATAGAGAAAAATTAGTTTAAACCCGGAGCAACATATTGAATGAAAGGTGAAAGTCTATAGATTAATCTGATATACATATTGTAGGCAGACGAGTAACATTATTGAAGATATATCCATTCAAAATAAACCATATCATGAAAAATAATTTTAAATGTCAAAATTTAGAATTAATTCCAGAACTGTCAAGACTAAAGGTGACTTTGCAAGAATCCCTTGTAAATGACCTAAAATACAAAATAAAGAGTATTTTCATTAATAAAAAAATACAATTGTACAATAAAAACAAAAGGACATTTATAAAAATGTATTAGTTATAAGAAGTTATGTGATAAAGTGCATAAAAAGGACATCCAAAGACTGTGAAAACTCATGTGAAAGGACCTTTAACATGGAAATCTCCAGAAAGGAAGAAAAACAAAAAAATTGTTGATAGTTGATAGTTTGAAAAAGGTGCAGCATCGCGAGATAGCTCCCGAAAATTTGCAGAAAAAAACAAGTTTAAATAAGAAAATACCTACTCACCAGCGAAATTTACAAGTCTCCATACTCCAGAAAAGTTATTTGCCAATACATAGAAATTTTTCAACCATCTCCAGGGAAATTGCAGTTCCAAAGAACCCTACAGGACGTTTACCAGTTTCCAGAAAGGAAAATTATAAATTTTCCAACCTCAGGTACCTAAAAAAATAAAGGGCACTATAAAATTTCTATAGCTATAGTAAATAAAACAGGTTTTATTTCTTCCTAATCTTTGCAAAGTATAAAAAATAACTCACAGGACTTACCTGTAAAAAATAAGTTTAATCCAAGCAATAAAAACAACAATATTTTACAAAATCGCAAGTATTATTATTATCTGCCACTAATATTGTCATTTTGCTGTAAATGTGAAATATTTAATATCATTTTTAAGAGATACTCCCTGAAGGTATGCAACAACCATTCTAAGTAGAAGAATATCTATTTGCATAACTCATAAAATTGTAATTTAAATTTAATACCAAAGTTTCTACCTTATATTAGCTTGTTGAAATTATCGAGGAGAAATTTAGTAATAAGAAAATATTCTTTATTAACCAAATTAATTTTAAAACAACCAAAAACATTAATCTTTAAATGTGTTACTATATGTTACAAAAATTAAAATAAGGCACTAAAAACTGAAGAAGAACACAAAACTACAACGTAAACACAGGAATTAAATTATAACATGACAACGAACCGACTCGACTGAACCCACTGCCGACTGTGGCCGACTGTTGCATGACGGTTGCTTGCTGGTTGCATACTCTGATTCTCGCATTGGCGGCGTTAAATAAGGATTTAATATAATATCGAAAAAAATTTTTTTCGCTTTATAAATAAGTTTGGAAATTTTTTGAAAGGAAATTCTGTTAATTCTTATTTTTTTCTATCCCCTCTTAAAATATTTGTACATAGTCATAGTTTACCCAAGTTTAATCTTGATAACTTCAGGAATCGATAGAACAGGTTAAAATAATGTTCATTTGTGATATAAACTTATTTCCTGAAACGCATTGTTTCCGAGATAGAGGGCGTTGAAGAAGGAATTTTTTTCTCGTTTTTCAATCATAACTTTTGAACCACTTATCCGATTTAAGTGAAATTCGGAACACAAACACTCCTTATGATACATAAGCTTCTCAAGTTTGAACTACCTACCACTCTTAGAAGTGTATTTTTTATGCTACCCCCCTCTTACATTATTTCAAAACTACAAAAAAAAATAATTTCAATAAAACATCTACTCACCAGTTTGACCTGATTAATTTCGAAACTTTTTCGTCTCCTGTTTTTTTTTTCGACGTTTGGTCTTGTTTCTGAGATATTCAAAGAAATTGGTGACAGTGTAGCGCACCAGCCGCATAAATTTCATTTAACGTTATGACCCATCAGTGGCGGCTGGTGCTAAGGGGCACAAGGGCATGTGCCCACCCTTCACTGTACATGCCATGAAGAAATATATGATGCTATTATAGATTTATATATTTTTTTGCAATTCTATTATCGGTTGCGAAAATCTACTCAAAACTTATTTCCCG
This sequence comes from Monochamus saltuarius, assembly GCA_025584915.1. Lineage (NCBI taxonomy): Eukaryota > Metazoa > Arthropoda > Insecta > Coleoptera > Cerambycidae > Monochamus > Monochamus saltuarius. The sequence continues at coordinate 38,852,032 of CM046721.1, read as the reverse complement.
CCAACCATCCACGCGCCGAACTATATCAAATCTTATTTCCTGGGAGCCCAAGAATTTATCTCCAAACGCGGCTCATTTTCCGACGTTCGGCACTCCTCGGAGTAAATGAAATTCGCCGATTTAAAGCCGACGTAGGGCACTGAAATCTTGTCCCTTCACTCCCTTCTCCACTGTCTCCAGCACTCCGTCTCCCTCCGACATTCAGTTTCAGTTCTCTGTAGTCGCTTGCTTTGTTTAGTAGGTACTTGTATGTAAAAAATATTTCGCTTGCAGAATAGTTGTGTAAACAAATTTGTGTTTTAACTTTCCTGATTTTAAAGACGATTTCTCATTATAGATATAATTTTAAAGCGATTCTGGTGTGTATTTGTACATATACTTATTAAAAGAAATGGATCCGGAACCAGAAATAAATTCTGTTCAGTATCTGTTAAAAAACAATCCAGTGCCATTTGAGCAAAAATGTTTAATTAAACAGAAAGGTAGACCTACTCTTGATTTATATATTAATTACGAATCTACAAGTAAAACTAGAACATATAAGAGAGTTTTTAATAGAAACATATACGAGAAATATCAATGGATGTGTGGTTGTTCCGTGATAAATAAAGTGTTGTGTTTTGTTTGTTTAATATTTAATACAGAAGTTACAGCGTGGACCAAATACGGACTTGACGATTTAAAGCACATAGCGGATAGGGCAAAGAAACATGAAAATTCTGTGGCGCATGTAAAATTAAAATGTGAACTTACAGCACTTTACGAACGAGACGATATGTGCCGCATAGAAGGTGTATTGTCACTTTTGGTATTTCTGTCCGGCAATAATCTATGTAAAGTGTTTTCAGAAACTTACAAACTAGTTGAAATTATTTGTACGACGCCAATGTCAACCAGTGAATGTGAACGATGCTTTTCTACTTTAAAGCGTATAAAGACTTTTTTAAGAAATACTATGTCACAAGATAGACTTAATGCGCTAGCAGTTTTATCAATTGAAAAACAGTTTATCGAGTCCATTCCCGATTTCGACAACAAAGTAATTGAGCTATTCTGCCATAAGAAAAATAGAAGAATGGATTTTACCTTTAAATAAAAGGTGAGTTTTTAAATTTATTTTTTATGTGCCCACCCTTTGAAAAAATCCACGGGCCGCCACTGTGACCCATGAAAACAAAACTCAGTGATTTGTGTAAACTGACGTTTTGCGTGGCTGGGAAACGACTGCTCATGGAACCAGTCTGGAACCAAGTACAGAAAGTTGGGTATGTCCTTATTTATGGCAAAACGTAAAATCTAATGTTTTCTAGCAAAATTTTCCTTGTATCTCATATACCTGTCGCGTGAATATAAACTAATATTGGCATCTGGCTTCTTCAGTATCTTAACGAATCTTTTAATCAATGATTAACGTAACTGTGTATGTCAACCTGCTTCCATAACAGCACTTTATTTTCTAGGTTCCTACCTAGGGGTGAGACAAAGCATTTTCGAGAATATTTTTAATTTCTGTACACTGTATATCAATACACTGATATTTTCCCATCGTGTTTCCTCTCAGTTCCCATTAATCGTTGTACATATTAAACTTTTTACTGTATGAATGTAATTTGTGGCACACCTATATGGCTGGAAATTTTACTCAGATTTGAGATGTGGGGTAGTTTTTGTAACAGATATATTTTTGTAATACTGGAACTGAAGTTTTCACTCAAGCAATCCATTAGATTTTTATTGGTGATTGTATCTAGACTTTAAAACCTTTGTACCACTTGTTGTCGGGACATATAGTTCGGGTTTCGGGCTCTGCGCTTTGCGGCAATAGCATAACAGCGAGATAATATGACAGGAGATTCGAGTAGAGTCAAGGACATGTGACGTGTTCATAAATTTAGTTTTCTGCTCGTAGGGACTGTCCCCTATCACTTTTATTATTTCCGAGAATAGTCTTACTATACAATTAAAATAATAAATGCTTCACATATTTTCAGAGTATTCATGCCGGATAAAGCTCAGCGCACGCGAGCAGCTAATAACCTCTAAATTCCATTTTTCTTTTAACAAAACTAGCATTATTGCAAATACATACGCACATTCAATGTATCTCGTGGTGTTACGTATTTATAATAAAATTCCTACAACAGTTTCTGTCTCTTTACGTTTTGACGTCTTTCCATGCGGTTGTTGCGTGTGTGTAAATTGGACTCAAGACTATTCACATTTTGCATGACAAAACAATGAAATTTGGGGACTTTTCATAGGAGTTTTTTTTTATCACAAAATAAACATTTTTCGTGACTTTTTTATCAGAATGTGTTCATAATTAAGGATATTTCAATTTAAATACAAATTTTACCGAAGTTGACTACTAACAAATCGAAATTAAATCGATTTTCTGCAAAACTGAACATCCTGTATAAAAACTAATGCCATCATCGAATTCTACGCTCCATTTAGTGCCTGTATACCAAATTTCGTCGCACTGGCTGCAATAGTAGCTGAGATATTTGTACTGAAAGTCTTAGAGGGAACACTCGGTATATATATAAGTACAAAAGGAATTAAGCGGATCGTAAATATACAAGATAGAAAACATTTAGCGGCCAAAGGATCCGGAAAAGAAGGTGACAAGGAACAACGAGCAACTGCGGACAACGTTGTTTCTAGGTTATTGCCCTTCATCAGCGCAGTGCAGCTTAAACAAACAAGAAGGAAAAAGGAGGGCAAATGACACGACTACACAGGAGAATGACCAGCAGCCACCTATCCTAATTTGCAGCATCGTGCCACATCCTCTGTTTTGAGGACAAGAGTAGCAGTCGCTGCGGAAGAGAGTCCAGCGACTACTGTGTCAGGGTCTCAGCCAGAACAATACAAGTACAAAAGGAATTAAGCGGATCGTAAATATACAAGATAAAAACATTTAGCGGCCAAAGGATCCGGAAAAGAAGGTGACAAGGAACAACGAGCAACTGCGGACAACGTTGTTTCTAGGTTATTGCCCTTCATCAGCGCAGTGCAGCTTAAACAAACAAGAAGGAAAAAAAGGAGGGCAAATGACACGACTACACAGGAGAATGACCAGCAGCCACCTATCCTAATTTGCAGCATCGTGCCACACATCCTCTGTTTTGAGGACAAGAGTAGCAGTCGCTGCGGAAGAGAGTCCAGCGACTACTGTGTCAGGGTCTCAGCCAGAACAATACAAGTACAAAAGGAATTAAGCGGATCGTAAATATACAAGATAGAAAACATTTAGCGGCCAAAGGATCCGGAAAAGAAGGTGACAAGGAACAACGAGCAACTGCGGACAACGTTGTTTCTAGGTTATTGCCCTTCATCAGCGCAGTGCAGCTTAAACAAACAAGAAGGAAAAAAAGGAGGGCAAATGACACGACTACACAGGAGAATGACCAGCAGCCACCTATCCTAATTTGCAGCATCGTGCCACACATCCTCTGTTTTGAGGACAAAGAGTAGCAGTCGCTGCGGAAGAGAGTCCAGCGACTACTGTGTCAGGGTCTCAGCCAGAACAATACAAGTACAAAAGGAATTAAGCGGATCGTAAATATACAAGATAGAAAACATTTAGCGGCCAAAGGATCCGGAAAAGAAGGTGACAAGGAACAACGAGCAACTGCGGACAACGTTGTTTCTAGGTTATTGCCCTTCATCAGCGCAGTGCAGCTTAAACAAACAAGAAGGAAAAAAAGGAGGGCAAATGACACGACTACACAGGAGAATGACCAGCAGCCACCTATCCCTAATTTGCAGCATCGTGCCACACATCCTCTGTTTTGAGGACAAGAGTAGCAGTCGCTGCGGAAGAGAGTCCAGCGACTACTGTGTCAGGGTCTCAGCCAGAACAATACAAGTACAAAAGGAATTAAGCGGATCGTAAATATACAAGATAGAAAACATTTAGCGGCCAAAGGATCCGGAAAAGAAGGTGACAAGGAACAACGAGCAACTGCGGACAACGTTGTTTCTAGGTTATTGCCCTTCATCAGCGCAGTGCAGCTTAAACAAACAAGAAGGAAAAAAAGGAGGGCAAATGACACGACTACACAGGAGAATGACCAGCAGCCACCTATCCCTAATTTGCAGCATCCTCCTTTTTTTCCTTCTTGTTTGTTTAAGCTGCACTGCGCTGATGAAGGGCAATAACCTAGAAACAACGTTGTCCGCAGTTGCTCGTTGTTCCTTGTCACCTTCTTTTCCGGATCCTTTGGCCGCTAAATGTTTTCTATCTTGTATATTTACGATCCGCTTAATTCCTTTTGTACTTGTATTGTTCTGGCTGAGACCCTGACACAGTAGTCGCTGGACTCTCTTCCGCAGCGACTGCTACTCTTGTCCTCAAAACAGAGGATGTGTGGCACGATGCTGCAAATTAGGGATAGGTGGCTGCTGGTCATTCTCCTGTGTAGTCGTGTCATTTGCCCTCCTTTTTTTCCTTCTTGTTTGTTTAAGCTGCACTGCGCTGATGAAGGGCAATAACCTAGAAACAACGTTGTCCGCAGTTGCTCGTTGTTCCTTGTCACCTTCTTTTCCGGATCCTTTGGCCGCTAAATGTTTTCTATCTTGTATATTTACGATCCGCTTAATTCCTTTTGTACTTGTATTGTTCTGGCTGAGACCCTGACACAGTAGTCGCTGGACTCTCTTCCGCAGCGACTGCTACTCTTGTCCTCAAAACAGAGGATGTGTGGCACGATGCTGCAAATTAGGATAGGTGGCTGCTGGTCATTCTCCTGTGTAGTCGTGTCATTTGCCCTCCTTTTTTCCTTCTTGTTTGTTTAAGCTGCACTGCGCTGATGAAGGGCACAACCTAGAAACAACATTGTCCGCAGTTGCTCGTTGTTCCTTATCACCTTCTTTTCCGGATCCTTTGGCCGCTAAATGTTTTCTATCTTGTATATTTACGATCCGCTTAATTCCTTTTGTACTTGTATTGTTCTGGCTGAGACCCTGACACAGTAGTCGCTGGACTCTCTTCCGCAGCGACTGCTACTCTTGTCCTCAAAACAGAGGATGTGTGGCACGATGCTGCAAATTAGGGATAGGTGGCTGCTGGTCATTCTACTGTGTAGTCGTGTCATTTGCCCTCCTTTTTTTCCTTCTTGTTTGTTTAAGCTGCACTGCGCTGATGAAGGGCAATAACCTAGAAACAACGTTGTCCGCAGTTGCTCGTTGTTCCTTGTCACCTTCTTTTCCGGATCCTTTGGCCGCTAAATGTTTTCTATCTTGTATATATATATATACATATTGTAACCTTTAATTTGCCTTAGCGTGGGAACACGTCACGTAGACAAACAAACTTTATTGTCACTCTTGATTGCACAAGAAAAATATCCTTCAAACAAACTTCGCAACTATCAACGCTTTACTTTGACGTTTGTCACTCGCGTTTGGCTGCTCAATATAAACTGACACCAGCGGCGAAAATGATTCGCCTATATAGGTTTTTAAGGTTCTAGAAGTTTTTGACGGTGTCGAGAATCAAATAAAATGTGGCCGAGAATATTCCAGAAAACGTCAAAATAAAGGCATCACAAAAATTATAAATTCTAACATAAACAGAAACGTAATTTACAAACTAACGAGGTCAATTATAAATTCTAACGTAAACAGCAACAATTAACAAACTAAACAGGTAGGTGAGCTTCCGTAACATTGCCCCCCTCTTAGAACTAATTGTCCCGATCAGGTTACTCCGTTGTCCGCGTGGCCTTCTTGATAAGGTGTCAAACGATCGATTTGGATAATCTTCATCTTGCCTTGGGGATTTCTCTGGATCCTGTAGACTACGTCATTCAATCGTGACACGACGGTATAAGGGCCTTTCCACAATTTCTGCAGCTTTGGAGATTTACCCTTGCTTCTTTTTGGGTTATACAGCCACACTTTCTCACGTTCTTGAAACCCACTGCTGTTGGCACGAAAGTCGTATCTGGTTTTCATTCTGTCGCTTTCTATTTTTAGCTTCTCTCTTACTTCTTCATGTACCATCTTAATTCGATCTTTCAGATGGCTGAGATAATCATCTAAGTTTTCCTCGTGTTGCAGTCGGTTCATAAATCAAACCAAAAATCAGGGTGGCTGGTGTTTTACCCGTGGTCTCATGAATTGCTGCTCGGTAAGCCAGTAAAAATGGAGGAAGGCAGGTATCCCAGTTGGTCTGTTTCTCGTTGACAGCCGTTCTCAGCAAGTTCTCGATGGTGCGATTGAATCTTTCCACCATACCATCTGATTTCAGGTGAAGAGGTGTAGTTCTGGTTTTGCGGATGCCTAGCAGCCCACAGACATTCCGAAATACTTCAGATTCGAAATTCCTCCCTTGATCGGGATGGATCTCTCTAGGGACCCCATAACGGCATATCCAATTGTCAAATAGAGCTTCAGCTACGGTGACTGCTTCTTGATTAGGCAAGGCATATATTTCTGGCCACTTACTGAAATAGTCCATCCCCACCAAAATATAACGATTTCCACTGCTACTACGAGGAAAAGGTCCAGCTATGTCGATAGCTATTCTCTCGAATGGAACTCCAACATTGTACTGCTTCATATGCCCGCGGCTTCGAGTTCTGGGTCCCTTACTAGAGGCGCAGGTATCACAACGTCGGCACCGTTCTTGCACATCGGACCGACTGCCAAGCCAGTAGAATCGTTCTCTAACTTTATTTAAAGTTTTATTTATTCCAAAGTGTCCACCACCAACCCCACTATGCAGCGCCTGAAGAACTTCTGGAATTCTTAGACACTTTTTAGCAGACCATTCTCGATGGCTAAAGAATTCCATAACGCCCAGTAACTTTTTAGAGATGGTGATTTATCAGCAATGTCCTGCCAGGTGGGTCTGTCCATGTTGTTTATCTTCCATTGGAAAATTGGTCCAAAATCCGGGTCTTCACTTTGTTTTTTAGCAATGGTGATATTCTTGGAGCCGTTCCAGCCACCTGGCCATCTGTCCTTCAGGGTTTTTAAACTGGAGCAGCCATTTAAGGGAAGCGTGATCCGTTCTTAGGAGGAATTCTTGGCCATACAAGTATTTATGAAAGTGTTCTAGACTCTTGACGATGGCAAGCAATTCTTTCCGAGTCACACAGTAGTTCTTTTCAGCTTTCGATAGAACTTTGCTGAAGTAGCCCACTACTCGCTCTTGGCCATCTTGTACTTGGGAAAGAACTCCACCAATTCCAATGTTGCTTGCGTCCGTGTCCACTATAAATGGTTGTCCAGGTATTGGGTATGTCAAAATCGGGGTAGTGCAGAGGGCCTCTTTCAGCGTCTCAAAGGCTTGCTGGCATTTCGTCGTCCATTCGAACGGGATGTTGTCTTCTGTGAGTTTATGAAGAGGCTTGGCAATGTCCGAGAATCCTTGGACGAATCGTCGATAGTATGTGCATAGGCCAAGAAAACTTCGAACTTGATGTTTGTCTTTAGGAACCGGCCAGTTCTTTATGCACTCTGTCTTCTCCGGGTCTGTTTTCACACCGTTTGGAGTAATAATGTGGCCTAAGTATCTAACCTCCTTTTGGAACAGACTGCACTTCTTCGGGTTCAACTTCAGGTTTGCTGCTTTCAACTTCTTGAACACTTGAAGTACAGTTTCCATCAGTCGTTTAAAAGTGGCAGGGGCATTACATAGACCAAATGGCATTACATTGAACTGCCACAATCCATTTCCGGTAGTGAATGCTGTCTTTTCCTTGTCTTCTGGGCTGACCTCGACTTGCCAATATCCACTCTTTAAATCCAAAGTGGAAAACCATTGCGCACCAGCCAAGGTGTCCAGAGTATCGTCAATCCTCGGTAATGGGTAACTGTCTTTCTTGGTGACGTCATTTAATTTTCTGTAGTCCACACAAAATCGGGTGGAGCCGTCTTTCTTCTTGACCAGAACTACAGGAGAAGCCCAAGGACTCTGAGATGGCTCTATGGTGCCTTGATTTTGCATCTCGATTAACATCTTGTTAACTTCTTCTCGCTTGGCTAGTGGAAGTCCTCGTGGTGGCTGCTTTATAGGAGATGATGAACCAGTATCGATTCGATGCTTCACTACATTGGTTCTCCCAAAATCGCCTGGTTTAAGTGCAAACACATCTTCATTTTCACTTAGCAGCTCTTCCAGTTGTTCCACCTCCATCTCTGTTAATCTTTCCTTGGCCCTATCCACGATGTCCCTTAGACATTCCGGTAGACTGGTCTTGTTTGGTTTCTTCTCCATTTCGTTGTTTTCTTTGAGTGTTCTGACCATGGTAACAGGTTCACAGACTCCTACTTCAGTTCCTTTTGTAATTTTCTGTGGAAAGGTTTTCAGGTTAACTACCCGTACTATTGTCGTTTTCTCTGGTATAATCAGGGTGCGACCGGTGACTATAGATTTATTGAACAGATCCGGATTACTGGGTTCCACCACTCCAACACTGCAAGACATTTCCCCATTTATTACAGTAGCAACCAATGTTTCGGTCTGACCAGGTAGTACAACATCTTCTTTAACAACGAGTCTCCGTACAGCGTTATTCTCAGTGGTGGCCGTTAGCACTACTTCCTCACCCATTATCCGTAGCGTACCAGCATTCAAATCTAAGTTCACCCCCTTTGCTCGTAGTAAGTCTAGTCCGAGTATGACATTGTCCGATATATCTGCTACCAGGGCTCTGTGTTTGAATTTGACGTCTCCTAATTCTATGTCAAGCTCGCATTCCCCCTTGACTGGCAGTTGTTGTCCATTGGCTGTTGTAAGGACATAACGCTTGGCAGGGCTCTTAATACGCCAATCACCAATAATATCCTGTCGTACAATAGTTCTTGCCGCTCCAGTGTCGATTACCATAGGTAACATACGACCAAAAATAATGCCTTCTATTAGCAAGGAGTCAGAGTCCTGGAGACGTGATAACGTAACTTCTTCTTGTGGGGCATGGTACGAGGACGCAGCCGGCCTTTGCCCCGTCAAGCCGGCTGACCCTAGTTTTCCTGTGCAGGTGCCGCTTGGGAGTCGCGCTTTTGCTGATCCGCGACTGGGGCCCTACCCTGTCTCTTCAGATGTCCCGTCTGCCCACAGTTCCAACATTGGAGAGGGCGATCTCTTCGGCTGCCAGGTTGTTCTCTCTTCGGATTGGTAGTTGGACTGAGTTTCTCAATGACCTCCTTCAACGTTTTGATTATGTCTCCATTTCCCATATTATCGCTGTTATCACTGATGGCCCAAACTTTAACATGTCTACCGGATGCCATCTTTGCTGCCTCAAATTCCAGTGCATGCGAAAGAGCGTCATTCAACGTTTTAGGTCTAGCGAGCCGTAGTGCCTGCTGTGTTTCGCAATCTCTTAGGCCGTCGATAAAGACTTGGATGGAGAGCTGATCTACAAATTCGGACGGGGCTGTTGGATATGCCAATCGAACCAGTCGGGCAACGTCGGTCTCAAAATGTTGTAAATTCTCACCACTCTGTTGGTGACGATTCTTTAATTGTGCCTGATACACTTGCTGCAGGTGCTTATCACCATATCTCATTTCCATATGCTGTTTCAGAAGGTCATAGTTACTCTGCTGCCCAGCAGGAACTCCTTGTAAGACGTCAAGAGCTTCCCTCGTAGAGCAACTATTAAAGCAGTAGCCTTTTCACAATCAGACCATTCGTTTGCTGCAGCTGCTGCTTCAAACTGACGCAGATAGACATTCCAAGAGACCTTGCCGTCGAATTCAGGAGGCTTCGTTTTCTGCGTTCGGATAACAGGTCCTTCTGATTTGATTACGCCCTCCTTTGCTATCTTGTCTAATTTATGTCGAAGCTCTTCGCAGGTTTCTCTAACCAAGTTTATTTCTTCGTCTATTTCTTGTTTTTGTGCTAACATTTTCTCTTCTACTTGTGTTTCTACCTTATGTGACTGCTCCTCTAGTTTTTCTTCTAGTTGTGTCACTTTATATGACTGCTCCTCTAGTTTTTCTTCTAGTGTATTCTCCAATTTCTCTAACTTTGTCTGCATTTCTTTCGTCTGATCCCTCATTTCCTGTTGTATTGCCTGTATCTGATCTTTCATTTTATACCCTTGCTCTTCTAATTTCTCTTGCATTGTCCGTCCCTGTTCTTCTAATTTATTTTCCAATTTCTCCTGCATCGTTTGGGACTGATCTTCGATTTTGTGCCCTTGTTCTTCAAATTTATTTTGCATTGCCTGTCCCTGTTCTTCTAATTTATCTTGCATCGTCCGTCCCTGTTCTTCTAATTTCTCTTGCATCGTCTTCGCCTGGTCTTCCATTTTATGTCCCTGCTCTTCTAATTTATTTTGCATTGTCTGCATCATTTCTAATAGTTTTGCCAGTTGTGCATCCATATTGACTTGACTTCTAGTTACAGGCATTCACTCTATTTGGAAAGTTCTAGAATGTCCAGGAATGTGTTTGTAAATGTCACCGTTGACTTCTTTACAATGATACGAGTGCACTGATATGCCACACTTGGGTCTTTGTCTCACTTCGGTAGAAAGTTCTAGAATGTTCGAGAATGTCCTTCGCGAATAACACCGTTCACTTCCTTAAGTCACGACGAGTGCGGTGATATATCACACTTGGGTCTTTGTCTCACTTCGGTAGAAAGTTCTAGAATGTTCGAGAATGTCCTTCGCGAATAACACCGTTCACTTCCTTAAGTCACGACGAGTGCGGTGATATGTCACACTTGGGTCTTTGTCTCACTTCGGTAGAAAGTTCTAGAATGTTCGAGATTGTCCTTCGCAAATACCACCGTTCACTTCCTTAAGTCACGACGAGTGCGGTGATATGCCACACTTGGGTCTTTGTCTCACTCCCGTACAAAGTTCTAGAATGTTCGAGATTGTCCTTCGCAAATACCACCGTTCACTTCCTTAAGTCACGACGAGTGCGGTGATATGCCACACTTGGGTCTTTGTCTCACTCCCGTATAAAGTTCTAGAATGTTCCAGATTGTCCTTCGCGAATAACACCGTTCACTTCCTTAAGTCAAGACGAATGCGGTGATATGTCACACTTGGGTCTTTGTCTCACTCCCGTACAAAGTTCTAGAATGTTCGAGATTGTCCTTCGCGAATACCACCGTTCACTTCCTTTCGACAAGACGAGTGCGGTGATATATCACACTTGGGTCTTTATTCCACCCACGCACAGGGTTCCAGAAAGTTCTTCCAACTTCCACTTAAACCCACTCACGGGTTCCAGAAAGCTCCTCAAACTTCCAGTTAAATCCCACTTTGTGGACAGGGTTCCAGAAAGCTCTTGAAACTTCCAGTTAAATCCACTTCCGACACCAAATTGTCACGGATTTCCCAATCCGTCTTTTCTTACTTCCAGAAAAACAATCCGTTAATTAATTACTTCTTTATTAACTACTGAACACTACTAATTACAGGTCAACTAAACACTTATTTAATTAATCGCTATCTAAATCGCTTTGATCTCTCTAAATAAACACTTCACTTAAGACTGTAACACAAGACTAATACAAGACTAACTAACTCGGCCGTTTATTCTTCTTTTATAGACCCAACGAATATTCCAGGTATATTCCAGTATCTCTAGATCCCTTTTCTCGTACGACTCGAATGCTTCTCGTCGATTCCCGGTTTTTCCAGGCCGATCTCGATCAGCGGCATGTTGTTTGTTTACCAGAATCGCGTAGGGGCGATCGGGGCAATCTTAGGCAATTCGCTGTGCCACAGTCGTCGGTTTGGGAGTGAGTGGGGCAAATTCCGTGACACTATGGTGTGACTAGAGCCTGTATCAAGGACCATTTCACAATCCCGTCCGCTTATACGCCCTGGTACTACCAAACTCTTCCATTATTTTGCAGGCGGGTTACCTTGATCTTAATAGTTGGTGTGGCTTGGTAGCACCTAGCCAGCTTTCGCCCCTCAAAGCTGACTAGTTGGCGGTTTCCTGGTCCTGACTAGATGTATTCTTAGGATCTTAGGGCATCGATTCCTAAGATGCCCTTCAACTCCACAATTCCAACGAGTGGGTCTTCTGCTATATACAGTGGAATTAGAACGGTCTTGTTCTTGCTGGAAGTTATTCATTAAATCTTGCAAACTCTTCAAAAATCCTTCCATGTTATTTTCACTTGCTCGTTGTTTGCTAGTTTGAAACCTAACTTGTTCTGCCTTGACTGTTTCTGGAAGCTTGTCGGGCGGCTTCAATTTCCAGTGCCTGGGCCAGAGCTTCAGATATGTTTTTATGTCTGGCTAATCTTAACGCTTGGCTGATCTCGGAGTCTCGCAGACCGGAGCCCTGCTAAAATTAACAATTGTTTGATATTCAACTAGTCGGACGGCGTGGGCCTTTTGCTTTCTAATAGAACTTCTTTTCCCATCTTCCGCTTCAATAATTAAATATGGCAATAATGCTGGCGACGCTGCAACTAGATATGCTCAGCGCTTGTCTGACCAAAGGCATACTATGAAAACTGCGAAAAAAGGCAACAAAAAAAATCAGTTTTTGTGACAGAATGTAAGAAAACAAACTTATATGTGTTTGTAAAGGTCACGGGTACCCCTCCTCCAAACCGGACCCCCCTTCAAAGTTACACCCTGTATATATATATATATATATATATATATATATATATATATATATATACAGGTATTAACAATATTGTGTGAAACTAACTACTCAGTGGACAAAAGCCCCAACCTGCGTTGAATTACACCCACAATATCTACCCATATATTCCTTATTATTAGCTTTTGTAACATTTTTACTGTTTAAGAAAGGTATTTTAAGCTAATATGTATCAAATCTCCTACAATTCCTATCAATGAAGTCATATGTATGTTCTCTGATACCAAACATCTAGGTATGCTAATGAACATCCACAGACAAAACTCTATTCAATAATTATCTAAAAAATTTAATATATTTACTAACCTCTGGAGTGGGAACTCGAAATTCAACCACAATAATTGAGATCTCACTTATTTCTACGTTTTATTAGGATCGCTTCATCAGGTGGCCTCCTTTAACTTGAGTCAAATATCTAACTATAAAAATGATTATACCAATAAATTAAAATTATTTGAAATTGAATGTCAAAATGAAATATCGACAACGTCAAACTGATTAACTGTCAATGAATATCATAACAACCTACTAAAATAAATAAAAATTAATAAAAATTTACCTTTTATGTATATACATATACAAAAAATGATCGCTAGGAGGTAAGTCTGGTGCTCGAGGTGGCCATTTTATAGGAGCATCGTTTTCTCTTCCAATCCGCCTGTTAGGATACAGATTATGTAAATACTGACTAACGGGTATTGTAAAATGGGGGGTGCACCATCGAGCATAAACCATATGTTACGACGAAGTAGTAACGGTAAATCGTCCAATAAATTAAGTAAAAAATTTAAATAGTTGACCCCATTTAATCGATGTGGAAACACAACCGGGCCAATAATAAAGTTGTCTATAATTTCCGTCCACACGTTTACTCTGAATTCATATTGAAAATGTCTTATCTTCAGTACAGTGTGGATTTTTATCAGTATAAACGTGTTTGTTATGGATATTAATAATTCCTGACCTAGCAAAATATGATTCATCTGTAAATAAAATGTTTTTGCTGAAATTAATATCATGGACTCTTTGATCTTGTATAAAATTACACAATGCTAAACGTTTTTCAGGGTCAATTGGTTGATGAACCAGTCATAAACCGATTGTGGTACAGATGTAGTTACTGCTCCTTCAAAACATCATGAACTATGGTTTTGGTATCCCTATTTCTTGTCCAATGCGCCTTGCACCAATTTTGGGTTCTCTTCTATCTTATCTACGATTTGTTCCTGCACCTTTATAGTTTTCGTGGTACGTTGACGCCCTTGAACCGTATTCATTTGGTTGAAGAACCAAATTCGCGAAGTCGCCTTTCGATGTTGGCAAAATTTTGATGATTTGACACTCGTCGATGAGGGAATCTGTCCATGTAGACCCTAACACTTTTGCGGCTGTTATCTTGACAAACTCCATAAACCAAAAGCATATCTACTTGTTCGGAATATGTATTGAAGTTGATACTTAAAATATCAGAGCGTACTTCTGGTACTCCGTTATTTGTTGCAGAACGAATGCTGATATTGTTGACATACGAAAAATAGTTTTTCTGCCTAAACTACTCATCTGTTCAAAATTATGAAAGTGTAAAAAAAGTTTCTAAATAAAGTCAACTACTAATAGAAACAAACTGAGAGTAATTGTACAGGGGTTTAAAAAAATATGTGCTTATATTTGCATGATACATGATTTTTCTTATATTTCTAATAACTGCAAAAGATTTTAAATAATGTCAAAAAGTGTCGGTTAGACTTATAACTGCTTAACCCAAAAATGGTTAACATCGATCAAGTCGTTTTCGAGATATTCGGAATAAACAAAAAATTTTCGCGAACTTTGGCGCTCCCTAGCGGCGAAACGAAGCAATTTTGGAAATAAGTAAATTGGGCTAAATCGGCTTATTTTATACCCAGGAGTCTGTGGTCTTCCGTTGTACACGTCTTTTCCGGACACCCTGTATATATATAAACATACAATAAAGCTTGTTTCTCTACGTATTTCAAGACTAGTCAACGTAGAGGTTACAATATAGGGTGAACATTAAATAAGTACAAATATTTTAACCAGCAGTATAGTTTCCTGTGTAAAACACATAATTAATAGTTTTTTACGAAAAAATCAGAAATAAAAAAGTCAATTACTATATATTAAAATGCGTGATTTCCTCTCGCTCCCACCGATCGTGCGGAAATGGGGCAAAGTGTCCGGGTAAAGGCTTTTTTCGCGAGCCGCGCGGCGGCGAGCCGAAGGGCGCGAGGCGCCCTTCGGTCCTGGGATTGTCGCTTAGGCGTATTTCGGTGGGTTCTTTTTACCTTTTTCGGGGCGAATTTTGCGTTTTTCCGGAGGTCCGCCGGTGTTACTTTTCCGTTTTCGCGAGGAAACGAGACGAAAGTCGAAAAAAACGCCCCTTATCTTCCGGAGGCCGGTTTCGCTGCGCGCGTGGTTTTTCGGGCGAGCCCGTCGGGGACGCGGCCGCGGGCGAGTCTCTTTATTTGGTTCTTTCTCCGTCGCGACGAGCCGCTCGGCGGGCCGTTTTTCGCGTTTTTCTTGGTAAATTTTCCGTTTTTCGGAGGGTCCTCGCCGGCCGTTCTCGGCGAGAGGGATGGAGATAGCGCGGGAGGAGCTTATCGCCCGGGAATCGGAGAAACGTCAGTCGGATATGGGTAGACGTCAAACTATTTCGGATTCGATATTTTCGTATTTTTCCGCATTCCTTTCCACAAAGCCATGTCGAAACGTAAACTTTGAACCTTCTACAATGTGTCGCGTGCCTCAGATTTAGGTGTCAAATTCGATTTTATAGGGAAAATAACGAAAGTTTGACTCAATTACACGTTCGGCGGCATTCGCGTTCGCTCGGCCGTTCTAAACGCCAAACGGCTAGCCGGACGGTGCACGGCCTGTGACAGGTCCCCATAAAACGTAGGAACGTTTGGCAAACGGGCCGATCGGAGTCCCCTGAAGAACAGAAACGGTAAGTTTAAAGTCTCTAGATACTTTCTGTTATGCGAGCGCTGGATTTTGAATTCATTTCGTATCGAAATGTGCGAAAATCCGATCCAAGACCAGGGAGAAGGGCCTCGCAAATGGCGGTCTTCACAAAACCTTCAAAACGATTAGATTCTGAAAAGTAAGTACCCCTTTATTTCCATAAAGCCATATCGAAACGTAAACTTTGAACCTTCTACAATGTGCCGCCTGTCTCAGGTCTAGGTTTAAAATTCTATTTTATAGTGAAAATAACGAAAGTTTGACTTAATTACACGTTCGGCGGCATTCGCATTCGCTCGGCCGCCCGAAACGTCAAACGGCAAGCCGGACGGTGCGGTGCCGTTGACAGCTCCGGATAAAACTTAGGAACGTACGGGCCGATTGGAGCCCCCCGAATGCCAGAAAAGGTAAATTTGAAGTTTCTAGATACTTTCTGTTATGCGAGCGCTGGGTTTTGAGTCGTTTTTGTATCGAAATGTGCGAAAATCCGATCCAAGACCGGGGAGAAGAGCCTGGCAAATGGCGGTCTTCACAAAACCTTCAAAACGATTAGATTCTGAAAAGTAAGTACTCCTTTATTTCCATAAAGCCATATCGAAACGTAAACTTTGAACCTTCTACAATGTGTCGTGTGCCTCAGGTTTAGGTTTAAAATTCGATTTTATAGTGAAAATATCGAAATTTTAGTCTACTACACGTTCGGCCGGCGCCCGGCCGAAACGTCAAACGGCCAAAAAGGTAACTTTGAAGTCTCTAGATACGTTCTGTTATGCGAGCGCTTTGTTTTGAGTTTATTTTTGCATTGAACTATGCATAAATACGAATGAATCCGTGGTATAAATGAGCTAGACAATATGGCGGACTTCAATTATTTTAAGTCGCTTCGCGTATATACAGTGCGACTCAAAAAAGCTCGACGTACGGGGTGTTACGATAAAAATTGACGAGAAAAATAAAAATTACAGATTCGAGGAAATTTTCGGTTTTTCGCTTCGGAGGTGTTCTCTGACGTGAGTAGGACCGTTTTATATACAAAGTTTTGGAAAAATGTTGAACGTTAAAAATGTCAAAATTAAGGAACTGGAAATTTTTTTGGTACGAAACTTTCGTCGGCGGTCTCTTACCGCACTAATTATCGAAAAAAATATAGGGTGTGTACAAAAAACCCACCCGTTCCCTAAAAATCATGAAAATTCGTGGATTTAAATTTTTTTTTTGCTTTCTGATGAAACTTTTTACAATAGTTTGTAAAAAACTATAAAAATATATACTTTGGTATTATTATGTATATAAATACATACGTATGAAAAAATACAGGGTGTAAAATAAAGAACCATTCTGTAGATCCACAAAATTTATGGAATTTATTTTTTTTATGAAACTTTTCACGATTCTAAAAAAATTATACTAATGGAAAAATACAGGGTGCTTAACGAAACCAAAACATTCTGTAAGAATCCTCACAATAATTCATTGAATGTTTTTTTATGAAACTTTTCACAATTGTCTGTAAGAAAACTATACTAATTAAAAAACTACTGAGTGTTTAAGAAAACTGAACCAATATTGAAACTCCCAAAATTCATAGAAAATTTTTTTTTTATTTATTAAACTTTCGTCAAGGATTTATTATGACACTCACTAACGAAGCAAATACAGAGTGTTTAAAAATAACGAACCATTGTCTGAAAATCCTCAAAATTCATGGAATTAGAAAATTCTTTTTGATGAAACTATATAAAATGTTCTGTAGGAAAAATAGACTAATGAAGAAATACAGAGTGTTTAAAAATAACGAAACATTCTCTAAAAATCCTCAAAATTCATGGAATTAAAAAATTCTTTTTGATGAAACGTTTCACAATATTTTTTAAAAAAATATACTAATCAAAAATTACGGGTGGTTTAAAAAAACCGAACCATTCTCTAAAAATCAACAAAATTCATGGATTTAAAATATTCTTTTTGATGAAACTTTTTACAATGTTCTGTAGGAAAAATATACTAATGAAAAAATACGGGGTGTTTAAAAAAACCTAAACGTTCCCTAAAAATCGTGGATTTAAAATTTTTTATTTTTTTTTGCTTTCTGATGAAACTTTTTACAGTAGTTTGTAAAAAAACTATAAAAAATATATACTTTGGTATTATTATGTATATAAATACATACGTATGAAAAAATACAGGGTGTAAAATAAAGAACCATTCTCTAGATCCACAAAATTTATGAAATTTATTTTTTTTATGAAACTTTTCACGATTGTAAAAAAATATATACTAATGAGAAAATACAGGGTGCTTAACGAAACCAAACCATTCTATAAGAATCCTAACAATTCATGGAATATTTTTTATGAAACAATGGTCTGTAAGAAACTATTTTAATGAGAACAATATAACAGGGTGTTTAAGAAGACTGAACCAATATTGAAACTCCCAAAATTCATGGAAAAAAATTATGGAATGTAATTTTTTTTTATTAAACTTTTCACGATTGTAAAAAAATTACACTAATGAAAAAATACAGGGTGTTTAACAAAACCATTGAACCAATATTGAAACTCCCAAAATTCATGGAAAAAACTTATGGAATTTTTTTTATGAAACTTCACGATTGTTTAAAATTATACTAATGAAAAATACAGAGTGTTTAGCAAAACCAAACCATTCTCTAAGAATCCTCACAATTCATGGAATATTTTCTTATCAACCTTTTCACAATGGTCTGTAAGAAAACTATACTAATTAAAAACTACTGGGTGTTTAAAAAACTGAACCATTCTCTAGAAACCTTCATGGAAGTATAATATTCTTTTGATGAAACTTTTAACAGTGGTCTATATGGAAACTATTTTAATGAGAACAATACAGGGTGTTTAAGAGAATCGAATCATTCAAAATCCTAAAACTTGGAATTAAAAACTCTTTTTGGTTTTTGATGAAACTTTTTAAGATAGTTTGTAAAAAAACTATAAAAAATACATACTTAGGTATTATTATGTAGCTATATAAATACATATGAAAAAATACAGGGTGTGAAATAAAGACCAATTCTCTAGATCCACAAAATTTATGGAATTTTTTTTTATGAGACTTCGCGATTGTAAAAAAATTATACTGATGAAAAAATACAGGGTGTTTAACAAAACCAAACCATTCTCTAAGAATCCTCACAAATCATGGAATATTTTCTAATGAAACTTTTCACAACGGTCTGTAAGAAAACTATACTAATTAAAAAACTACTGGGTGTTTAAAGAAACTGAACCATTCTCTAGAAACATTCATGGAAGTATAATATTCTTTTGATGAAACTTTTAACAATGGTCTATATGGAAACTATTTTAATGGGAACAATACAGGGTGTTTAAGGGAATCGAATCATTCTAAAAATCCTAAAAACTTGGAATTAAAAACTCTTTTTTGGTTTTGATGAAACTTTTTAAGATAGTTTGTAAAAAAACTATAAGCAATACATACTTAGTTAGGTATTATTATGTAGCTATATAAATACATACTTATGAAAAAATACAGGATGTAAAATAAAGACCGATTTTCTAGATCCACAAAATTTATGGAATTTAATTTTTTTTATGAAACTTTTCACGATTGTAAAAAAATTATACTGATGAAAAAATACGGGGTGTAACAAAACCAAACGATTCTCTAAGAATCCTCACAATTCATGGAATATTTTCTAATCAAACTTTTCACAATGGTCTGTAAGAAAACTACACTAATTAAAAACTACTGGGTGTTTAAAAACCGACCCTTCTCTAGAAACCTTCATGGAAGTATAATATTCCTTTGATGAAACTTTTAACAATGGTCTATATGGAAACTATTTTAATGAGAACAATACAGGGTGTTTAAGAAAACTGAACCAATATTGAAACTCCCAAAATTCATGGAATAAAATTATTTTTTTTGCTTCGCATGGGTTGTCGGAAGTACGAAAGACCGTTTTATATACAAAGTGTTGGAAAAATGTTGAACGTTAAAAAAATCTCAAAATTAAGAGAACTGACAATTTTTTTTACTCAACTTCCATCGGGGGTCTCCTAACACACTAATTATCGAAAAAATACATGGTGTTTATAAAAAACTAACCCTACTCAAGAAAGGTCAAGCCACTTGCCACCTTTCTAGTCCTTATATATTAAAATCCGTTGTTTTTTCTCTCTCGCGAAAAAGTGGCGTTTTGCATTACCTAAGGCTTTTGAGGCGAGCCGCGCAGCGGCGAGCCCGGGTGCGCGAAGCCGAGTTCGGTCCTTCGGTTGTCCGGTGGGCGTATTTTGGTGATTCCTCTTTACCTTTTTCGGGGCGAATTTTGCGTTTTTCCGGAGGTCCGCGGCCGCCAGTTTTCCATTTTCGCGAGGATTTCGCGAAAAAAAGAGATAGATATAGCCGGGAATTCGAGAAACGTCAGTCAGATATGGGTAGACGTCCAACTATTTCGGATTCGATATTTTCGTATTTTCCCGCATTCGTTTCCACAAAGCCATGTCGAAACGTAAACTTTGAACCTTCTACGATGTGTCGTGTGCCTCAGATCTAGGTTTAAAATTCGATTTTATAGTGAAAATAACGAAAGTTTTACTCAATTACACGTTCGGCGGTATTCGCATTCGCTCGGCCGCCGGCCGACCTAAACGTCAAACGGCTACCAGGACGGTGCACGGCCTGTGACAGCTCCCGATAAAACTTAGGAACGTTCGCTAAAGGGGCCGATCGGAGGCCCGCCAATGCCAGAAAAGGTAAATTTAAAGTCTCTAGATACTTTCTGTTATGCGAGCCCTGGATTTTGAGTTCGTTTTTCCATAAAAATTTGCTTAAATCCAAACTGAGACGGGGAGAAGAGCCTAGCAATATGGCGGGTCCTCACAAAACCTTCAAAACGATTACATTCTGAAAAGTAAGTACCCTTTATTTCCATAAAGCCATATCGAAACGTACACTTTGAACCTTCTACAATGTGTCGTGTGCCTCAGGTTTAGGTTTAAAATTCGATTTTATAGTGAAAATAGCAAAAATGTTCGTCGACTACAGAAACGTCAAATGGCGAGTGCGCGGTGACATTTCCGAATAAATCGCAGAAAATATCGGTAAATGGGCCTATCGGAGCCCCCCGTAGGCCAAAAAAGGTAAATTTGAAGTCTCTAGATACGTTGTGTAATGCGAGCGCCGGGTTTTGAATTCCTTTTTGTATCGAAATTTGCGAAAATCCTAACCAAGACGGGGTCAAAATGACGTAAGCCATAAAATAGCAGTCAAATATTTCCACAAACCTAGAAAAAATATAGACCGTGCCAGTGTCATATTGCCAGCGACCGCAAATTCATGGCTGCCCTAGAAGGTACAGAATCGCTAAAACTTGGTTTTTATGCCAATTTACGTTGGTTGTATTGTAGCATGAAGTTCATTTGTTTACTGTGATTGGTCACATTAATGTCACATTCTTTAATGACATTTAAAATGACAGCAAGTTAGTTAATTTCATATTGCAATGCAGCCATCATATTTGCACAACCGCCAACATAAAGCAAATAAAATATCCATTTTCTGGACCTTAGGTCCCTAGAAAACGCGGCACCTGTCACGTGACCTATATCATGAACCGACGCAGTCTATATTTTTTCTAGGTTTGTGAATATTTCCGTCCGCTACGCGTATATACGGGGTGACTCAAAAAAGCTCGATGTACGGTGTGTTCCGATAAAAATTGACGAGAAAAAAATAAAAACTTCAGATTCGAGGAAATTTTCGGTTTTTTCGCTTCGGAGGGGTTCTCTGACGTGCGTAGGACCGTTTTATATACAAAGTGTTGGAAAAATGTCGAACGTTAAAAAAATGTCAAAATTAAGGGAACTGAAAATTTTTTTGTACGAAACTTCCGTCGGGTCTTTTACCGCACTAATTATCGAAAAAATACGGGGTGTTTAAAAACCGAACCGTTCCCTAAAAATCCTGAACATTCGTGGATTTAAAAATTTTTTTTTGCTTTCTGATGAAACTTTTTACAATAGTTTGTAAAAAAACTATAAAAAATATATACTTTGGTATATTATTATGGATATAAATCCATACGTACGAAAAAATACAGGGTGTAAAATAAAGAAACATTCTCTAGATCCACAAAATTTATGGAATTTATTTTTTTTATGAAACTTTTCACGATTGTAAAAAAATTATACTAATTAAAAAACTACTGGGTGTTTAAGAAAACTGAACCAATATTGAAACTCCCAAAATTCATGGAAATTTTTTTTTTTATTTATTAAACTTCCATCAAGGATTTATTATGACACTCACTAACGAAGCAAATACAGAGTGTTTAATAATAACGAACCACTCTCTAAAAATCCTCAAAATTAATGGAATTTAAAAATTCTTTTTGATGAAACTTTATACAATAGTTTGTAAAAATCTATACTAATGAAAATATACAGGAGGTTTAAAAAAACCGAACCATTCTCTAAAAATCAACAAAATTCATGGAATTGAAAATTCTTTTGATGAAACTTTTACAATGTTCTGTAGGAAAAATTTAATAATGAAAAATTCATGGAAAAAATTATGGAATATATTTTTTTATGAAACATTTCACGATTGTAAAAAAATATACTAATGATAAAATACAGGGTGTTTAACAAAACCAAACCATTATCTAAGAATCCTCACAATTCATGGAATATTCTTTTATGAAACTTTTCACAATGGTCTGTAAGAAAACTATACTAATTAAAAAACTACTGGGTGTTTAAAAAAACCGAACCATTCTCGAAAAACCTTCATGGAGGTATAATATTCCTTTGATGAAACTTTTAACAATGGTCTATATGGAAACTATTTTAATGAGAACAATACAGGGTGTTTAAGAAAACTGAACCAATATTGAAACTCCCAAAATTCATGGAATAAAATTATTTTTTTTGCTTCGGATGGGTTGTCGGATGTGCGAAAGACGGTTTTATATACAAAGTGTTGGAAAAATGTTGAACGTTAAAAAAATCTCACAATTAAGGGAACTGACAATTTTTTTTACTCAACTTCCATCGGGGGTCTCTTAACGCACAAATTATCGAAAAAATACATGGTGTTTAAAAAAACCGAACCCTACTCAAGAAAGGTCAAGTCGGCGATAGCCGACTTGCCACCTTTCTAGTCCTTATATATTAAAATCCGTTGTTTTTTCTCTCTCGCGAAAAAGTGGCGTTTTGCATTACCTAAGGCTTTTGAGGCGAGCGGCGCAGCGGCGAGCCCGGGTGCGCGAAGCCGAGTTCGGTCCTTCGGTTGTCCGGTGGGCGTATTTTGGTGATTTCTCTTTACCTTTTTCGGGGCGAATTTTGCGTTTTTCCGGAGGTCCGCGGCCGCCAGTTTTCCATTTTCGCGAGGATTTCGCGAAAAAAAGAGATGGATATAGCCGGGAATTCGAGAAACGTCAGTCAGATATGGGTAGACGTCGAACTATTTCGGATTCGATATTTTCGTATTTTCCCGCATTCATTTCCATAAAGCCATGTCGAAACGTAAACTTTGAACCTTCTACGATGTGTCGTGTGCCTCAGATCTAGGTTTAAAATTCGATTTTATAGTGAAAATAACGAAAGTTTTACTCAATTACACGTTCGGCGGTATTCGCATTCGCTCGGCCGCCGGCCGTCCTAAACGTCAAACGGCTACCAGGACGGTGCACGGCCTGTGACAGCTCCCGATAAAACTTAGGAACGTTCGCTAAAGGGGCCGATCGGAGGCCCGCCAAGGCCAGAAAAGGTAAATTTAAAGTCTCTAGATACTTTCTGTTATGCGAGCCCTGGGTTTTGAGTTCGTTTTTCCATAAAAATTTGCTTAAATCCAAACTGAGACGGGGAGAAGAGCCTAGCAATATGGCGGGTCCTCACAAAACCTTCAAAACGATTACATTCTGAAAAGTAAGTACCCCTTTATTTCCATAGAGCCATATCGAAACGTACACTTTGAACCTTCTACAATGTGTCGTGTGCCTCAGGTTTAGGTTTAAAATTCGATTTTATAGTGAAAATAGCAAAAATTTTCGTCGACTACAGAAACGTCAAATGGCGAGTGCGCGGTGACATTTCCGAATAAATCGCAGAAAATTTCGGTAAATGGGCCGATCGGAGCCCCCCGAAGGCCAAAAAGGGTAAATTTGAACTTTCTAGATACGTTGTGTAATGCGAGCGCCGGGTTTTGAATTCCTTTTTGTATCGAAATTTGCGAAAATCCTAACCAAGACGGGGTCAAAATGACGTAAGCCATAAAACAGCAGTCAAATATTTCCATCCGCTACGCGTATATACGGGGTGACTCAAAAAAGCTCGATGTACGGGGTGTTACGATAAAATTGACGAGAAAAAAATAAAAATTACAGATTCGAGGAAATTTTCGGTTTTTTCGCTTCGGAGGGTCCTCTGACGTGCGTAGGACCGTTTTATATACAAAGTGTTGGAAAAATGTCGAACGTTAAAAAAATTTCAAAATTAAGGGAACTGAAAATTTTTTTGTTACGAAACTTCCGTCGGGGGTCTCTTACCGCACTAATTATCGAAAAAAATACGGGGTGTTTAAAAAAACCGAACCGTTCCCTAAAAATCCTGAACAACAGCTTTCTGATTAAACTTTTTACAATAGTTTGTAAAAAAACTATAAAAAATATATACTTTGGTATTATTATGTATATAAATACATACGTATGAAAAAATACAGGGTGTAAAATAAAGAACCATTCTCTAGATCCACAAAATTTATGGAATTTATTTTTTTTATGAAACTTTTCACGATTGTAAAAAAATTATACTAATGAGAAAATACAGGGTGCTTAACGAAACCAAACCATTCTATAAGAATCCTAACAATAATTCATGGAATATTTTTTTATGAAACTTTTCACAATGGTCTGTAAGAAAACTATACTAATTAAAAAACTACTGGTTGTTTAAGAAAACTGAACCAATATTGAAACTCCCAAAATTCATGGAAAATTTTTTTTTATTTATTAAACTTCCGTCAAGGATTTATTATGACATTCACTACGAAGCAAATACAGAGTGTTTAATAATAACGAACCATTCTCTAAGAATCCTCACAATTCATGGAATATTTTCTTATGAACCTTTTCACAATGGTCTGTAAGAAAACTATACTAATTAAAAAACTACTGGGTGTTTAAAAAAATGAACCATTCTCTAGAAACCTTCATGGAAGTATAATATTCTTTTGATGAAACTTTTAACAGTGGTCTATATGGAAACTATTTTAATGAGAACAATACAGGGTCTTTAAGAGAATCGAATCATTCTAAAAATCCTAAAAACTTGGAATTAAAAACTCTTTTTTGGTTTTTGATAAAACCTGTTAAGATAGTTTGTGAAAAAACTATAAAAAATACGTACTTAGGTAGGTATTATTATGTAGCTATATAAATACATACTTATGAAAAAATACAGGGTGTAAAATAAAGACCAATTCTCTAGATCCACAAAATTTATGGAATATTTTCTAATCAAACTTTTCACAATGGTCTGTAAGAAAACTATACTAATTAAACAACTACTGGGTGTTTAAGAAAACCGACCCTTCTCTAGAAACCTTCATGGAAGTATAATATTCCTTTGATTAAACTTTTAACAATGGTCTATATGGAAACTATTTTAATGAAAACAATACAGGGTGTTTAAGAAAACTGAACCAATATTGAAACTCCCAAAATTCATGGAATAATTTTTTTTTTGCTTCGGATGGGTTGTCGGATGTACGAAAGACCGTTTTACATACAAAGTGTTGGGAAAATGTTGAACGTTAAAAAAAACTCAAAATTAAGAAAACTGACATTTTTTTTTACTCAACTTCCATCGGGGGTCTCTTAACGCACTAATTATCGAAAAAATACATGGTGTTTAAAAAAACGAACCCTACCCAAGAAAGGTCAAGTCGGCGATAGCCGACTTGCCACCTTTCTAGTTTTAAATAAATTCCGTGATTTAATAAATAATTGGGGCGAAAATTTTTACATTAATGTGTTGTGTGAAAACCACAGTTTTTCGTTATTCTTCATAAAATAACTAAGGGAATAATTTGTGTCACTTTATAGTAGTGTGGTAGTGAAATGTGGATACCTGTTTAAATACTTGTCTTTTCAGTATGTAGATAAGCCTTTATCATGTTTATATAATTTTTTTTCAATCTATGAACGTCGTTAATACTTTATTAATTGGGAGTTGGTATGAGATATCGCACTTGCGGAAATTCATTTTTTAATCGTTTATGGTAATGTCAGTTAAAAAGTTAAAATTTGGGTTAATATTACTGCGTAGCGTACTACCCGAGATACTACCTACCCAATGTTGCTTCTCTTATCACCTAAAACAAGTATTTTTTTATTCAATCTAATCTGTGCAGATTTACGTTAAAAAATATATTTATTTTAAAGACGATATGGCAACCTTGCCTCGAATGGATCTTCTGGTTTATTACGTTACGTCATTGCTCTGTTCTATCTGATCAGCGACCCTCAAAATGTAGGTATTTAAAAAATATACGTAAATATTCGAAATTTTTACTACACCTGCAGTTAAAATATTAGTACTTATTTAAGGTTCACCCTATTTGTATATATCCTTTTTTGATGTTATGTTATAAACACGTTACGTACAGGGTGTTCTGAAAGTCCGTCAGGAAACTACGGGAGAATATTCTACAGATTAAAATAATAGCAGTATGTAATGAACATTTTTTTCTAATTGTTAATTTCTTGCAAGTTACAGTTTGTTAAATTTCATTTTTTTATTTTTCATTTTACATTTATATAGGTAATATAGGTATAATAAATAAGTTTACCAATACACATTTTTTGTTTTTCTAGTATTTAACTTTTCACAAAAATTTCAATAGTCCAATCAAATAAAACTATTGATATTCTATAGTAATAATTGTCATTTAGTAATTGATTATTTAGCCGTGTTATGTTGAATAACATAGAGATGGTTAAAAAATTAAATTGACAAAAGTGGACAATGCAAATTTGCACGAAAAATTATTATTAATTTATAGCTGTTTTATTGATTTATGTATTGATAATTCAAATATTTTCATACTTTTTTGGAAACTTTGAAGGGCTCGATCTTTTAAGGGGTAAACATTTTGCTGTAGTAATTCTCATGCATACGTGTTCTTTTTAGCAGTAGATTCACTGGTACCATTTGTGTTATTTCCTTTGAAAATACTCGTATATTAGTTATATTACTGTCTAAATCCGAAAACAAAAATAAAAATATTGTATTTACTTTGTCGGTACTTACTATATTTTTTACAACCACGTTCTATACGTCACGCATTTAGACTTGCTACAGACTATGCGTCTATTCGCGATTCGTAATGCGCGATGTGTGAGGAATTCGCGAATAGTGTGCAGGGTCTTGTTCGTTAAAAATCCATGAAACCTTCCTGTTTGCTTTTGTAAATAGTAAAATGCCTTTTTACGAAAAGTTGAACAACATTAAACAAATTTAAACATTTTACAAACAGAAAGGTACGGCGTACAAACTTACATGTAAATAGGAAAAAAATTAACTAAAGAAATAATTTCTGAAAACCTAAAATAGTGGGTAACACCACCTAACTGTGACGTTATCAAAAATTTAGAAGAGAGAATCTGTTTTAAAAAGTTTTGGCTTTTTAATATATAAAAAATATGGATTATTATTTTGAGTGAGAACATTAGGAAAAGTCTTTTATCAATATATTTTCATATATTAAATTTAATTTGAATCGTTCAACGCTTTTTCGTTTTATAACCAGTCATTGATATAATAATAATATCTCTATATTGATTCAAACGGCTCATTTTTGCATATAGGTAAATTAGCATAAATCGTCATATTTTGATCTTAAGAATTTAAAGCATTGTATGAGTAACAATAGTAACACAATTATAGGTAAGGTAGCGCGGACCAACATTGACATTGATATAACATTGACACAATTTCTAAATCTAATAAAAAATGTGACTACATTGGTAGCCATACTATTTTCTCTTTATGGTGCTCTATTACTATCCGAAGGCTTTGTATAGACGCAATGCGCATGCTCCGCAGCAACCTGTGGATTTATAACGGCGGCTTTTAACAGCTTATATTTAACGGGCTCCCAATATTTGCATAGAAAACTTTGTGCATTTTGAGTCAACAGGCCCGAAGTTTTGGTGTTAAAGGTAATTTAAGCTCTACTTTTAATATTTCAATTAGTTTTTGTATCAGTTAGTGATTTTGTAAAACTAAACATTTTTTTTATGAAAATTAATTTAAGGTTATGTTTGATGGTTAGGTTTATGTAACCTTAGGCCAACTTTGACTCAAAATTTTTTGTAGATGGCACGCACCAAGAACCCCAGACGCCCTAATATTCGAAAGTACAAGTCCTATGATCACGAGGCTATGCAAAAAAGATCTGCAAGTCGTTAGAAATGGTGACAGTTTTAAGGCAACCGCTCAACGTTATGGCATAAACCGAACTACTTTAATGAACCATTTTAAAGGATTTAAGTGTAAAGCTGTTGGACATCCTACAGTTTTAACCTATGAAGAAGAGGAAATGTTGGTGCATACGTTAGTTAAGCTTGGCGAATGGGGCTATGGATTCGACCGACTACAACTCCAAAGATGTGTGCAAGACTACGTGCAAAAACTTGATCCACCGAATCCGTTCCGCAATGGAATGCCAGGTATTGATTGGTGCATGATGTTCGAAAAAAGATGGTCTAAAGAAATAAGTAGACGAGTGGCTCAAAATCTTCCCAAGAATAGAGCTGAAGCGGGGTCACTGGAGGTAATGGAAGATTGTTATAATAAATTGCAAGCTGTCTATTCGCGTTTCGGTTTGGATAAAAAGCCAGAGAACATCTTTAACTGTGATGAGATTGGTTTTCAAACCGATGCAGGTGTCCAGAAAGTGTTGTGCAAAAGGGGTAGCCGAAATCCAAACAAATTAGTCGGTAGCGTCACAAAAGCTACGTACACGGTCCTTATGTGTTGCAATGCTGTTGGAGATTTCTTACCAATGTTTATCAACTTCAAGGGACTTCACCTGTATTCCACTTGGTGCGTGGACGGACCGGAGAATTGTCGTTATAATTGTTCACCGTCTGGTTGGATGGAGTCCCTTCAGTTTTTTGATTGGTTTACTAACTGTTTTATTCCTTCAACTTCAGATTTACAGGGTACTAAGCTTCTTATTTTGGATGGGCATAACTCACATTTATCTTTGGACTTGGTAGAAACAGCCGCAAAACATAATATCGAAATATTCTGTTTACCAGCTCACACGTCCCATTTAGTTCAGCCTCTGGATGTTGGCGTTTACAAATCGGTTAAGGCGTCTTGGAGAAAAATACTTCGAGATTTTTTATCAAGAATCGGGTTATAAAAATGTCGATAAAATTGTATTCTCTTCTTTAATGAAAAAATTGGCCAACACTCCAAGTTTGTCCAGAAGTAACGCGGTAGGTGGCTTTGATGGGTCGGGCATTTACCCTTTGTCTTTAGAAAAAATGACAAAAAAATCTCAGATGGCACACATTGTTAACGGTGAGGATTCTGCTCAGATGCCATCCACATCTTCTGGGAACTCAGGCGAAAATGGCCAATTGCCGTCGACATCTACAACATAAGGAATAAAATAGCAGAACAGACACCCTGTCCTTCTACACCGAAAGATATTAAAACAAGTTTAGCAAATTCAATTTTGTCAGTCCTAAGGACTGAAAACACACAAAAATCAACCGTTAAGAAGAAAAACAGAGTAAACAGAAAATTTGCTGAAAGCCTAACAGACAAAGATGTTTTAAAAAGACTTCGTGAAAAGAAAGAAGAAAAGCAATCTAAAAAAAAGCAAAACCAAAAGCAACCATTGGCAAACAAAAAAAGAAAAGAAAGGCACACGAATCGCAAGAACCTAGCTCCAGTTCGTCAGAAAGTGAGGTAATTTATGATGATAACAGTGACAATGAGCCGGAAGATTTTGAAGATTTGATCACTGCAGAACATGAACAAGTAGATAATGAGATAATTGAAGAAGAAGGAGAAAATGGGGTAATTGAGGCTAAAACAAACAACAGTCAAAGAAGTACCCATGCTGACATTCAAAACGTTAAACTGGGGAATTGGGTGGTCGTTAAATATCCTGGGAAAAAAGATATCATTCATTACATAGGAAAGGTTGTAGAAGTAAAGGATGGCGATATTAAGGTTAACTTTTTACGTAAAAAGGGTTTGTATTTTGTATATCCTGATGTTGAGGACACAGAGTCGGTATTATTAAATGCAGTAGTTGCAATTATTGACGATCCGGCGATAAATAGAGGAATGCATATTTTTTAAAGTGCCCCACATTAATGGAGTTACCAAAATTTATTAGTTTAGTAAGTATTGTTACCTTGCCAAAGTCACGTACCAAAATTTAATTTGTATGTTTTTAAGTTGCAATTCCTAGTTTAAGTTCCAGTTTTTGATAATAAGGTTCCTACATTATATTATTCTTGTGTTATTCAGAATAAAAATATGATTTCTTTAAAAACAACAAGGTTTTTAGGCTGTTTTACCCAATAAGTCCTTAGTTTTGGAAAAAAAAGGAAAAATTGTTCGTTTCTAAGTACCTAAAAAGGCCATAAAACAAATGTATGTGTCAATGTTGTAACGATTCCCTAAGATTGACTTAGGCTTCAATTTATATGGGATGTCAATGTTATACTATCTATGGGGTAACATTGACACCGGACAAGTTTTTAAAAAAAAATTTTTTTGGATAAAGTAAAAATCAGAACATTACGTACATCATTGCTTAGTATTACTATATAGTATGTCTGTCTCAGGAAATTATTAGATATTTTTTTAAAAAATCAGATCTAATAAAAAAGAAATTATGAAGATATGTCAATGTTTGCCCCTCTTACCTTATATAATTTTTATTGTATTTGTCAAATTATTTGATGTGAGTAAAAAATAATATATATTGTTACGTCTGAGCTAATATTAAATTGGTCATGAATTAGAACAATATTTTTTTCATATATTTTCAGGTATTAACAATATTGTGTGAAACTAACTACTCAGTGGACAAAAGCCCCAACCTGCGTTGAATTACACCCACAATATCTACCCATATATTTCTTATTATAGCTTTTGTAACATTTTTTTACTGTTTAAGAAAGGTATTTTAAGCTAATATGTATCAAATCTCCTACAATTCCTATCAATGAAGTCATATGCATGCTCTCTGAACAATATGTTAAGCATTGATCCGCCCGACGCGACGAATTCTTCTTATTCATAATCCTAAAATATGATACAGTGATATACCTATTTTGTCTAATTCTAATGCCGCCCGTTTAAGTCCTAGTTCTACTCTGTCGAGCGAGTGCCGTTTTTTACTGCAACCCAGAAAATTTATTGTTTCTAAGCACACGCCCACCTGTCAGGCCTCCTTCCGCGACCGCAAATTTGTATAATGTGTCTACCGTTGTCCACTCTTAAAGAAATATTTTACATCTCGTCATCAATCAGTATTTATTTTATCCTAGTTGATCCCACTGCTCGAATATAAAAACTTATATGGACAAGGTGCTATTTGGAATGCGACTTTGTAAAATTTCACATCAACGAGGTAACCACTTTCTGTATATCATGGAAATGTGTCCTTGCCTTTGTAAAATTTATTCCTTTAACAGGTATTAAATATGTATATATGACATATCGAACTATTAGCACTTTATAAATTCGCAATAACGTTTTTAAGAATTCGTTTAATTTTATTAATCGTAGGCGACAAACCTGGCAGTCTCATCTATCAACTCGCCGACATACGTCGTTCTTGAATACCGTAAGGAAGACAAAGAAGGCGGTTAACGATGCAACTTAGATTATTACTTGGTTACTTTGCTTGCAGTGCAGGGCAGTATTGGGTGATTTCGTAGACTCGAACGTATTATAATAATTTATGCTTTCATGATATATTAGGGATTTTTTAATTACTGTTATCGTTGGCTTATTATAAATTAGTATTGCAAATACATAATTCTTTAAACAGTATTGTGAATACTACATTAGTGTCGTGAGTACTCACTGTTGTGAGTGAGTGGAAATACGAACACCTGTTCTCGTCGCGTAACATCGAACATCAAAGTACTGGGCTGCGTTCTGAAATATAGGGTGATGGGGAAGTGATTTACAACTGGGCGATGTGACGTAATCACACTTCGAGTGATTTTATCAACCAGTGCGTTCTGAAATGTAGGGTGACAGGATTTGGTTTTCCGCCCGCATATGAATTTATTGTTATTTTGTTATGCTACACAGCAGACATCAAGACATAGAAAATATAGTACTGACAGCAGATTACTTTTATCACAGCTTATAAAGACAGTACCTATATTTATATAACCATATGAAGTATAATTACATATTATACATACTCAATAGAAGTATTTGTGTATATTATAATATATTTCAATTCTGTTATGTAAGTTGAAGAATGTCCCTGATGTCAAGATTAACAGAAACAAAGAGAAATCTAGTTGCTCAAATTCTTTACGCCATAAACCATGTATTATTACAAGAACAATCCTCTGATGAGGAAACAAGCGAGGATGAAAATGAACAAATGATATTATTTGTTTTAAAACGGAAAAAAAACTTATTTAACCTTAAACCTGTCCGAATTCATAACTACTTGGAAAGGACAATTCCAAACTACAGTAGGCAGCAATTTCAAAGTCACTTTCGGCTTACTTTTGAAGCTTATAGTACACTTCTATCTCTTATAGGGCCCCTCTTAAAAAGACAGACTTCTTTGGGGAGACAAACAATAAATATAGAGAAACAGTTACTGTCAGTTATTTGGTTGTTAGCTACTCCAGACTCGTATAGGTAAGTAGGTACTTATACAGTTATAAACATTTGTTACTTATAAAATATCACTTAACAGATCTGTATGTGACCGTTTTGATATGGGTAAGTCGTCGCTATCAGCTGCTTTTGTGAGAACGATTAGAATATTAAATAAAATAGCAACTTCTGTAATAAAATGGCCTAATCATCAACAAATTAATGCAATTGAAAGATCCTTCTTTACCATAGCAGGTGTACCAAATGTTATAGGTGCAATTGATGGCACATTAATACCTATTAAAGCTCCGCTTGAAAACCCTGAAGTATACAACTCGAAAATGTAATTATGCTATAACACTACAAGCAATATGTGATTCTGGACTAAAATATATAAACATTTATGTGGGATGGCCTGGGTCCGTCAGTGATACTCGTATTTTTAAAATTCAGATTTTTATAAAGACGTTCAGAGAAATCGTGAACATTATTTCCCTAATAACGAATTCATTGTTGGAGATAAAGCATATCCTGTGTTAGCATGGTGCATTCCACCATATATAGATAATGGTAATCTAAATCACCAAAAACGTATGTTTAATTTAAAAATTTCCCAAACTAGACAAACCATTGAAAGATCGTTTGCTTTATTGTTTGGTAGATTTAGATGGCTGAAGTATCTTGACATGAATAGAGTAGATTTAATACCAGCCACAGTTTTAGCGTGCTGTGTTCTACATAATATATGTTTAAATAGGTAGTTGTGATATTTTAATAAATCAATACATCGAAGAAGGAAGAAATGATATTCTCGAAAATAATGACTTTGATGAAGTTGGAAGAGGTGAAGTGGGAGATGGTAGGGACTTTAGAGATCAGCTTTGTGAAGTGTTAACAGATAATATATGAAGTGTGTGTTGTCAGCAGATTTTATTAAATAAAGATGTAATACAATGTTTAAGTATTTTATTTAAATCAAATTTAGGAACATAAAATAAATAAATAAATTCTATTTCTATTTAAAATATACTATGTATTAAAGTTTATCAATAAGCTTTTCCATCACCTCCTTGAATACTTCCCTTGTCGCTCGTTGTTCATTAAGTCTTTGTTGATGACGCTGCTCTCTTGCATTTTCTCTGCACAAAGCTTCTTCTTTAAAAAAATTTCTCCATTTGTCTATGTCTCTGTTAATTTTCTTTTTTGGTGGCTCCTCTTCATTAGTATTTTGTAAATCATTTGATATGTCTAAAAATATACCTATTAGAAAGAAAATTGTCAAAAGGACTGATAATAGTAATAACTAACATCGAAAAATAGTTTAAAATACCTGCACAATATGTCTAAAGAATATAAATAATCGATAGGTACTTATCAAAACCTGTTTACCTGACTGGCGGCTTGTTGAAGCAATTGCAACTGGCCGAACATTTGGTTTTTTCCAAGAATATCATTCATTTCCTCAAAATAATCAAAGCGAAAAGCTTCAGCTCCACTACTTTTGTCATTCATATTATCTATCTTTTTCATGTACCTCTGTTTCAAGTATTTCCACTTGTCACGGCATTGGACCGCCGAAAAAATAAATCCTTGGGCTCTCATATTTTCTGCTATAATTTCCCATACTTTATCATTTTTTAAAGTAGTTGATAAAAATTTGCTTTCAAACTGTCCATATAAGCTAATTAACATTAATGTAGTATTTCTTGACCATTTATAATTCGTTTTATTTTCAAGTATATTCTCTTTACTTGAACCTTCACTTAATAAAGGCTGTATATCATGTAAATTGAATTCGTCAATAATATCATCACTAAGTGGAACAAAGTAACACTGTTCATCTAGAATAAAATAATAATTTATTGCATAAAATAAATGTAACAAATTATATCTACTTATAAAACAAATATGTACTTGGAGATGGTTGATTAGGTAGAAACTCGCTAATTATTAATTTACTCTTACCATCAATTTTTTTGAATTAATAATTTTCCTTCTTCCATGCAGGGATTTTGATCATTATAAACAACTCTAAAAGTTGTTTTACTAATATTAAGTGATTCCATGACTGCTCCACACCACAGATCAGAAAAAGGATTACACAAATCTCAAATTTCGTTGCAGAAATGCTAACTACAGAGATGAAACAAACTTTTAAAGGTTATGTTACTTTGGGCGATTTTATCTACCCGCTTTTTACTGGGTTAATTGAGGGAGCACTCCAGATAAACACCATTGCATTTATGAACGCTGTGACGTCGACGCGAGAGAAATGTATTTTAATTTCTGAACGCCATTGGGTAGTTAGTGGATCACTCTACTTCACCAGGGAACTATTTCAGAACGAGCTCCTGTAAGTTATTTACATCTGTCTCCTATTAAACTTTACATTATTCATTCCAACAGAACACACACAGGACAACAGAAGTCACCAAATTATTATTTAGTTAATATACAGATTTGGAAAGTGAGGATCTTGATGGTGAATTGTATTTTGCCGCTTGCGTGTATTTGTGTCATGCTACACGCATACTTCGACCACAGCGTGTTTGCATCAAGCAGTGTTGCCAGGTGGGAAAAATTCAGTGCATGAGAATAATATCAAAATAGCATGAGGTTTGGAGAAAAAAGCATGGGATGACCTAATTTATCAAAAAACACCTCTTGACACAGCTTAATTTTTAATTACTTTTGTAATGCCATTTTTATTTCATTAAAAAGCATTATGTTCTGCTATTTTATCATAATATTACATTGTAAGTAGGTAGTTACAGGTACTTACTTAAAAGTTATTAACCACGTAACCTTTCTAATTTATTTTATTGTTAGGCCGGGTTAACGTTGAGGCGCAGTTGACGTGACGCAGGGTGACTCACGGGTCGTAAAATCTGTTGTTTCCAGAAAATGTAGGTACCCTTACGGAATAGAGTTAAGATTCACTGCAATACAGCGTGAATACAGCACACACACCGCATATCCGTAGACTGTCATACCCGTTTATGTATTCATTGCTAATTATTAAGAGAGCAGTCTACAATAAAGGACATTTCAAGTACCCAAATATTGTAGATACCTACCTCTATCTATTCAATTTTGCCTTTATTTCTCGTTAGGTCTTTGTTTTGGTAGATTTCAAAGAGTAATTTTAATAATTTTATTATTTCTTTTTGTGTCTATTAAAAAACATGAGATTTCCTCGGAATGCATGAGATCTCATGCAAAAGCATGAGACCTGACAACACTGGCATCAGTTGACCGGACAGTTAGAGATGCAATGGCGAATTGGCGTTGGCGATACGGAACCGATTACCGTAGTAGTGGGGAATGCTAGACCAATGCACGTCGCCGCCTCTCTTAAAGTTCGTACCTTCCCTGGAATGAAGCGGCAATTTCTACTTTCTCTGTAAAGATCCGCAATTTCCGACTCTGTATATTGTATTGAATAAATCCATTTTGAGGGTTACTTCTTGTCGAGTTAAATACCGAGCTATTGAAAGTAACATTTTAAAGCTTTGGGATTACAATCCTAAAGTGGGTTGTATTAAACATTTAATAATGGTATTAGACAACGTTCGATATTATTCAGTACTTTCAGAAAGAATTCCGATACTGGCACAAAAAAAAGGATATTCAAGGATTTCTCAAAATCAATAAAATTACGTGTCAGACAATCAATATTCAATATTGATAGTAAAAGTTATTGCACTTTTAATGTCCTTTATTTAATATATCTTAATTTACAACACACACTGGTCAGTAATAAGTACTCCGCTTGTCGGCCACCGTCGATCTCCCCCCTTTTCACTATTGCCAACCTCTACATGCAATACACATACAGCCAACTCATTACCTGACATTACGTACACCGCTAGTTTAAGGAAAGATAAGTTACTGCATATAGTCAAAAGCAATAATTTTACGATTACATCCATACTGCTGTGTTTTTAATCCCATTGAATTAATATCTAGGCAATTAAAAAGAGACCTTCAAAGAAATAATACCTTTCCAAAATTGGACAAAACAGTTAAAAATCGTTTTTTATTTCTTTGTATCGATGATATAGACTTTACCACATGCCCAAACTTTCGTTAACATTCATAGACGTCTGAGAGAACTGCAGGAAGCGATTTCTAGAAATAAATTCGGCTATAAGTACAACAAGAATTACTGCTCAGGGGGTATTGCTCATGCTTTAGTTTGTGTTTAGTTCTACACGAGCGACTTGTTGATCCATTTCATGTTCAAAAGGTAGAAGCACTATCATCGATCCAATTTGTCGTTTACGGCTCTGTAATAGCATTGTGGAAAAATATGAGGATAATGCATTTATTAATAATATTTTATTTAGTAACGAAGCTAGCTTTACATGAGATGGTATTACATGATATTACAAAACCGAAAAAAATATGATGGCGAAAATACCTTTTTTAAAGAAGAATGACCAAAGTATTTAAAAATTCAGTTTTGACCTCTATAAAATGACACCTATCAAAATTTTGGCCCAACGAGTATGGTGGCAAGTCCGTTCCTGACTTCCATGACAGTGTAAAAGATCCTACTGTAGTATGGTTTTATGAGCCTTTATGGCCTACACAAAATATTTAAATTTCATTAAATTATACAGGTCGGTTCAAAAGTTAGAGCCGAAAAGGTAAATCGCTGGGTACCCCTTAGGGACTCTGTATCTCCGTTAAGGGGCACTTAGGAAAAAAAATATGACAAACTAGTGTTATTTTGACCTCCCCTATACACTCACGAAATTACGCGATATACTTACCGGACACCCTGTATACTGCTATTATTTTAATCCGTAGAATCAATCACCTTCCGGAGTTTCCTGATGGACTTTCAAAACATATAGTTAGTTATCTCACTTGTATCTATATATCTACATATAAATTAAAATTAATTAATAATATTATTATACAAATTAGATCGCCGTTTTCTTCTAAGGATAGATCGAATAATTAGGATCCATCATCCTTATACGTAAGTCGATCAATCCTTCAATTAAATCCGATAACAGCCAAACACCAACAGATCGTACTTCAGTTGTTTCTGTTGTACTGAACAGTGTCTTATTAGGTGTATATGTCGCAAATACTACTACTAAAAAAAATATCTCTCAATTAGGAGTGATTTGTTGAGGTGGCCATTCACGAGTCGGTTTGCCGACCATTAAGTTGGAAGGCTAAACTTACTTTTAGTCACTGGACTTTGTTCAATTTTATATTAAAGTTATGTAGTATACCCGTACATGATTTGGGAATAGGATCCCACTTTAATAAAAGTGGCGGTTATTGCTCAGATGTATACAAATAAAATAATGTTTTTAATTGTTCTAGCAATACCTATATTGTAGACTGTTAGCTTCAAAGATTTGAAAAAACACGTTCTCATATCAGTTACTCTTTACAAAAATAAGTATTTCCATATCATAGATTGTTTCCCATTGTTCCAAAACAATTACTAACGTTACGGTTTGCCGGAAGGTTTGCTAACCGGAAGGCCAACAGCATCGTGTATGGTCACCATTGGGTTTCTCCATAATTAAAAAATGTCTTACAAATTCTTTATTTCTGTGTCAATTAAATTAAAAATATTTCCAAAATAAGAGATATTTATGTAGACGTATTTGTGTATATTTTAGACATATTTTTAATACAAATTTCAGAAGAATAAAAATTTATTTTAAGATAACGAAAATAATACATAAACTATCAAATAACAATATTGTATTGCTGAATTCATTGACTAAGGTTTATTAGAACTTTGTATTTATTAACACAACCTTTCAATCATTGCATAAAAATTCAACTTCAGTTCAATTAACAATGTTACAATTTATTATTATTTATTATTCACTCACAATATGTCAAATATAGGTTCTCTTAAAATTGCAGTAAATAAAAATTCTTAAGAACACCTCATCCTATCACTTGATTATCTGAACATTTTAATTACAGATTAGCACTAAACATTGCCATAATTCGACTTTCATTATCAATAATGCCTTAAATTATAAGTACTAATGCAAATATACAATGTACAAATTTTTTAATATTGCCTAGCTTCATCTTCGACTGCTACAGTTTAATATATAGATAAGTATTCTTTTAATTATTTAATAACAAAATATTTTTAAAAAATCCCATATTTTCTTGGTAAAGCTTATATCTTGACATAGTAATTCTTCTACTTTGTCGTAGTTTCGTTTGCAAACATTTGAAGATCCAATTTCCTGAAATACAAACATTACGATAATAATTACATAGAGAAAGTATATACGTTAATAGGTCTGTCCACAAAAAAATAATATATTAACATTGATTAAAATTGTCTCGTAAATCTAATGAAATTTTTACTCAGAACTTCAATAATTCAAAACCTGTTTTGAGGGAGTGTCATTATTATCGCAATAGATTATACATAAGTTCAGACATATTTACAGT
Organism: Monochamus saltuarius; assembly: GCA_025584915.1. Classification (NCBI taxonomy): domain Eukaryota; kingdom Metazoa; phylum Arthropoda; class Insecta; order Coleoptera; family Cerambycidae; genus Monochamus; species Monochamus saltuarius. Next base: position 38,813,093 of record CM046721.1, on the reverse strand, counting down.
AAAAACTAGATAAAGCAATTTTTTTTAATATCTTGCCGTGCGACTGCAAACCATTTTCTCCTATTTATTATTCGCTTTGGGATGTGTACAAATATCTTGCTCAGAGTCTTTATTATTGTGTGCATGCCGGTACAAAACACCATTTATTGCCACTATTGCTATTATAATACACTTTTGTTTTATGCCTATCATAAATTTCGCCACTAATATAATCAGCCTGTGCCTCATAATATTACATACTTATCAGCATTCACTACAATTCGCAGCCACCTCAGCAAGCATGTGACGTCACACGGTTAGCCTCTAACTGAGAAAATGGTTTCTAGCCTCGCTCTTTTAAGAGTATTTCTACTATGGATTATTAGGAGTAGAAAAATACTATAAATTTTTAACTTTACAGTTGTTTAAAGCATTTATAGATGCCTACCTTTTTTAATAACAAAATTTTGTGAACAGACCTATTGTCATATTGCGAATTCATTAAAATAAAGTGATTTTACTGAAAATTAGATACATTTATAAAAATATTATACAGAGGGTTCAAGTTTTAATTCAATAATAAAGAAAATTATTTTAAGCAAAAAAATGCATACAAACGTGGGTTGTAGAATGTTCAAAACATTCGAAATACATGATGCTGAAATTAGAAAAAAATATTTGTCGTAGACTTACATTTTATCCGAAGAACGGTAAGTTTCGACGTTACCATTTTTATTATAAAAGAAAAGAAATGGAATGAAACGAATGTGATGATATGAAATTCTATGCTGTGATAATTATCCCTAACAACAAAAAAGACAGTGTCAAATATAATATTGCTAAACTGGTTGATAATGATAGTATATGTACCAAATTATTGAAGATGGCTCTATATGGTTATGGTATAAAAAGCATTTATTACCCTCGTTAAAATTATAATTTAGAAACATTTTTTTTAAGAAGTAATAAGGACAAATATTCAGGAGCGGCACTGAAACAAAATAGCGAAAGAGATTCCCTTCGCTTTGCTATCTCGTACTCTACATCTCTGGCCAACTAGTTATTTCCAATACAAATAACAAAGTTACACGCATCTCCCCTATCAACTATCAACTATATTATCCACGCTCCGCCTCGGACTACCGTGATTTGTTGAATAGGATAACGGTGTGGAAAAGCACGTGCCTACGGAGATATGTGTCCCTGAAGAACGCTGCTGGAAATCGGTTTTTCTTACACATAACCATAACTTTTACCGTACTCAATATAATTTAATAAAAATTTAATATGATGGACACTAGTAAGGACCTCTTAAAATAGTGTCGTTGAAACATATTTAGCTTTTGCAAACACGGAATTCCAGGAAACAACTACTCTGCGGGTTAATGCCCCGATCAGCATTGAATTACACCTGGAAAACCTATAGCAACAGCTAGAGTCATTCGTCAGACGCCCACCAGACATATACCGGTTTCGAGCTTGTTAGCTCTCATCAGTATGCCATAGGTGAGGTATCCGACGAATAATCCTAGCTGCTTTCGTCTGTCTAACCCGACAGAAGGGACCATGAGTACGCGGTGTAGAACTAACTACATCTATCGGCCGTGCGCTACTCCATGCCGGACTGAAAATGTCACAGGCACGAAGCGTTCTACATGCAGTAGACACCATTGAAAGCTGTCGACCTTTATCGCGATCGGCGAGAAACGATATTTTGCAAACACGGAATTCCAGGAAACAACTACTCTGCGGGCTAATGCCCCGATCAGCATTGAATTACACCTGGAATTCCGTGTTTGCAAAATATCGTTTCTCGCCGATCGCGATAAAGGTCGACAGCTTTCAATGGTGTCTACTGCATGTAGAACGCTTCGTGCTTGTGACATTTTCAGTCCGGCATGGAGTAGCGCACGGCCGATAGATGTAGTTAGTTCTACACCGCGTACTCATGGTCCCTTCTTTCGGGTTAGACAGACGAAAGCAGCTAGGATTATTCGTCGGATACCTCACCTATGGCATACTGATGAGAGCTAACAAGCTCGAAACCGGTATATGTCTGGTGGGCGTCTGACGAATGACTCTAGCTGTTGCTATAGGTTTTCAGGTGTAATTCAATGCTGATCGGGGCATTAGCCCGCAGAGTAGTTGTTTCCTGGAATTCCGTGTTTGCAAAATATCGTTTCTCGCCGATCGCGATAAAGGTCGACAGCTTTCAATGGTGTCTACTGCATGTAGAACGCTTCGTGCCTGTGACATTTTCAGTCCGCCATGGAGTAGCGCACGGCCGATAGATGTAGTTAGTTCTACACCGCATATTTAGCTTTTTTAGTTTACCACCCTGTATGGTAAATACTTTAAAATAATAAATCTGGTTTACGAGAAAAAGAATATTAAACGCATTCATGTTTTATTTTTAATAAAAAGGGTCATGATTTATATATTTTTTTCTCGACAACAAAGTGCGATATGAGTCATTCAAACTACAGGAAAGTTTCATTTTAAGATGTTTAGCGGTTTAGCTCTTAAATGCATCGTGTTGCGATTTGGAAACATAGTTTAATTTTGTATCATTGAAGACATGAGGAAAATAAATAGCACTTGCTGCATGGTGTATCTGATAGTCTACTAAGTGTTTCAGTATATAATACTACACATTTTTGGTAGATGGCTAACGAAGTCATTAATTTTGCTTATGTATCTGTCGGTTCATAACCTATGGGTACTTTCCATTTGCGTTGTAGTGATATAGTTATTATTTTGTAAATTTTTGTGTTGTAAAGGTGATGCACATATTGTTATATCTCATCAGCAAGGTATGTATTTTACTGTTCTCGTTTTAAATACAATAAATATATTATGTTCTATCTAAAAATACTTTTTTTGTTTCGGTTACTAAAGGCAACATCATGCAGTTAGTATATTTTTTTATTGTTGCCAGTTAGCTATATTATGCCTCTTTGCTATAGATTTTTTAAAAATAAATTTTTTTTGTAATTCGATCATTTTTTTCTATTTATTTTTGTTCTTATTGTTTTTGCAATATTTATAGTACATAATATAAACTTTTTATTCATCATTTTATGTTTATTTTTGTAAATGGGAGATAAATTACCAGATTATGATCTAATAGAGTTCTGGGAAAACTTTACTGATTTACAGAGTGAAGATGCCTGAGGTTCAGATTCAGTCCACGAGCAGCGACGGAGTAGGTACTGCCCTACTAAGTGTGCGAGTGAACAGTAAAAGTGCAAACCAGTGTGCGCACAGTGAAGTGGAGGCCCCACAAAAATACTGTCTTTTATAAGACAACATATTCTAGTCTTTTTTAAGGCTAAATATTAAAATAATTCGTTCGCAGTCTTTATTAAGACTATTTTAAAAGATATTCAAGGTGTCTAATCGTCTGAAATTTCCCTGCCTAGGCAGAGAGAGGGCAGACATTTCTGTTACAGGCGAGAGTACTGCGAGTGTCGAGGAGGACGACGCTGAGATGAGGTCGAGATCGACAACCCCCAGTGAGGAGAGCTCCTGCGCCAGTAGGAGCCCCAGTAGAAGTCCTAGCCCCCAACAAAGGCAGCAGGACGACATAGCCAGGCTCAGAGCGGAAAATGCGCAGCTCAGGCAGCACATCACCGAGCTGACGGAGCGCCTCCGCGAGCAAGAGGAGGCAGCCAGGGCGCGAGAGGTAGCTGCAGAGGCCAGGCACAGAATTCTGGAGGAGCTGATAAGGAGCTTGTCGGCCAGCTCTAAAACCGCCACCAGCCAGGCGAACCCCCCCGAGGCGATGGAAGAATCGCCTGTGCCAGCCCCAGCAGCAGACGCATCCACCCCCACCGCACCTGCCGCCGCCGCAAGCAGCGGAAAAGGTAAGGGCGGAAAGAGGAAGAAAATAACTTCTTCCTCTGTTTCAGGGGACGCCGGTTCTTCCGATGAGGAGCCCAAGGTGCTGAAGAAGGCAGCACCATCCTCTGCGCCCTCGACGAGCGCCGCCGCCGCCGCCACTGCCACCCCCGCCGAGGCCGAAGCTGAAAAGCTTCCTAAAATCCCGCCAGTTATCCTCAGGAAGGGCGAACGGTGGACCGCCGTGTCACTTCTTCTGAGGGAGAAAAGATCAACTTCGCCAAGGCGAAGATGGTCAGAGAAGGAGTGGCCATCTCCCCTGCCACCGCGGGAGACCACAGGCGGCTCACCAGACTGCTGGCTGCCAAAGGTGAGGAGTACCATACGTACTCTCTCCAAGAGGACAGGCTACTGCGAGTAGTCATCCGTGGCATTCCTTGCGGCACCCCGCTGGAGGAAGTCATCGAGGACCTCCGAGGCCAGGGCTTCGCCCCCGTCAACGCTGCCAGGATGACGAAGCAACGAACGAGGCAGCAGATGCCACTAATCCTGGTGCAGGTGCCCCAGGACCAGGAAAGCATCTTGCAAGTAACGAGGTCGCTGGTCGTGCGAGTGGAACCCCAGAGGGCGGCAGCGGTGGCGTCCCAATGCCACCGATGCCAAAAGTTTGGCCACGGCCAGAGCCGCTGCACCGCTCAAATGAAGTGCGTGAAGTGCGGCGAAGGCCACCACTCCGCCGACTGCAAAAAGCCGCGAGAAGTACCTGCCAAGTGCGCAAACTGTGGAGGTCCTCACCCGGCCAGTTATAGGGGCTGCCCCCAAGCTCCTAAAAAGACCACCGGGAAGAAGGCAACGGCGGGAGCGGCCAAGCCAGCAGCTGAAAAAGAATCAGCTAAGTGTCCGCAGCCCCCTAAGACGACGACAGGGAAGAGTTTCGCTGACGCCGCGAGGCAGAAGCAGGCTCCAACCGCGACGCCTAGGGGGGCCGCAAAACCCCAACAGACTCCACAGGCGTGGAGTACGCCCTCCGACTTCGTCAGCGCGCTGGCGAAAATGGAGAGATGTACTCCGCCATGCGCGCCTTCTTTACTAAAATGCCATCTCTGTTACAGGAGTAATGGCAGTTCCTCCTAGTGTGCAGTCCTTGAGAGTCGCCTCCTGGAACGTCGACGGGTTCCAGCGAAGGAAGAACGACCTGCGTGAGCTCTTGCCGCGTCTAGACGTAGACGTGACTGCCATCCAAGAGACCAGGCTGAAGGACGCACAGGCCGCCAGGATGCTCGGATATGTGATATATCGGAGGGACCGGCCAGCCAGACAAGGAGGCGGAGTCGCCCTGCTTGTCAAGAGAGGTATAGAACACCATATGTTGCAGGTCCCACAGCTAGAGAACATGGAAGCCGTGGCAGTCTCCGTGAGCACCCACCATGGAGATATCGCCGTGGTATCCTGTTACCAGCCAGCATCTCTCCCGCTCTTGGACCACGACCTGGAGGCGGTCATGGGGGCATGGCCGCATACGGTTGCCATCGGTGACTTTAACGCGAAATCGCCGGAGTGGAATAGCACGACCACCACAACACGTGGCAGGGTGCTTCTGCAGTTCCTGCAGAACCACGACGACGTGCTTGCGTACGGACCCGATGAGCCAACCTTCCAGAGAGGCGAAGCTAGGCCGGACGTGCTGGATATCGCTTTGCTCAAGGCAATACCGATGGAAGCCGAACTGACGACGCACCACGAGGGTTCCACGAACCACTCGCCCATCCTGGTCGAACTAGGGCAGGAGCGTCGCGACGAGGCAACCTTCGTCAGGAGGCAGACCGACTGGGAGCAGTTTCGCGCAGAAATGCAGCGAATCTGTCAACCGAGTCCTGTCATCCAAGACGAAACGGACCTCGAGGCAGCAGTCGTGAGCCTTGAGACGGATATCCACACCGCCCTGGAAAGCAGCACCACCGAGAGGACGGAAAGGAGACGTGCGGACTATGCAGGTGAGTTACCTTACGACTTGCAGGTGCAGATCAGGGAGAGACGCGCGGCCAAGCGACGAGCGATGAGAACGGGACATCCACGAGATAGGCAAGTCGCAAACCAACTCAACAGGAGAGTCAAAGCCGCCCTGGACGAACTCTACCAGCAGCGATGGCATAGACACCTGGAATCACTGGATCCTGGAGAAGTAGGTCTGTGGAAGATGCAGAAGGCGCTGAGGGCTCCCCGCCGTCCGATACCTCCGATTCACGGCGAGAACGGGATCGTCTACACGAAGCAGGACAAGGCAGAAGCTTTCGCAGACAGCCTTGAACTGCAGTGTAGAGAAAACCTTCTCGACGACGAGGACGAGGACCACACCGACGAGGTGGAGCGCCGTGTGCGGCGTCTAAGACGCCTACCAGATGCGGAACCCATAAGGCCTGCCACTCCGGAGGAAGTGAAGGATATCCTGCGTCACCTGAACCCCCGCAAGGCACCAGGATACGATGGAATCGGGAACAGGATCCTCAGAAAGCTCCCCCACCGGGGAGTGATGGCGCTGCTGAACATCTGCAACGCCATCCTGAGACTACGCAGGTTCCCCAAGAGATGGAAAAAGGCCGACGTGATTCTCATCCCCAAACCAGGTAAGAACCTAACGTTCCTCTCCAGTTACAGGCCCATCAGTCTCCTGCCGATGATGAGCAAAGTAGCCGAGAGGGTAATCCTGGCCAGACTGCACGAGACCACGGATGAACTGCAAATCCTCCCGGACGAGCAGTTCGCGTACCGCCGTGGCCACTCGACGGAGCAGCAGATTCTCAGGTTAGTGGAACTTGTATCCGCAGGTTTCAACGCCAGAGAGTCTACTGGAGCGGTCTTCTTGGACGTCGCCAAGGCCTTCGACAGAGTCTGGCACGATGGGCTTATCGCTAAGATGCTCGACTTTGGCTACCCTGTAGGCCTAGTCAAGCTGGTGGCGTCCTTCCTAAGAGGCAGAGAGCTGCGTGCGAAGGTGGATGGGGCCTTGTCCACCTATCGACCCATGGAAGCCGGAGTCCCCCAAGGCGCCGTGCTGTCTCCGCACCTTTTCAACATCTTCACAGCGGACCTACCCAGGACAGAGGACACTTCGGTGTGCCTCTACGCCGATGACACCGCCATACTAGCCCGTTCCCTAAACCCGGATATGGCGACGAGGCGACTCCAGAGAGCGCTAGGCAGACTGGAGAACTGGTGTAACCGCTGGAAGATAGCAATCAACGCGGAGAAGAGCAAAGGTATGATGTTCTCTCGTAGGTACAGAGCGTAGCCGCGAGGCCGCGTGACGTTTAACGACGAGGACATCCAGTGGACCGACGAAGCCAGATATCTAGGGGTGACCCTAGATAGAAAGCTGACCTGGAAGCCACACGTCACCGAAGTGGTTTGCAAGGGCAGATTTGTGAGGGCGAAACTCTACCCGTTACTCCGTAGGGATAGCCGACTGAGCCTTGGAAACAAGGTAAGGTTAATCAAGTCTGTTTTGCAGCCACAGTTGACGTATGCCGGAGCAGCATGGGGATACGCAACGAAGACGCACCTGACAAAGGTGCAGGCCGTCGAGAATATCGCCCTGCGTTGCGCGACCGGAGCCCCCTGGTTCATCCGCAACAGCGATATTCGCCGGGATCTGGGATTCACGCCAGCCCTGGAAGCGATGAAAGCACGAGCGGAGGCCGCCTTCGCTCGCGCCGAAGTCCACAGCAATCAGCTGATCCAGGCCTCAGTGGACTACCGACCCGATGCGGCCGCCAGGTACAGGCGGCCAAGGTTTCAACTCCTGGACGCGGGGTAAGTTGAGACGTTTCTTCTGTTTCAGGACCGCCAGGATCAAGAATAGGACTAAGAAGACACACGATCCCACACCCTACCCCGGAGCCTGCGCAGGCTCCGTTACCTAATCCTTTCCGCGACGCTGGACGACAGGGCTACGGCTCTTTGTCCTAGCGTCTCCCTAGAGCCACAGTGCTAATCCTGACTTAACCCAAACCCCTACCTGGTCGGAGGCGTCCGCGCCGCGACCAAAACACGACACCCCCGGGGGTAAAGAAGCAGTCGGCGAAGAAAGAAGAGAAGACAGAAGAGCGCCAGAAGATAAGCCCTTGCCGACGGGGCTTGCCAGGACAGGAGAAGGTTCCTCGAGCCGACCGGAGAAGGGAATCCACCTCTACGAGGCGTCCGGGCCTACAGCGATGAAGTGGGTAAAGAGAGATAATCCCTCTCGACCCCGCTCATCCGAGGTCATTTAACCAGCCAAGGATATTGGCGCGTGAGGTTCAGATGTGGACGACTTGGATTTTATATATGTACCTGACAAGAAAGAGAATTACGACGACAGTGATGATAATTCTATAATGGCAGCGAGGACCAATGGTGAAACATCGTGGAGAAACATCGCGCCCAACTCGGATCAAACACCAAGCTCTAGCGCAGAAGACATATCTTCAAAGGAGGCATTCAAATACATCAGAAAAAATGTATTTGGAAAGAGAAATCACTAAAACTGAATGAAGATCAATTCCAGTTTCATGAAATTGATGCTATTATTTTGCAGCTGAATACGCCAAATCAAAATTTTCGCTACTTCTTTTCAGAAGAGCAACATTATAAATATAACAAATCTGTATGCTGTTCAGCAAAACTCTGAACGTCTATCTATATTTACAACAGCTAATAGAAGACAATACATTGATATTATTTTATACAGGGTGTTAAAAAAAGAGTGTAAAATATTTTAGGAGGTAATAGTATGAACCGAAAAAAGCAGAAAAGTCTTAATAAACATGGGTCCGCAAAGTAACGGTTGCGGAGATATGGACCACTATTCGTTTTTCAAATATTTTATTTTATTAGTAATAAACCGACAAAGGAAACTTTTAACAAACAAAAAACAAAGTTACAGAAGATTTTCAAACTGCCCTCCGACCATTTCCAAGCAGGCACGACATCTTCGTCTCAACGATATTCGAACTCTTTCGAAAACACCCTCCTTGGTTTGGATTTCTTGACACTTTTGATTAATTCGTAGCTGCAGCTCTTCCAGGGTATTTACAGGAGTACCATACACTAATATCCCCAAACAAAAAAATTTAGAGGGTTCAGATCAGGCGATCTTGGAGGCCATAAAACAGGTCCGGCCCTTTCTACCCATCTATGTGGAAAAGTTTGGTGTAAATGCTCTCTAACGGCCAAGGAAAAATGAGCTGGAGCACCATCATGCTGGAACCACATTTGTTACCTCTGATTCAAAGGAATGTCTTCCAAAAACTCATACAGTGTATTCTGCAGAAAGTTGAGGTAAGCAGCGCCTGTTGATCGGTTTGGTAAAACAACAGGACCTAGAAACCTGTCACCTACAATACCCATCCAAATGTTTAATGAAAAAGTGCCTGATGTCCAGATTCTATTAGAGCATGAGGATTTTCGTCGGCCCAAATATGCGTATTGTGAAAATTAAACACTCCATTTCTTGTGAACCCGGCCTCATCAGTAAAAAGAATGTTTGCAAGAAAACGAGGGTTTCAGCATCATGACGTAGAAACCAGCGGCAAAAAACCAAACGTGCTTGATGATCATTTATTGGATTTAAGACCTGTACTCGTTGCACATGGTATGGATAATGCAATTGCTCGTGAAGGATTCTCCAAACAAGAGGACCACTAATTCCTACCTCGGCTGATATTCTCCGCACACTCGTACCTGGATTCTGCTCTACCAGTGCTAGAATTTCTTCTTCTGCTCTAGGAGTGGATACCGACCTTGCTCTTTCGGATAAATGGCACTGTTTACTCAAGGTACCGGTATCACGCAATCTTTGGTGAATTCTTCCAAACATGCGTTGTGAAGGAATCTGGCGATTTGGATAAGCGTCAACATAAAGACGTCGCGCTTCGGTGGCGTTCCCATTAGCACGATCATACATGAAATGCATGTCTGTTAATTCTGCGTTAGAGTAACCAGCCATAGCGAAAGAAAACTTGTGCACTGAGAACAACTGTCAAATACGTAGGTACTGTTTATTTCACTAAACATCAACTCCACTAAACCACTATTTAAGTATCTTTGGGAATCTCATTAGGTAATAGTCAGTAGTTTTTATTATGTATTGGTATTAGCTTAATAATTTTTAATTTTCACAGTTGGTAATCATTCTAACTTAAATTGTCAAATTTCAATTTTCATTTAACCTCATTTCGATTTACTCCTCGTGGTCAACCAAGGCTGGTATATACCAGCCTTGGTGGTCAACCACATGTTCAACATTGTTTGTTATCTCTATCATTTGTTTTATGTAATCTAAAACTAATGTTGAACTTTGTTAAGATAAAATTTTTGATTATTATAATGTTAGGATATCTAGACTTAGACGTACGTAATCCTTTGAATTTGTTTGTATAACTTCACTCTTTACCCTTGTTAAATTGTAGGATTAGCTCTGATGATGGCTGTTTGAAGCCGAAAGCGCTTAGCTAGGATTTGATAATATAAATACACACTTTTAATATACACAATATTTGGATTTTCTTTTCATAACTCACCAAAGTGTGTACTCACTTACTCACTCACTTTATTGGTTTTTCATCTAATTGAAATGTATTTATTGACCAACAATAACAAAACGGCTCTTGCAGAACATACACAAGCATATTTACATACATTTAACTTTGAAGAAGTTACAATTATTGGGAAACAAAAAAATTAATTATTAATTATTATGAAATGATTAATATTAAGAACATAAACATTCTGTTAACAAAGAACAAGATATTCAAAATTTAAATACGGCATATTTCAATTTGATAGACATAATCGATAGAATTAAACAATAAACAATAATTTCACTACCCGGTATCACAGTATATATTAAACATAGCAATGTTTTGTGTTTTCTTTTTCCATTTTTATTTAAAGGGGAAAAATACAACGCCCCAGTCACCGTATCTAGTCGATACATTATTTGAATAAAAGTTCTTATTGACGAAGCATTGTTTCCCATTGATGTTATTTATAATTCTATATAATTGACACTTTTGATAAACAATTAATTTTTACATTAAATTGAACAAAGAAAAACTTAACTACAGGTAATTATAAAATTGTTAATTGTAATTTATTTTTAGCATAATTTATTTTTGTCTACATTGTCCCCTTTCTTTTAAAATGAATAAAATAAAAATAAATATTACTAGGTACTTATATAATATTGAGGTAAAAATTGTAATTTTAATGTGTAATTTTCAATGTGTTTTGTCTTTTTTTTCTTTCTTACGTTTTAATTTATTGTAATTTTATATTGGTTATGTAACATAATTACATTTCTAGAGCCCTGAAGATGGCTTAAATATAAGCCGAAACGTTGGCATTTTGTAAAAATTTAGTTTTTCTACCACAATTGACCTATTACCAGACTAAAATAACATCAGTAATTAATTAAAGGTCACTAGATACAACATAAAATATTAATTGATAATAAACAAATCGAGGCTTCATTGATTTCTCTAATAATAGAATGCTGTAGCCATCCTTTCAAAGCAATCCATAAATGGCCCTAGTTGTTTTGACTACAATCGGTGACTGCATATTATTGGCGATTCAAAGTCGATCGAGCGCGGTTTCTGTCAGCTATTTTTTGTCAGGATAGGCAGTCGGTAGCCGCTGTATTTGAAGTTATTTCACATTGCATCAAAAAATAAATAAGATGTACTGTTTACAAAGTTCAATAGAATAACTAGGTATATGATAGAGAACTAAACAAACAATATATTATAATAATAAACGCGTACTCATGGTCCCTTCTTTCGGGTTAAGGTTCGTTTATATCTACAGACACGGTGCGTTTCAGACAAGTACCGTGGCAGACATCGACAGACACTGTCGTCGGTGTCGGACGCGGCCGCTCTCACTGGCAGTTACTAAATACAAAACACGTCTGCACGGTCCCGATACTCTATTTACACTGCCCGGTAAGTAGCCACAGAAACGTACAGACATGAACCGCGCAGACAAAATATTCTTTCCGAGAATACTGGCCGGCCACGACCCGTGTCTGTCGGCGTCTGCGTGACCGTGTTACGATAGATATAAATATGTTAATACAGATTGTATAGAATAATATTATTTTGTCTGACACCGCACGTGTCTGACACGCTGGATGTAGATATAAACGGACCTTTAGACAGACTAAAACAGCTAGGATTATTCGTCAGATGCCTCACCTATAGCATACTGATGAGAGCTAATAAGCTCGAAACCGGTATATCTCTGGTGGGCTACTGACGAGTGACTTTAGCTGTTGCTATAGGTTTTTCAGGTGCAATTCAATGCTGGCCGGGGCATTAGCCCGCAGAGTAGTTGTTTACTGGAATTCCGTGTTTGCAATAATAAGATTGCTTACGTTGCCGAAAAATAGGGTTATGAATGTTGTCATAGACTTAAATAAACTATTTTAAAATAGAATAAGAAAGATAATGAAAATTTGTAGAAGATAAAAGTAAATCATATTTAAGGAATGTGTCCTTGTACTCGTTGTGTGTGCGAAATTGTTCCATACAATAGTAGACAGACCTCCTATGACTGTGATATTTTTGTAAACATTGCAGCGAATAAGATTCCTACAGAAAACTTTAATCAAAGCGAATCTTTCAATTCAAAGCTGGCCTTATTGAGACAGTGTAATTGTTAATGTTTTGGTTTGAACAATTCAATATGTATTTTGATTTTAGCAGTAATTATTCTTTTAATATTTAAATTATCCTAAACTTTTCATTCATATGAAAAGTATAAGTGTAAGGGGTATTTTTAACAAGAGACAAATATTCCAACAAAACAGAACAGATTTATTAACACAAACTTTCGTAAGGACAGCTATATTCAGAATACCCTAACTTATATCATCTTGTGCCTTACTCATTAGTATATATCTACATCAGCTTATTATTTATAAAATAATATACAGGGTGTCCGGAAATGATGAGTAAAAAATTCAGGGGATAATTCTAGCCCGAAAATAAATGCTACCTCTTTCTATAACAAACTCCAAAACTGATTATTAACGGAGTTACAGGTGTTAAAAGTTAAAATTTTATTTTCGATATTTGTAAATAACTTCTTAAGAAATCCATATATTTACATAAAATTTGTAAATCGGGGGTTTTTGCGGACGAGATATTCAAATACGTCTCTAATTTTGACGTCACTAGTAGGCGCACACTATGTTTCTTTTAAATGGCACACCTTTTTTGCATCTTAATGTATCCATCTGACTACCGAAACAATCGATTCTCCTACCTGTTTTATTTGAAAAATGTATACCTTGCTGAAGTCGGTAGGCGTAACCATTTTTGAAATAATCCTATTTGAAATGCTCAGTGCACCGAGTAAAAACTGTTTTGGTTTCAGGTAAAGTGCCTTTTCTTCTTAAAATACAGTAAAATGTTACTTGAAAAAGTTGTTCAGAATCGTAAATTATGGAGACGTACAAAATTTCAAGAAGATTGAGGTTTGATGAAACCATTTTTCAACAAAGCACAAAGATTTTATCATAGGTCGATTTTTTTAAATTTTTCACATCTCATAATTTACCGTTCTGAACAACTTTTTCAAGTAACATTTTGCTGTATTTTTAGAAGAAAGGGCACTTTAACTAAAACGATAACAATTTTCAATCGGTGCACTGAATATTTCAAATAATATATTATTTCGAAAACTGTTACTCCTAACGACTTCAATAAGGTATACCTTTTTCAGATATATCAGGTAGGAGAATCGATTGTTTCGATAGACAGATGGTTACATTAAGATGCAAAATAGTCTACCATTTAAAAGACATGGTGTGCCACAAGCAGCGCTCTCTACTAGTGACGTCAAAATTAGAGACAAATTTGAAACTCTCGTCCGCAAAAACCCCAGATTTACAAATTTTATGTAAATATTTGGATTTCTTAAGAAGTTATTTACAAATATCGAAAATAAAATTTTAACCTTAACACCCTGTAACTCCGTTAATAATCAGTTTTGGAAAAAATGTTACAGAAAGAGGTAGCATCTATTTTCGGTCTAGAATTATCCCCTGAATTTTTTGCTCATCGTTTTCGGACACCCTGTATATGTAGCTTTGGTTACATGGACACTGCAAAATACTCAATTCTGCATATGGTACACGGTGATATCAGACATTTTGAAATTAACAAAACGTACAAATTTAGTTGTTGGTTCAGTAAATTCTGGTTTAAACGAATGAGGTGGTTTATAATTAAGTACCAACCTATCTATTTACTACACACTGATAAAGGTGATGTAAATTTACATGTACATCACACGTTAATGTAAAAAGTACCAAATCTGTACTGTATTACAAGAATACCAATGTAAATACCGTACATGTGAAATTACATGTTTATTCTCTAAAGATGGCTACAGACTATGCGTGAATTCGCGATTCGCGATGCGCAATGCGTGATTCGCTGCATTCGTCTTAATTCGCAGGCATTTGAGAACAACACGCACTATTCGCGCACTAGATACTGATTAGTTAATCATGTTTAAAACAACGTAGGAATTTAAGCTTTTCAATGCAGTTCTAAAATGGATAGCGACGATGACTTGACAATAGCTAGTGCTATTTATATTATTATGGCTAAAAAATCAAAAACGAGAAGAAAACGGAAACAACGAAGATGGTGGTGTGTTTCAGTGTCAAAAATTTAATAAAATTCAATGATACTGGTGCCGTAGAATTTGCTCAAAGGATCAAGTCTATCGTATATCGTCCATTTGAATTTTTGTTGTCACCATTTCAAAATTTAAATAAATTAATAAAAGGGGGAATACTTTATATTTATCTACCTTGTGTATCGCTTCTGTTACAATTGTAATATACTTTTGTTGAAGTTTTATCGATACTGTTGTTCTGAATTGCATAATCCACATCTCGGTTTTCTCTGCAGTGCCACTCTTCAAAATCGTCCTTATTTATTTATTTATTTATTGTTACTCTGTTCTACAGGTTACAAAACCCAATTACAGAACAGGAGGATAAAGAGAAATATAAATACAAATAGTGTACGAACACATACTGAATACAATTGCATCTTAAGTCTAAAAACTAACACACAATTAAAATAACACATCGATTAAAATACAATGACCATATCTTGGCAGTGCTGGAATTGAAAATGTCGAGGCGATGCTTCAATAAATTACAAAAAGTGCACATTTTATACCGGGTGTTCCTCTAAGACTTTCAGTGCGAATATCTCAGAAACCAGCATAGTCAGTGCGACGAAATTTGGTATACAGACACTAGATGGCGCGTAGAATCTGATGATAAAATCAATTCTTATACAGGGTGTTCCATTTTCCAAGAAATCGATTTAATTTTGATTTTTTGGTTGTCAGCCATGCTAAAACTTATGGTTAAATTGAAATATACTTAATTATGAACACATTCTGATAAATAAACATTCAAAATTTCAAAATTTATCATAAAAATCCCTCCAAAAGTACCCAAATTTCATTGTTTTGTCATGTAAAACGTGCATAGCCTTGAGCCAGACTTACACAGAAGAAACTAACATCGCTAAACGTCAAAACTATGGATTGTCATTGAATTGTCAAATATTAATGGCATAAAGTATTTTACTTTACAGAAATAACGCTAAATAATGTATTTAATGCAATTTACGTATGCACAATGGTGTTATTGAGACTTGTCGATAAAAATTTAGACTTAAGTTGAACCTTTTGGAGCATTGGGGTCGCCTTGTCGGTACAATATACCGCTACAGCTAGGGTTACAGTGTGAATATTGTAAAATATCTGTGGATATTTTTAAATTGTTCCATTATAATGTAATAAAACTTCAGTAAATTGTTTGTTATGTTACTACAGTGTACATAATAATTAGGTACCCGTATTTTCTATCACAAAATAATTTACAAAATTGTGTAAGTACCTAAAGAATATCCCTTTTTCCAACTGCTGTAATTATTGATTACTTATTTAGTAACAAATAAATTCGAACAAAACGATTTCTAAAACTTTTTTATTATAATGTGAACGTGTTTGTCGTTGAGAGTCAGATTGGAACCTACCCCAGCACCACAAAAGAAATGTTACGAAAGCATAACCTAGAAATTATTGAGATTACTTCTGCTTGTGTCCACATATTTCAGCAGTTCAGCACTTTACTTATGTTCCTGATGAATAAAATATGTTTAAGAAGAACTCTACATCTGTAAAATAGTAAACAATGAACTACAATGTTTGTATTTCATATGATACAGAACTAAAATAAAGCAACTGGTTTTTGCTAGGAAGAATCACCTGCAGACGTACTATACCCAGTAGGTACCTATTAAGTAGTCATTTAAAGCTAGATAATAATTTGTAATTGTTGTTTTTATCTTTCAGTTATGTGTGAGTACCTAGTGCCAGACTGCCACCAGAAAGAATAAGCAAAAAATATTAGACATTTTCTTGCAAATAATTCAGAATATGGAATGATGGATCAGGATAATATTATAAAGAAGTCTCTAACTCACTTTGAAAAGTATTCTATAAGACATTAAATTCAGTTGTCTGTCGTGGGTTTTAAAATTTCGAAACGAATAAAATTAAGAAAAGTAACTAATTTCATAATTCTATGTACAGTATGAAAACATCTCGTTAGAATATCTTAAAAATGTTGAAAGCTAACTGTTGTTACAATATACACAACATAATGTAATAAGGTTGGTATCGAACAATGAAATGGCAAGATTTGTTTGTAATCGTACATGCATGACCATCCCTCAGATTGAACGTTGCTCTGTAATAGAAATTAGAATACAGAATAACTGTTTAATATCAAACCAGATGTAATAATGTAGATACTTAATGTAATTTTATTTTATTGTTAATAAATTAAAGTCTGTATTTGTTGGTTTTTATTCTACACAAATTATTAAACAAATGTTTAAGAAATAATGAATACTTAAAGATGAAGGGTCAAGTTAATCAATTTAGTCACTAATAAAAAAAAAACACTATGTACGCAGGTAGGATTATTTTTTAATTGATATTATGCTGGTAGATATAATAAAATATAAAAATCACTCAGTAACATTTTTGAATATTTTGTCCTTGTAGAATACTGTTTGCAATGAATCATACTTACCTTATTTAAGAACTGAATTTTAATTCTTCAGTGAAATTTATATTTTAGACATCTTACTTTTGTTATAAAATTATTAAACACAAGTGGTATTTGCTGTAGTGTATAATAATACTTACTAACAATTTAATAAACTTTAATTTCCGTTATACTTGCATTATTTACATTTTTATTTAGTTCACTAGTTAACTTACACATTCCATGCACTTTAATTTTATTAAATAATTAAACCAAGTACAGAAAGTTAGGTATGTCTTTATTTATGGCAA
Source organism: Monochamus saltuarius (assembly GCA_025584915.1). Classification (NCBI taxonomy): domain Eukaryota; kingdom Metazoa; phylum Arthropoda; class Insecta; order Coleoptera; family Cerambycidae; genus Monochamus; species Monochamus saltuarius. The sequence goes on along the minus strand of CM046721.1, from coordinate 38,795,834 downwards.
AACGTAAAGTCTAATGTTTTCTAGCAAAATTTTCCTCGTCTCTCTCATCTATCTGTCGTACGAATAGAAACTAATCTTGGCATCTGGCTTCTTCAGTATCTTATCGAATCTTTTAACCAATGAATAACGTAACTGTGTATGTCAACCTGTTTCCATAAGAGTACTTTGTTTTCCTGGTTCCTATCTATTGAAGATATGCTGGTGAGACATAACATTTTTGTGGATATTTTTACGTTTGTTCTTTCTGTTCTACAAATATTGGAAAATACCTTCTCACCCCTGCTCTTGAAAGTAAGCCAGAAATTTCTCCATCTGAAAGCAATTAAGTAAAAGTAATTCTAGTATATGGGTAAATGAGCAGTTTCTTATAAATATCCTACAGTTCAAAACGTCAAAAGCAATATGCAAGTTGCAATTACCTACAACATTGACATTCTTGTTCTGTACTTACCTCTTACAGTTTTCCTTAGGCAAGCTACCATTAATCGTACTTAAAGACCTTATGTTATCATCTTTTATTGTATTAATGTACTTAATTTGTGTAGGAATAGGTCTCCAAATTCTACTCAGATTTGATAAATGTGGAATCGTTTTTGAAGCAGGTGAATTTTTATTTATGCTACTGGAACTGAAGTATTCACTCAAGGAACCCATTAAATCATTATTTATGATTGTTTCTAGAGTTTAAAGCCTTTCTACCACTTGTTGCCGGCACGTTATTATTATTTTTAATTCTAGGTTAAGCAACCACAAGTTTAGATTGTACATAGCGCGCTTGCGCGCTTCAAGTCGACCCAAGGGAGAGGATGTTCATAAATTCAGCTTTGTTTGCACGTAATAATTTATTAGTTTGAGAGTGATATGGTGAAAAATAATAATAATAATTCCCGATAAGAATTACTGTATCGTAAGGAAGATGCAATTAAAAAAACGGCAAATGTTTCACAATTTTCTGTGTTCTGAGTATTCATTACAGACAAGGTTGCTCAAACTTCCATTTTCTTTTAATAAAACTATATCATTATTGCAAATACGTACGCACATTTAATGTAGGTACCTCGTGGTATTACATATTTATAATAAAATTTCTACAAAATACTCAAACTTGCTTTGACAGTTTCTGTCACTTCACGTTTTGATGTCTATCCATGCGGTAGTTATGTGTGTGTAAATTGGACTCATGGCTGTTCTCATTTGGCATGACAAAACAATGAAATTTGAGGACTTTTCATAGGAGTTTTTTTATGACAAGATAAAAATTTTCGTGACTTTTTTATCAGAACGTGTTCATAATTAAAGATATTTCAATTTAAATACAAATTTTGCTGAGGTTCGCTACCAAAAAATCGAAATTAAATTCATTTTCTGCAAAACCGAACACCCTGTATAAAAACTAATGCCATCATCGAATTCTACGCGCCATCTAGTGTCTGTATACCAAATTTTGTCACACTGGCTATGATGGTTTCTGAGATATTCGCACTGAAAGTCTTAGAGGGAACACCCGGTATAGGGGAATGTTTAAAAATATTTGTACGAGGGGTGGGTAAGTAAAAAGTATTACCTTCCCTTGAGTTGACTCTCGGAACAATAAAGTTTATTTGCTGTAGCAAATCAGGGCAGACAATCAGATTATTTAAAATTTTAAACAAGACAAGCACACTGTGACATTGACACCTGGTATCAAGAATCATCAAAGCATGTCTTTGTAGTAATTCAGATTGGGGAAACCCAATAGGAGGAAATATCCCATCCATCCTAAAATTAAGAAATTTAAGAAACTTTCTTTGGACTACTTCAATATTTTGCACATGAGAATTATAGTAAGGAGACCAAACAGAAGCGGCATATTCGAGTTTGGATCGAACAAAAGAATAATATAAGATTTTAAGAGTCTTGATTTGAACAAAGTTACTACTATTTCTTACTATAAAGCCATAAGACCTATATGCTTCAGATACAATCTTTTCAATATGTAAATTGAAGGACAACTTATCATCAAAAAGAACTCCGAGATTGCGGAAAGTGTT